>JBAMHW010000003.1:13512218-13527108 GCA_037177495.1 Rhadinocentrus ornatus | reverse complement strand
CCAGAATGGAAGAGGGTCCAGCCCCTCTCAAGGACAGTGGTTCCAGAGCCCAAGCCATGTGTCGAGGTGAGTCCAACAATATCTATCCGGCACCGCTCAACCTCGCGCACCAGCTCAGGGTCCTTCCCCGCCAGAGAGGTGACATTCCACGTCCCTAGAGCTATCTTTTGCAGCCGAGGAACAGACCGCCAGGGTCCCCGCCTCTGGCAGCCACCCAGCTCACACTGCACCCGACCTGCAGGTGGTGAGCCCACGGGAGGGGAGGCCCATGCCATCCTTTCGGGCTGAGCCCGACCGGGCCCCATGGGCTGAGGCCCGGCCACCAAGCGCTCGCCTCCAGGCCTGGCTCCAGAGGGGGGCCCCAGTGACCGACGTCCGGGCAAGGGAAACTCTGGTTCATTCTCTTTCATCATAGGGGTGTTTTTGAGCCGCACTTCGTCTGGTCCCTCCCCTAGGCACCTGTTTGCCATGGGTGACCCTACCAGGGGCATGAAGCCCCTGACAACATAGCCACTAGGATCGTCAGGACACACAAACTCCTCCACCACGATAAGGTGGCGGCTCAGGGAGCTCATTTTATTTCTTTTAATATTTTTTTCTCTTTTAATCTTTGTTTTTTGTTGTTGTTGTTTTTTTCAATGCATTTGTATTGCTTTCGCACCCTGCTGTAATGTTTTATGTAAAGCACTTTGAGTTGTCTTATACATAAAAATGTGCTATACAGATAACTTTGCCTTGCCTTGCCTTGAGTATAAATTCTGACCTAAAGTTGGACATGAACATCATAGTAAGCCTGTGTGCTCTGTGTGTGTAAGGTTATTTTTAACTTTTTTGTGTGTTTGTGTGCGTATATGTGCTTATGTAGGTATGCGACAAGTGCCATGGCCAAGGGACATTGCCCTGCGCTGAGTGCAACGGACATGGAAATGTAAGAAAATGAAGACATGTTATTTATCTAATTAATCATAGTAAACCACATAATAAATGATGATGAAGAAAATAAGAATATGTAGTAGTATGTAACAGATCAAGTCAGTCAGGAGTCACACATTTGCAACAAAGAATATGTTTTGTACTTTGTAGAAACCGTGCTGGATGTGCAATGGCTCTGGAACGAGAAGCAATGAAAACTGCACTCGCTGTAACGCTTCGGGAAAAGAGAGGTACTCCAGAGGGGTCAGAGTTCTGGTGCCAGAGACGGCAAAGGTTAAGGGTTGGATTTAGTAAACAGGAGTTTGGTCACAAAATATGTAGAAGGAGGTGTCCAGTTCTGTGGGTGAGGCCTCAGAATTTGTCGAGTTGCTGCTAATTAGACTACTAATTTCACCAGGAACATAGCTGCAGCTTTGTCTTTTGACAGCACATGCATACAAAATATGAACCTGATTATCTTCTCACTTAAAATATTTTGGATTTGCTTCTTGGCTCAAATAATAACAAAGACTTTATTGGGTCAACTTTGATAAATGATCTCTTACTTTCACATAAGTGCAATTAAACTTCAGTATTCAGTTTTTCTACATTCAATTTTGTTAGTTTGCTGCATGATTAAGTTTCTGACTGCATATAAAAACTGACAATAAGTTTTTAATACCAAAAGAAGATTGGTCCAAGGTGTTTAATCCAATCCAGGTCATTCTCTGGATTTAACGTAGTCGAAGGAAATCTAAAGTGACGTTGATATTTCCTGATTGTTGGTACAGAAGTTAGAAAACATACCAACTTCTACCAAATATGTTTACTTTTTTGCAATTTACTTTTGATAAATTTGATCCTGATATTAATCAGTTGCAACAATATAACTACATCAAGGAAATAAAATTGTGTATCTATACATAATAGTCATATTATGGTTACTAGCTTGAGCAATCAAGTGAAGTATTATTGGTGAATTTGGCCCTTTTTTTCAGTTTAGTCTAATACATAAATGTTTGATTGTCTCTGAATGCACCATAAGTGAGAGTCAAAGCATGATAATAAAATCAGTTTCAACATCATTTTTAGGCTTAAGAGAAAAACAACTAAAATGACCTAAAAAAACAGTGATTGTGTCCTTTAATGACCGTTTCTGATATTATCAGACTATTTAAGAATTTGAGACACAATTGTGTAATTGTGTATATATATGTGTTTCTAGGTGTACAGTATGTGATGCTCGTGGAACAAAGGAGTGTGATACCTGTAAAGGAAAACGACAATTGCTGAGTTACATCAAACTATTAGTGAAGTGGTAAGGAATGATATAACGCTGCAACTGTGTCACATTCCCAGGAAAGGATTTAAGTGGCTGTTTACAGATTCTTTAAAACATTATATTGGGTCCTCAAGTGTTTCCAGGAGTCTGTAGGGAGGTTCAAAGGATTATTTAGAACATCAAAGGTTTTTGGAGGGTCTGGATTTTCTTACGAGGTAACAGGGTGTACTTGAGTCTTAAGGAGTATAGCTCCAGTGCACGGGATTCAAATGAAAGAAATGGATGTCCTCAACAGCTTTGTCCACAAGGATGTTTGGGGGGGGGCACCACCTATAAGACCATTTAAATCTGTAATATACTAGTTTTTAATTATTGATCTATCAACTCTCCTAAATGCCAAGTCAGAATTTCATAATTCAGTTGTGTTGATAAATGTACAGACTGTTGTACTTAAACACAGTATATGTAAAACAAAATGAAATGCTTACTGCACTGGGCTTGTATTTGCAAAACTTGTGCAGTACGCAGGGTGTGCAGTGTTTAAGAGCCAGCTTTGTGTAATGTTTATGTGTGTGTCTAAGGACGAACCAGGTGGAAGACCATGTGGTGGAGCAGAACTCTGGTCTTAAACATGATGATCTGCGCTTAGTGAGCGGCAAGGAGCTGTTCAAGAACAGCCAGTATCTGGTACACACACACACACACACATACATGTGTGCGTGCACACCCACACACACAGATATCATTAATAAGTGATAACAAATTAAATTTGGTATTATAAATTAAACATCATTTATCTTTGAAAAAGCTTTGACTGAAACAGTTTTCTCCTTGTCTCCTCTCAGGTCTTCCCACTGCTCGAGTTCCCAAACCCATCCATCTCTGAGACTTCTGAGCGTCTTATCAGAGAGCATCAATCCAAATATGCTCAAACCTCTAGGATCCTGCAACAGGTAGAAAATAAAAATAAAAACTGAAAAGTCATCCTAAAATCGTCAGTTTGGACTCAGTGATTTGAACCTAAATTCATATTTTGATATTTTTAGCCTGAAGTACAAAGATGCAGCTTTGTGATTAAGGTCATTTCCACGTTTATCTGTTTCTGTTATCAGGCAAGATAATACATCTGGAATAATGGTTATTGTAAACCAGTACTTACTAGTTCTACAACAGCCAGGTCCTTAGACAAGACCAGCAATGACAAAGACTTTGATGTGGGCTGCATTTACAAGTCAATATGATTACTTGGAGAGGAAATTAGTTTACAGATCACTGCAGTGCAATCAGGCTAATGTGCTGCTGTCACTGACTGAGCAGAGCAGGCAGAGAAGTGTTGGAGGAAAAGCAGGTCCAGCCCAACATTGAATAAAACGGCTTATATTGATTCTCTTTTTTCATTGGATGAGCCCAAAACATCTCAATTTCTGCCTCATCTGAAAAACAAGTCAGATAAGTAAAAAGTTTGGTAGGTCATGCAGTTATCTTGTAAATGTTTCTTTTATTATTGTAGTTGTGTCCTGAAGAATTTCAGTTACAGCACAAGCTTTGTTTGACAGATTAGAAAATAAAAAATAAATCTGATAAACTGGTTATAATTAGATTTTTAGTGCTATAAACTTTTTCCCTGCTTTCAGTTATTAAGTATTATTATTAGTATTATTAAGGTATTAAGTATTTGAGTGACAGGAACTGAAAAGTCAGTTAAAGCATAAACACATGCAGTATCTGTAAATATTAATGTGTTTTCTAAGATACGAAAAATACAATAAATTTTTTTTAGGGTCTAGAGTTTAGAAAATAATAAACTGATTATTACAACTAAAGTGGTCATCTAATGCAAAAAGTAAGGCAAAATTTGATACAGTAAGCAGCCAACGAGATCTTTTCACATTCGTTTTTACTTAGGATGATCCTGCATTTTATGGCTTTAATCACAGCAGCACAAACACTTTTCACTTAAACATGCACCAATCCAGTTCCAGTCCGATTCAGATATCTGGAATTTGAATATCGGCCGATACTAATATTTTCTGATAGCAAATCAGTTTACGTGAACATTATTGTGACTACGGTCATTATTGCTGTTGTTATTGTGTAGGGTTTTATTAGCCAAGGGATCTGCAGCCTTTACAATGAAAAGAGCCATTTTTCCCTCAGCCCAGCTAAATAAAGCGCGTTTAGAACTGCAAATGTTACGAGACCTTTTGTAAAAAGAAAACTTGTCATTTTTGATAAATATCTACTACAGGAAAATTGTCATTTACAAAGAACCACATTTTTATTTCTATTGTTAGGTTTTAAAATAAAGAGCAATTTGCTATGAGACAAATCACAACACATTTTTATCAGTTTTTCTTCAGCGTTATTGGCTGTAATTGCACAGTTGTCACATCTGGTGGTTATATGACTTTTACAACCTCAACCACAATTGTAGATAATTTGATAGACAAGTATTACACCCACATAGGCAGTTTGCAAGATGATGCTGTTAAGTTAAATAAATTGTAGTTTGAAAGAAGTCCCAAAAGCTCAAATAAGAGTAAAAAAAAAAAAGTTAAGATTTATGCCGAGACACTAGAAAGAAGTTTTCTTTAAAAATAATATTTAAAATGTCATTTATAAGGGAAGAGCAATTGTTATTTTAGTTAATGTGCAAAATTGAAACAATGAGGTGAAGATTGAATGGAAGTTTCAATTTTACTTGAAACAAAAAGGAGGGTTTAAATACTTGCACAGAAAAACAGAGCTAACGGAAAAGTCAGAAAAGTAAAGCTGTTTAAATGAGTATCAGTTTGTGTACAAACACTGACAGTACTCGCAGTGCAAGATGAGTGCAACTGACTAATTGCAGAGGCTGATGGCTATATTTATGAACTGCCCTTTTGCTAACAGTTGCTGTGCTAAGCTAACATGTCCTGTAAGCTCTTGCTTTGTGCTAAACACACAGACTAAAGTTTTCCCAGAAGACCTGACACTTTTTAATTAAAGTACCTGTATCTGTCTATTTTAGAGGCAGACGGTGGAATTAATCCCCATCACAAAGGTAAACTACAAGTGGAAAGGTGACACCCATGTCTACTACGTTTACGGAAATGAGAAACATGTCATCGCCAACAACTATCCAGCGACCTGTTGCTGTGTCATCCTGTAAACACACGATCAGATAGCTAAAACAACATTTTTTTCTCTTTGTGGCTCTAATTTTACTTTTTCTGCATCAAAGCATTAAGTTAGAGGAATTTAGCTTTTTCTTCCTGTTACAGTCAACACTTTAGAGCTGCCATCCATTGCTTCGGTCAGACATGCATAGTTACATTGCTGATACTTTTTTTTTTCTTTTCAGATTTTCACCAAGTTACAATTACTTAATGAATATGGGCATTTACTCACAGATTGCAAAGATGCTCAAACGGTGCATCAATTAACTGTGCACAAAAAATATCCTAATACTTTTGTTGTAACCTCTTTTGGCATGAGAAATTAAGCCTATCTCAGAGTGCTTTTATCAGCTCTGCCTTTAAGACTATACCTTCAGGTAGAATGATGCAATGCTTAACAAGGCAGACAGTTTTACTACATACAGTAGCTCCTCATCATGTATATCTGCTATATCAATCTTTATGAACCGCAAAAGAATTTTTTCTTCTTTTTTTTTATTATTAATATTGTTATTATTAGCTAAATAGCTTACATTATATTCTTTATTAGGATGCTGTGTACTCTTTGTTTGCCTTCACACTTTCGGACACTTTTTTTATGATATGTTTATGGGTTTTTTTTGTTGTTTTTTTTTCTAGAAGTTTTCTAGAAGTGTGTCGTTTGCCATTGTGATGTTTTTACAATATGTAAAGTATTGCTGTGCTGGTTTTTTTTTACAGTGTTGGTCCTACTGGCATCTGACCTTATGTTTAGTATACAACTTTCCACATTTTTTATTTTTAAACTCCAGCTGAAACCATATTGATGAGGGAGCTCTTACATTTAGTTATCATGCCATCTGTGTGTGTGTTTCTTTGTCTGCAGTGTAAATGCCTTAAGACTGAGGGTTTCAAAATGTGAGGCAGGCCTTCCCAGACAGGCTCAGTGGATAGGGAGGAGCCAATATTACATTAGTTGTCAAAAGAATAAATCTTTGTAATGTGGTTGGAAAGATCAAAAACAGTAGTTGTAAAGGAATTTGACTTTTTCCTATAGTGAGAAACTAATAAATATATAAATCATTTGTGTATTTAAGGCAGACTTGAAACATCAAACAGCATTATTTGGTTATTATGGCTCAAGCAAGTACGTGTTAGATTAAAAATACTCGTGATTTTATAGGTATCCAGGAATTTAGCAAAAGTAGGTGGAGTTAGGTGAGGTTTTTTTTGCCACTTTCTCAGGGGGGAGGCCTTTTGTCCCAGATTTTGGAAACTTCGGCCATAATAAAAAGCTTCCACTAACAAACATTTCTGCTACTAACCTCTAGAATAGTCTGCTGTCGTCATAAATAGTTAAAAATTAAAGTCTGAACCTTTCTTGCTCTATTGGTCTTTTTACAGATAGAAAGGTGAGACAGCCACTGCTCATTGTGGGGAAAAGGGTGATCATTTATGTCAACATGTGAAGACATCAAAATGTATAAACTGTAGTTTGTATATTTAAACACATTAGTAAAAGTTTTCCTGTTACTATCAGGGAACTACTTACAGTAAGTCCCTAGAATACGATGCATAATGGTGAGGGGGAACATGAAAGACAAACGGGTTACATACACATTTTTTTACACGGTGTGCCCACTTAATGTTGGTCTTCTTGAGGCCATTTACACATTGACGTGTCATTCAAGCTTCTCGTTTCACATTTTTTTGTATCTGCTCAGAGTTTTAGCTGCACATGGTGCTATTTATTTCTGTCAAACCTCAGGATGTTTTTAAGATTCAGAGCTTGCTTGGGTCAGGAGTTGGATGAATGATAACTTTCTTCAACTAAATTATGCAAAAACTGAGTTTCTTGTTTGTGCCCCTGATAGATTTTCCTCTAAGATAGCTGAGTCTTGGCCCACTTGCCTCATTTTAAGCCCGTTGTGTAATTCTTGACCCTGCACTGTCTTTAGATGCTCATATAAAAAGCTTGTTCACTCTTGTTTGTATCATCTCAAAAACATTGCCATTTGTTTCACCATCTGAGATGGAGATGCTTGTTAATACTGTCATCTAGACTTGATTACTGTAATTCCATTTTCACATGCTTAAGCAAAAAGTCTGTTGATCGCCCCCAAGTTGTTAAGAACGCTGCTGAGAGGCTGACAACAAAATCCTCCAAAATCACTCACGTTACTCCATTACTAATCCAGTTGCACTGGCTTCCCATTTATCACAGAGTGCATTTTAAAATTCTGGTGTTTACTTATCGAGCCTTACATGACCAAGCACCTGATTATATTCAGAGACCTTCTACAGCCTTATGTTCCCGGCAGGTCCCTGAGATCAAGGGATGAAAGTCAGCTGGTTGTTAAGCAAACACAGCTGAGAACAAAAAGTGACAGAGCCTTCGCAGCAGTGGCTCCTTCCCTCTGGAACTCCTTTCCTCTCAGTCTGAGATCTGCAGACTCAGAGATTTCTTTTAAAAAGCAGCTAAAAATGCATCTTTTTAACTTGCTTTTACTTTAATTACTTTAATTTGTTTTTATATTATCTGTGTTATTTTGTGTTTTATTGTTAAGCACCTATATAAATAAACATTTACTTACATACATAACCTTCTTCCATTGCTCCAGAGTCCTATATTTATGCTCCCTTGCAAATTGAAGCCTTTTCTTTTCTAATTAGCCTCACTGATGTGGTTTTCTTTGGGTTACACAGTTATAAATATTTAGTCCCAATCCCTTGAGCTCCCTTCATATTTTGCATGTGAAAATGATCTTGCTTTCACTATTAAACATAGGTCTACTGTTGCTTTTGGTATTATGTGATTTCACCAAACGTTGAAGTAACTGTCAATAACAATCCTTGATGATGGTTCCTCAATATACTTCCAATTGTGAATAATGCCTTGGACAGTTCTTTATCCAGTTTCAGTAATTTCAGCAATCTCCTTAGATGTTTTCTTTGCTTGATGCCAATAATTTGTTCCTTCCGAAACAGATAACATCTTTTCCACAACCACAGTATCTGTCTTCTGACATGGTTGCTTAAGAAATGAGAAGCTACTCACTACATCGGTTAGGGCTGAATAACTAGCGCCTGGTATCACAAATTAACCAACTGCTAAGAAATGGGACCCATGAATGGCTGGCCAAGGACCAAACAGTCCTGATCCCGAAAGATCTCCAAAAAGGAACAGTCCCATCCAGCTATCGGCCAATAGCCTTTCTCTCTACAACATGGAAGCCCCTGTCGGACATTGTAACGGCTAAGATATGTGGGCACATGGATCAATACATGACCGACACACAGAAAGGCATTGGTAAAGGTAACAGAGGAGACAAACACCAGCTGCTGGTTAACAGAACTGTTGCCCCCTGTGCAGTTCTGGATTGATTAAAGGAAAGCCTATCATTCAATGCCACATACAGGGATCCTGGAAAGCCTGAAGCTGTACAAGGCCAGTGACCATATGACTATCATTAAAAAGTTTGGACACCGTCCCCGGTGCTCCGATGACTACTGGTACTACTGTTACCTTCACCTTCCAGGCTTTCTCCAGCACTTCCTTTAGTCCTTGGTATTTCTCCAATTTCTCGTGATCCTTCTTCCTGACATTTTCATTGTTGGGGATGGCTACATCAATCATTACAGCTTTCCCTTGCTCCTTGATCACAAATGTCTAGTTCCTCCCACGATAGTTCGTCCAACACATTCTCCAGCGAACACTCCCGGAAACATGCACTAAGTGCCTCTTCCTGATGTATTCATGGAGTTTGGATGTTTCATCTTGGATAGTGGCCCTGATGCTCACTAGTTCTCACCCTCTATCTTTGCACTTAGCGTAGAGTCTCTGGACACTGGATTTGGGGTGGAACTCTCCATGCATGGTAAACTGCTTCCACAACTCACAACTTGAATCATGTTTTTATTCCTTAACAATCTCTATCATGCTTTGTGCCAGTTCTCTAGGACAATGAGGTTTTTCACTGTCTGTTTTCAGTCACAGAGCAGTCTACACCTCATCCCAGGATGGTATCATTTTTCTTTTCACCTGACTGCCCATCCTTCAACATCATTGAGGAATTATTATTCGCATGCAGCAACGTGATTGGACAAAGTGTTGGACCAGACAGGCATAATCATTCTTTCCCAGAAGTGAAGGAGGTGTGAATATATTAATGCTCTGAATAACACTGTAATGAAAATATACTTGAAGTATTCAATTTATACAAAATGGCTCTGTTTTAAAATGTTCTGTTTTCTTAAAGTGGTCCACTGAGGCATTTTGCAGTATTCCTGATTGATGAATGAATCCAAAAAGGAATTACAGTCCAAAAAAGTTTGTTTATTATTTAACTGAATAAGATTATACAATGTTTTGCTAAACAAACTGCACCTATGTAAAATATGTTATCAAAAATTTTTTGTACAAACATAGTGAACAAAAGTAAGGGTGAAACCTGGGTTAAGTCTCATTTGTCTGTAAATGTCATTTACAAAAATGAAAAAAGACCAGAAATAACAGCATCTCTCTGCACTGCCTGAAATTTCCCAGCTGCAACTGCAGCTGAACTCAAGTGGATGTGAGCTTTCACATTGAATGCAAAAACCACAAACACGTGGTTTAACTGAGCAAACATTTCCGGTTTCGTTGGTGTCAGAAACAGATAACTTACAGTATAAATCCTATCTGAATGTGAACAGGCTGAAAGGTCAAAAAGTAATTTCCATCCATCACAGACCAATCCTCTTAAATTTATACGTAATTCGTGAATTAAACAAATTTTTGTTCTGTAATTTGACTGCTCTACATTACTGTCTGGGGTGTTTACACTCCAGTCAATGGGACCCAAAACAATCATAGAGATTTTTTTATTTTATTTTTTCATTTATTTATTACTTCTCTTTCAAATGATCTTCTTTACAATTAAAAAACAACTGTTGTAAAAACAAACAAACTGAAGTACCAATTTTCTTTATCTTTCTTCTTGATCTTATAGTAATTTGTGGATTTTTTTGTCGTTCTCACACATGCACTGCAGATCGTTTCTAGAGCAAATATTCTGTCATTGCATTTACACAGGCAGACAGGAAAAAGACTAAATAAAACCATGTGTGAACAGAATTATTCTCAGAGATAGTTAAAGAGCTTCCTGCACTTTTTTTGACTACATCCTGTGCACTTTAATATACTCTATTCTATAAGGTTCCACTCCTTGTTTACAATTGTCTCATAGAATCGATCATTGCCAACACCATACGTGAAAGAGCAAGTGTATGAACCTGATTCTTTATATAATGTGTTTGACAGCTTCAGTAACAAAAAGGATATTTTGTTTTGGACTTTATAGAAAACTAAAGTCTTTATTTGAGATTTGAGACACACACACACACATACAAAAACAACAAACTGAGAGCTACATGTAAGCTACAATCTATAAATTGCAATGACATTCAAAAGCAGAATTTTGCTGTTTGTGAAATGTTGATTTATTTAATTTGATTTTATTGAAATGTTCTTATTTTATTTTACTTTTTAAATTAAATTAAATTCATTTAAAATGCAAAATAAAAAATAAATAAAACCAAAGAACAAATTTTTGCAAGTATAATTAAAAAGCACCCCCGCCCCCACCCCCGCGTTGGGCGGGGCTTATTGCTGCATCATAATGCCAACAGCACAGCAGCCTCACAAAGAAACGAAGAATCCCACTCCCTGAGGCCGTTGCTGCTGACTCATGTAAGGTACTCATCCTCTTTCTGTTCTTAACGGAATTTGGTACCATTTTACTGGCTGCTTACCGGATCGGGGTGCCTGGACCCGGGTACTTGTCTCTGTGTGAATGTGCGTGTGTATTGTGTTTATGCCGCAGTGTACGGTCAAGACTCGCAAGAGCAACTTCGCAAAGTTTCGCCAACTTTTGATCTTTATCGCGTCATGTTCTCGCGCACGTCCTCTCACTGGCTGTATTCATTTGTATTTTTGCGTATCTGTGCGACCAAAGAATGAAAAAGAGAGCGATGAAAAATGAGAAGATTGGAAAAGAGGCTACGAGAGTACAAAATACTTCCAGACTTTGTTTCTCATTGCTCATAAGTTTCGTTCATACCCGTTAGCTGGGGGGACTTGGGCTTGGTGAACAGTTGAAAAACCCCGTTCCCATTTTTGCTCAGCTTTTATATATTATCGTATATATCATATATTTCATTATGATTTTAGACATGTATGATGCTGATAAAGCCTTATAAACACAATGACAGTATCCCAGATGTATTTAGTAACGCTTTTAAACAAATTCAGTATGTGGTGGATGTAGGTCGTTTTCATGTATCACCCAGTGTATGTGTATTTTTACTAAAAAGTTCAACTTTATGCTTTTTGCAGTTACATGGAGAACAATGTGCATCAGTGTCTGACATAATAAGTTGGAAAATATGGGCAGATGTCCTGTTTCTGTAATTGGTTGACAGAGTTCATTATTTAAGCTGAGTTGCATTGTTATACAGCAGTCACACACAATAAATAACGTTCAGGGGTAATAAAGTATAAATTAGAGTAACTGTTTTACTTTTATTACTGTTTCCTTGGGAGGAGGTTTACATTGCAACCTGTGAGGAAATTAAGTAAGGCCTTACAGTATTCATGCAGCTGCTTTTGTAATATTTTGCTGACTGCAGGGTTAGTTTGGACTTATTTGCAGTGCACCTTATTATTTTCTCCAATGTTAGTCTTGTTATATCCATCTCAGGGTAGTTTGTAGTTATTTTATTGAGTCTTTATAACTTTCAGTGTGTTGTAGTCACTTCGTGATCCCAAATATGGCTTTTGTCCATATGTGCATACATCACTGAGTCATTATGTCTTAGTTGTCCTGCAATATTACATTTTTTAAGTTCTTCTGATGTTCCTATAATATAAAACTCTCCCTTCAATTTTGTGAACTTCAGTTTATGACCTTTAGTTTGTAAGAGGTGATCAAGACTTTTTTGCTTAACTTTGAAGGAGCTGCCATGTTGCCTATCTTTACATACAGTAACAAAGTTTAGGCATCCAAGGCAAAAATTCTATTACTGTGTAAAAGGCCCCTTAAAGATAAGCAGAGGTGAAAGATTGGCCACTCTGCCACAACAGTACTTAATAACACCCCATTTGGCAACTTTCACAGCTTGTAATGTGTTTTGTGGCTGGCTGAGAGCCTTACAGCTCTTGTTTAGGGGATTTTCTCCAATTCTTCTTTTAAAAAAGCCCCTATTTTCGTGAGATTCTCGGGTCATCTAAGGTCAGAGACTGTGAAAGTTATTGTTAAACCTTTTAGCTTACCCTTCTTGATGTAGTACATTGTGGATTTTGAGGTGTGTTTTTCCTTTGTAGTCTTTGTTTAACCTCTTTAGTAATCCCATCAGCTGTTTTCTAGGTTTTTATTTTTAAGACATATTCTGGAGGGGTTTCTGTAGGCATTGTGAAAAAAAATGTATTCTGAGTATTTTACAGGAACCTCTTACTGCATATGAAAATGCAACTGTGAAAAAGATGTGAAACCTAATTCTTCACACAATCTTCAGTGTTGACATTGTGTGAAATAGTCTTTTTCTCCCAGATTTTAAACTTTTGCTTTTCCTGTTTGTAGAGATCAGGGCTGGACGATATCGATATTAACAATATAAAAGCCTCAGAAAAGCTGCCAAAAATGCTCACAACAGATGCTTGTAAAACTAAAAATGATTTTGCTGAGTTTATGAAACTCCTTCAGTTGAGAAATAAAAACTGTACAAAAATATAATGTTCACCGTTTATTTGTATTTAGCATGGCTAAATTAGCCTTCAAACAAAGAAATTTGAAATCACTATCAAAGGTCAAATAAAACTTCTACCTTTCTCAATATTAATAGCTGTAACTTTAAACTACAACTTAGGTTTATTATGTTATTCTTATAGATTTAAACAAAGGTTCAACTAGGCTTAAAAATAAAAGTGCTCAGAATTGCTACAACAAACAGAAAAAAATAGTGAGCTAAAATTGGTGCTTCATCTTCTGACTCAGCATATTCTATGAGTGGAAATGCTTCAGATGCATTGTTGCCAACTCCTCAATAAGAAAAGTAGCTATTGGCTGTCCTAGAAGTCTTAGAAGTTGCTAAATGACGTCATCAACTGATCAGCAAAAAAGAAAGAGCCCAGTGTTTTGTAGTTTTCGCTCAATAAACCCACACTGTAACCAAGTAAGGAAGACCTACACTACCCAGAAGCCAACACTGCTTTCTGGCTGCTGCTCCCTCACCGGAATTGAAAAAAAAAAAAGAATGGGGTTAGCAAACACCCGCGGAGAAACCGATATGGGAAAAATATTTATAACACAAGGTTAGAAGTAATGACGTGTCTTTTAGGTTGGTAGAACTGGTAGGAAAGGCGGACACATTAAAGAACTTCACGAGAGTCGAGTGCGACGGTGTCAACACGATGTATGCCGCTTGTACATGTTTAGTTAATGACATTTAGAAATGAGTGAAATACAACTTTATATGTTCTGTTTGGGTTTATTCAACTTTGGTAGACATGTATGAACCATGTACTGTTATTATTTTTATTGTTACTGACCTCCAAAAAAAAGCTAGAAAAGCTTAGCAGCTGGTCTTAAAAGAACAGTGAGAACATTTTATCAAATTCAATGTATTGCCAATGTATTAGTATTGTAAGACTAAATACATTTTTAAAAATGGGAGCGGGGGTCAATCTAAATGGGATCGAGAGTAATTTTATCAGGATTGGGATGGGACAAGATTATTTTCTGTAGGAGTGGGACGGGACAGGAGTGAAAATCCACTCCCGTGTCACCCTCTATTTTGGACGAGGGAGGGCCTGCCAGCACCCACTTCTCATTGAGAAAAGTAACTACGCTCATTCACGTCAGTCTCAAAAGTCTCCAGTAATCCGAGTTAGTCTTTCTCTTTGATATATATGGAAATATCGGAAATGTGTTCAAAACTCATGTCACCGTTATTGAATAAAAGTATATTGTGATGTATATCGATATTGAATTATTGTTCAGCCCTAGTAGAGCTGGATTTATACTCGCGCAGTTTTTGCATGAGGTCGGTTAAGGCATCACTGCTGTAGGCATTGCGAAGGTCTCTGGAGGCTTGATGTGCACCCCTTCTAGACCTATCGTGCACCTGTTCTACGCAGCACGGTTCAGCACGATCCCTCCTTGTGATTGGTCAGTTTATGGATTTCTGGATCCTCTGGCACAATTTGTGCAGTAACTGCCGTTTTTAAACACAACACACAATATATTTATTTCTTCGTTATTTTCAAAGTGCTTGTGAAGACGCTGCACGATGTCGGCCACCATTGTTGTTCTAAAACATGAAATGCCTGCCAGAACAGAAATAAGCATGGTGCTCTTGGTGCTTTCACACAGTCCGTGAAGTCTGGCCTCCTGCTCCTAACAGCCCTTGTGCCACACATCAGAGACAAATAGGGAGGGAGAAGAGGAGGGGGGGGGGGGGGGGGGGGGGGGGGGGGGGGGGGGGGGGGGGGGGGGGGGGGGGGGGGGGGGTGGGGGGGGGG
>JBAMHW010000003.1:13493387-13512118 GCA_037177495.1 Rhadinocentrus ornatus | reverse complement strand
AAACAAGTTATGTTTGTTTATAACGTTTGTTATCTCTCTGTCTCTGGGAGCTGGTGGATTATTTAGTCACGACTCACTAAAAATTTAACATTATTCCCTGCTTAATTGAGTTGAATCCCCTGGACTTTCCTGATATGAACGAACCTTTATTTTACAACAAACTGAGGACACCTTTACTTTGGGATTTTCTAAAAAAAGAAAAAAAGTAGGATCTGAGACCTTGCTGAAAGTTATCTTACAGTGTGTCCAAGCTTTTCCTTACCTTTTTGCTTCTAACAGTGTGCAAACAAAATAAATGTATTAATCTTTAAGTGTTAAGACATACATCTTTGTTTTGTATGGCTTTGGAAATTCTGTGCTCTCTGCTATACTCGGCTACACACAATTTGACCTTGGACGCACAAAGTTTTGCCTGCCCAGTGATAACCATATACCATCATCAAAGGAGTTCTGCCATCATCTAGATATGTCAGCGTTGGCCTGCTCTCTTTAGTGAAAACCAGGTAGGTCTATATACTTGTTTCATATGGTATATTCTACTGAAAACCTCTGGTGACTCTGGATTGAAAAAAGCTTGGTCAAGAATTTTTGTTGTCACTTCTCTGCAGGCTAAATTGTTCCTTTAGCCAAGAAATATGGACAATTTGGAAATTAATTTATTTCACAGGTATGAAATTAAATTAATCAAACTTGTCTGTTTTTTGGCTAAAGCAAAATTTGGGCATCTGCACAGAGATAATAATAGTAATATCTATGGCCACAAGTTTTTAAAGATTTTTTTATCCATATTCACCAGATGGCTCCGTAATACTCATCAACGTTGTATTAAAGAGTAGGAGTGCAGTCTGGGTTGATACATTAAAAAAAATCACAGCATGGTCAACTAATTTGAACATGAACATGTTCTTTGGACATACTTTAGGTGTGTCTGGAGTTCAGCAGAGTGGTTGGTATAAGCCTGAAACAGGAGTTCTGCGAAGCCCTTGACCATCTCAGTCCCAGACTCATAGAAATCTTTAAAGGAAAGAGAAGCCTCACAGGGCAGGTGCTGGCTGACATTATGCAACAAACAAAGGTTATTTGATATTCAGTTCTATATTTATGACAGAAATCAATCAATTGATTGAGCTTGAAACATCACATGAATTGTAAAATATAAATAAAATACTACTATGTGTAAATGCTATCCTTATCTTTGAGAAGCATATGTGAAGTTGTGTTGAAATGGCTAAACTAAATTCTGATAGTAATCACTACCTGTATGAATAATGTTACACATTGGGTGTGCCTGGGTTCCAGTTCACCAATAGTTTAGCTTTTTATTATGTGTACACACATAATGTTCAGGGTGAAATATAGACCCTATTCTAATTGTCATCACCTGACTCCTTCACTACACCAGGCTCAGATGTGATGGGAGTCACCTTGTCCTCATGGGGCTTTTCTTTCTCCCATTCCATACTAAACATATTGTTTTAAGATTTGTTTATATTTATAGTTATTTTTTTAAATTATTATTGTGAGTTACAATCCTAAAGAATTTTGTGTTTAGTCCCATATATATATTGTAGTTTTCATTATGCTCTGGTTCTCTTCTTGCACAGTTTTTCCTTTTCTCCATGGGCAAATATGTTGTTTGTAAATGCTAATCAGCCATTGTAGTTTTAGCATGTTCGTTTACCATTTATAATTGTGAAGAATTTATTTTTGTTACTTTTGTTGTTGGGAAAAAAAATATCAATAAAAAATTAATATTTTATTTACCTGGCTGTACTGATTGAAAGATATATTTAGATTTTTAAGAACTAAAAAAGTTAAATTTGGTCAACTAGAAAATACAATTTTGTTCAACTGGTATTAGAGTAATGCTTACTTAACAAGCTGAGTTAAACAAATGGGTGGTGGATGATGGTTAAACTAAGTAGCTTCAGTTACTGTAACTCTGTTATTAGTACATTCAACTTAAATCTGAAATTCCATTTCAATAGGCACTCAGAGTCCACTGCACTTATTTAACCAAATAAAACTAAACTTCCTTTATTAGTTAAAAAATTTAAGGCAACTAGTTACCTTGATTTTTTTAAGTAGATTAAACTTTACAGGGTTTACAATGAAGACTTTTCTTTGAGTGTGTGTATATAAAGGTCCAGCATTTAATGTGTGTGTCTGAAACCAGACTCTAAAACACTTAACATAATTATATATAGAGAAGCAGGTTGTGTGCTCTGAGTCAGATGTAATTATAGAGCCAGTACTCTAAATCTGAACTACAGAAATGGATTGTTACAGACTCGTCTGTTTCTAGCCCATGTCATCTGTATATCTATATCACAGATTGCCCTCAAAGGTCTAAACAATTTTATCCTTGACTGAAAACAAAGTACAAGACTTAGGTGATAGTTTTTTACAGAGTATACAGCCAAACTATGAGGGCAATAAGATTAAGTAAAAATATATACCAGCTTTTACTGGAAGATGAATACTGGATTTCAGTATCAAAGTGAATGTTGGCCCTTGTTAGTCCTTACTGTAACAGGAATTTTTTTTCCTGTCCAGACCATTAAAAGCCGTTTTAGATAGTTAAGATTTTATTTTCAATTTAGAAAAATTGTGGTTTAAAACAAGTGTTCCCAAAGCATTTCTGCTTTATGAGGACCTCAGAGCTGCTCTACGTTTGAAAAACTGTTTGAGGGTTTAAATTAGAGCTGAACAATTTATTGAAAACTTACCCTTATCGCAATTATCACAAAGAGGCTTTGTTTTTTCTTTCTTTCCTTTTTTATTTATTTATTTATTTATTTATTTTTTACCACAAATAGAGGTCTGCATTTCACTAAAAGGAAGCTTTTTTGCTGTTCAGGTTCCGGTGCAATATTCAGCAATAACATCTTTTTTTTCTCCCTAGTTTAATGTAGGAGCATTCACTGTTTTTAGTGGCCCTCCTATTATTCCAACGGTGAACAAGCTTGGTGTGATGTGAATTTCATCATTTGCACCAGTCTGCTTGGGTCCACAGGGCTCTTTTGTGGCAAAACCCTCACAAACTGTCTTTTGCAAGTGCGTTAACTTCTCACAAACTACAATAAAAAAAGCTGGGTTTTTAAAAAAAAATGGTAAGCAGAAGAATCTTGACAATATGAATGATGATTTGGGGGAGATTTACCATTTCTCCACCTATTGACAAACCTTTTAATTATTTTTATGTGCATGCCTCAAATACTTGGCACAGCTGGACTCGATTCTGAATGGAAACTTTGATGCTGGCTTTACAGTTAAGGGCCTGGTCAACACATTATGTTGGTATGTGTCGCCTCAAAGATAGTGAGGCATACTTTATGGTGTTTCTTTTGGCGTGCTTTAACTTCTCACATTTTCACACATTTTCCAACCAGTTCAGAGTCAGCAATGTGCAACAAAACCCACAATGTTCTACTTCTGTTTTTCTCATAAAAACTTGCTCATATGGTCTTGGTATCATTTTTCAAATCATTTTACTTTGTGTTTATGTGGGGGTTTTTCGTGTATTTTTGAGTAAATAGACTCAGACATTTCATTAGAGTCCTACAAGTTTTTCTGTGGCAACATACTAAAACCATGCAGGGTGTAAAATGTATTTGCAACACAGTGCACGCTTTTTGTGGAGCAGTTTGTTTTCAGACAGAAGTTAAATAAAACCGGATACAGTCACTGAACCAATACATTTGTGCATTTTCGGACCCTGTCTTCCATCAAAGGTCAATGCTATCAGCTAACTTTGCTAATGGCAGCAGCACAGTGAGAATCAAATTTCAACTTGATGCAAAAAGTTGGATGGAGTAACATGGCCACTACTTTAATGTTTTTTTGCAGAGAGGGCCAGAACAACACAAATAAAAAGATCCAAGCTGCAGCTTAAACTGATATTTTCATCAAAGTTTGATCTCCAGATTTTTATTTATTTAGTTCTTCCTTCTTCAGAGTTGCACAATATAAATTTAAAATGAATTAAAGATTTTGTGTTTTGTCACAAATCTTTCATTTCTGCTGCATCTGTTATTTACTGTGCACTCTAAAGAGTAGAGATGTAGTATTACATCATTTATATTAAATACAATTAAGAATAATTTCTATTACAAAGCTTAGTTATTTTCTGTCAGTTGTGGTGTAATTTATACTATAAAAAATCAGAAAATGGAAGAAATAAACTGACTGCAGCTATTTTATACCTGTAGTTCATTTAACTGTGTTTCCACCTGGGAAATCACGGTCACCTGGCAAATGGAAAGAAGTTTGTCTTTGTTTTTTTACTTTGGAGCTTTACATGGAGCTTCAGAGTATGTTCTGTAATAGAGCACTTATGGAACAAAGACAAAGTGCAGTCCTTATTCCTCTAGCAGAATTTTGAGATGACGATTCTGCAGTGTGAAGGTCTGCTTGGAAATATGGCTGATGTTTTCTATGCTTGTGTGATAAGGAGAGAACAAAGAGGGGGTGGAGGCAAAAGCTGTGCAGGTTATCTTGTGCCTGTTGTTCTCCTGATCTTTTAAGTACTTCTTGTACCAAATGTATTTATTTTACTTTAGCCTAGCTGGGATAATTCCATGTCTGCTTTATAACCCATCCTAGTTACACCAGGGACCGGGAAGCAGTTAGGGGTTTAGGATCTTGCTCAGGGGCCCACAGTGGGTCACCTCAGTTGCCAGCCCAGTGACTTGAACCCAGGTTCCCCAGAACCAAGCCTACCTCTGTAACCACTAGGCCACCACTGCCTTCCATTGACAGTGCAGCTCAGATGTGAAATCAGCTGGGGATTTCAGTTTGAAAAAGAAAACTGACGAATCCTGACACGAAATCCTTCACAGTTTAGATGACTTAAGTCATACGTTTTTCTGATTACAAACTTTAAACAGAAAACATTTGTAAAGTGCTACAGCAGTGCAATGCATGACCTGAGGCAGGAGTCAGATGCACTGATGGACCTGGGGCTTGTGGGCCATCGTTATTCTAAAGACAGGAATTAACAAATAAAATTCTGTGCATCCAACTGTGTTGCAAAGGTAGAGCTATCATTCATTGTGTACTTTGGTCACACTTAAGGTGGATTTATACTCGCGCAGCTTCTGGGTCACCCCCATAGGCGAGTTTCTGGATTTCTGGATCTTCTCGCTGAATTCGTGTGGTAACCACTATTTTTAAAAACAACACCCAATGAATCAAGTTGATGAGAGGCTGAATTATTTCTTCGTTTCTTCCACAAACTAATAAAGACACTGAACCATACTGGGCGCCATTGTTGTTTTAAAACAGAAAATACCTACCGTAACTGAAGTGAACCATCAAAAGAAATCCGACCTTGTGAGTTTACTGGCCGATACCACCCTTGCTCAAGTGCAAGAGCAAGCTCACCAGCGTCAGCCACGCCGTAACCGACCGCACGCATACGCCACACGAGCATAGTACAGATAGTACCAGTTACTTGAAGTAGTGTTAATGCTCATAAGCACTGCAGCAGACTAAAGAAGCAAACTCTGGTCCAGTTGAAAACTGGGGTCTCTAAACCTGGTGTGTGCATTCAAGGGACTATCCAGTTAACTGAAGACAGGAAGTTATGTAGAGTGCCTCGCCTGTTGCTCAAACTGGGCAGCTTCTTGTGAGAATTGCATTAGGTCTGAACTTGTGGTGAACAAGCTGGCTGATGGGGAAGGATAGCTGCTTTCAGTCCAGGTCAATTTGTCGAGCTGGTGCTTCGTCTTCCCTCTGCTTTTTTTTCTCCTTATTGGTCAATGATCATTGCCTCAAACAAGCAGCTGATGTGACTGTGTGACGTCCAGGCAGTATGGTCCACCTGAGTAAAGCGCAGTGTGTAAGTGGACAAGACCAAATGAGTGTGACTATCCTGGTGAAAATGCAGATTCAAGATCAAGAGCTCATTGGAAGTGGCACTAATGTAAACATAAACTCTTATATTTATTACTTATTATTTTAACTTGGATTGGTTTTCCATTTAGCCTTTTAAATTTGTTATCAAAATATTTAAAGTTCAAGAAATTCAAGAAGATGGAAATTGTCTTATTTTTTCCTCTTCTTTCTTAAGATGATTTCTTTATATTCAAGATTTCCCATAAAAAGAATCCACCAAAACTTTTCAGGACCCTCCAATTTTATGTCCATTTTCAAATACAGAAAGCCTAAATATACTGGGAAAAGAAAAATGGTGGACAACGGATAAAACTCAGTTTTATCTCAGTGTCACCATTATCCAGCTGGTCCACGTTCTTAATCAGCAGAGCTGCTGCTTTTCATATTTTTATCAAAGCAGAGAGCAAAGTCCACGGAGAAAGACAGAGAAACAGGCAGGCGTGCTGTCACAGAGTTTTCCGAGCACAGAAAACCATGTGACCTCTCACCCTGTTGCCCCAACCCCCTCCCTGCAACCCCTAAAATAACATACAGACTGTGGCTCAGCTGATAATCGTTAAGCTTCCATTGTCCTTTTAACTCCCATCTATTTTCTGGTTGTGTTTACAGGCTCTGGAGTAGTTTTCTCTGCCCTAATAGGTCCAATAGGGTTTCTAATAAGCTGTTGCACATGCACATAAAAGACTGCTAGCAGAGAAAGTAACGGTAGATGTGATGGATTAGAAAACATTTTATCATGTTTACCAAATATTTTATGTCCGGTCCAGTTATTTAAAATGGACAAAAATCCAAATGTCTATATTGTTAGGGAGAATAGTGGTACACAGTGTGCCGTGCCAGTCAAGAGTTGGTTCACAGCGACCCATTTAGGATTATTAGAAGTGTCCATATTTAATTGTTCTTCTGAACCTGTAGAATCTGTTCCCTCTTGTCTAAGGAAAGCTGGGCAGTTTCTGTTTTCAGTCTGCTCAACCTGCTACCTCTAAGTGAGATTTGTGATCCAGTTTAAGCTTTCAAAGGACTGTTTTGTAAATGGCAAGGCACATAATGAAAAAAAAAGAATCTGATGTGATTTATGGCAGGTTATTTTACAATGAGGAGGTTCCTACAATGAAAGTAAATGCCGCCAGTCCTTTTTTCTGTTCCTCTTTACTGCTTTAGATTAAACCTTTTTTGACTAAACTCACTAGGAAATACTTTGACCTGTTGCCATGGTTTCTGAATTGATCCAACCTAAACAAGTGACCTGATTAAAACTGCTGAATTTAGCAGAAACCTTGATGATCTGTTGATTAAAGTCATTGTAAGTGATGCACACAGCAGAATTTTAATATCTGTGATTGGCTGCATTGACCATCCAGGGTTGCAAGATTAAGGACAGATGGCGACAAATGTTAAGCCATTACCATGTTTACCTTAGTATTATTGACGTTTTATAGACAAACATTTTTTTTTTCTAATTATTCATCAATTGTCCTGATCATCAACAGCAGACTTTCATATCAATACCATATCAAATAACTCTTATTCACCCTCAAAATTCTACTTTACAAAAAACAAATTAATTAATGTTTGTTGTTACATAATTCTACTCTCTGACTCCATTTTTTTTAACTGATATCCACTTCTTTCTGTGTGGACTTTTAGGCGTTCAGGACCAGGCCAAATATCCTGCTGATATGTGTTAAAGACCTTTGTACCAAGCAGTTTTGCACAGTCAACATGACACACAGTAAAGCTCTGTGTTAACATGGTAGCACAGATGATGATTCAAGAGCTTGTTTTCTTTTTTGTTTTTTTGTTTTTTGGGCTAAACAGTTACCACAAAACCATGGGCATGATTACAAACCATCACCTGCAGGCCACTTGTTGCTCTCACTTTAAACCTGGCTTTTCATTGTTTTTACTTAGTTATGTACATTTTTTTAAACCTCATGTCACTTTTTTCACTTCACCATATTTCACTTCATTTCTATTTTTATTAATTATTTATATTGATGTCTGTTAATGTTTTTTTATGCTACTGAGTCCCAATCAATTGAATATTTATCCATATTTATCCATCTATCCCGTATATACCCTGACTTGTTTTCTTAACAACAGAACTTAAAGAACATTATTGCCCTTTTTACCCTCTTCTCCACATATAAAGTTACAGATTTTGGTGAACTGAGAATTATCAGAATTTCTTTCTTGTAAACTAGTTTCTGTATGAAAAGCTGTCAACAACCAACCTCAAAATATCCACTTTCTCATTACAGATTCTTTAACTAAGAAATAGCTGTTTATTAATTTAGATCCTTGAAGACAAGCCCTTAAGTCTTCATGCTTATTAGCAGTCAGCTTTATCAGTTTTAAAATATTTTTTTTCTTTAATATTGTTACACTTTCATTCAGTCATGAACTTATTAATGGTTAGGTTACAGAAATGTAACGAGTCCCAACTCTGTGGCGAAGCTGCTGTCACAATTATTTTGTGGTGAAAATCAGGTCCCTTTACACTTAAAGAAGCACTATTGAACTTTGGCAGTTTTTCCAATGAGCTACCCCTCTAACGACAGCTAATTTGGCATTCATCTCACTTCCTTCCTGCACTCTAAGCTCTCTCCAGTCAGTAAAAGTCAGCCAATGTTGACTCGTCTTATTTCTTGCTTCGTTTCTTTCTCACTTTTTAATCAGCCACAGTGCATGGTTTAAAATGGAGAGTGTGTTGATATCCAGTTGCTAGTGTGTGACGTGGTACCATAAAGAATGATGCTGCTTTAAAGTGATGCGCCTGAATGGGGATAAAAAGTTGTGAAGTGTGATTTCTCAGCCTCGGGACACTGCTGGGCAACAACACCACTAAGACTACATACGTCATTGTGGTGCACTGTCCCAGTTAACAGAATTTGAAGGAGTTTCCTAATCCACCCTTCAAATCTGCACTTCCTTTGCCCTCAAACGAAGGCTGCTGGTGATGCATCTTTAGCGGCCTCTTTTCTCCCAGAATTCATTGCGCACAAGACAATGGTGAATGACCAACCAAACTCAGAAGAGTACGTTTTAGGTTTCAAAAAAGTTTGGTGTAAAAAAAAAAATAGAAACGTTACAAAACCAAGTACATTAAAAGCACGTTTGTTAAATTGTGACATTAAATTCGGTAATATTTGATATTTTGATATTTGCACTCTCCGAAGTGTGCAGACCCTGAATTGGGACACACCTAATGAATATCACTGTGCCATTAAAATGAGTCAGAAACTCTGAGTTTTAAGGTCATAGTGCTACTTTAAAGCACCAACATAACCAAATGAATCACACACGAAGAAGTTCTAAGTTTCCTCTGCAAATAAATTTGTAGTACATGGTCTATA
Source organism: Rhadinocentrus ornatus (assembly GCA_037177495.1). Classification (NCBI taxonomy): domain Eukaryota; kingdom Metazoa; phylum Chordata; class Actinopteri; order Atheriniformes; family Melanotaeniidae; genus Rhadinocentrus; species Rhadinocentrus ornatus. The sequence continues at coordinate 13,502,864 of JBAMHW010000003.1, read as the reverse complement.
GAAAAATTATCACGGTCTCGGATGCATTATCATGTAAGACATAGTTGGATGGCTCATCCTGCTGGTTGTATGCACATGAAGCATTTCACTCTTGCAGTTGGTGCAGGCTGATCTCATTTTCCTTTGTTTCCTGTAAGGATGAAAACACGTATGTTAAGGCTTGCCTGATAGCTTGCAACTAACACTGTGAAGTTATGTGGGAGCTGCAGTGGTGATAAATGAAGTTATTATTAGACCTATCTTTGTAGGCTTGTAATGCTCATGATAATAGACCTGTTTATGTAGTCACATTGTGAGGACTTTCCTCTCAGAAAAAGTTCTGAAAATGTTAATGACTGTTTTAGGTTAAGACTGTTAAGGCTTGGATAAGGGTTAGACAAGTAGTGGTTATCTTTATGGTCAGAACAAGTTTTTGGGAAATTGATGTAAGACACTGTAAATCCCTATGAAGCGATGGAAATAGGTGTGTGTGTGTGTGTGTGTATGCAACCATTTAGAACAAATCTTGTGGACTAACTTGTACCCAGTCACACGATTGAAAAGAAGAAACACACATACATGATAGCTGAAATGTCAAGCTACATGCTCACACACACACACACACACACAGAGTGAAACAGAAACATTAAAGCAGACAGAAGGAGAAGGAGATCTGAAACAGGAGAAGCTGAACCAAATCCAGATCTGATTGGTATTCAGAGACTGAGTTTGTCTGCAGGGAGACATTCCTGCAGGAGCAGAGGGGAGGTGATGTAAAGTAAGAGGAAGAGGAGGAGGAAAAGGAAAAGGAAGAGCGACCTCATTCTTCATTAAAGATCAAGAGCTGGTGCTCTGATTTTATTTTTGTGTTTTACAAGATAGAAGCAGTGTGCTTGATTGCTCCTTATGATGACATCACTTTTATCATCATCATCACCAAGAACAGTCAGGTTGAAACACAGCTTTCCTATTTCTGGTTTGGAAGAGGTTTTATAAAAATGTAAAGAAGCTGTGTTGTTGCTGTGTAAATGCAGCTTTTTATTAGAAGAATGTTGATGAATTAAAGTTAATTTAACTCAAAGAGTTTTTCCCTCTCATGTAGTTACAGATCATTACCAATATTTTTTATTCTATTTACTTTTTTTGTGAATCATCAGCTATTTTTCATTGAGGTCATATTGCCAGAGGTCATGTATTCAGCTGCGCTAGTTGGTCCGTCTGTTGGCAACGTAACTCAAAAAGTTATAAATTAATTTTGATAAAATTTTCAGGAAATGTCAAAAATGAAATAAATAGGTGTTTAGATTTGAGGGGGGATTTGAAGGATTCTTTACTATGGGAAGATTGGGATAATTTTATCATTAGAGCTTCATACTCAAAAGTAATGCCAACAATCATGGGCAAAAATAATAAGGCGACGTCGCTCCGTCTCTATTATTTTTTTATGGAACTTGCGCAATGAGGCAAAAATCGCTGCCCTCTTCCAGCCAAGCAACAGGCGACACTCGTGCATGTGAAATGTTGTGCTCGTTCAAGTAGACGTACACACGGGGGCTTACAATGCGACCCAAGGAAACAGTAAAATGTTCAATTTTTGTGAGTCGTGACTAAATAATCCACCAGCTCACAGACATAACAAACGTTATGAACAAACATAACTTTTTTTTTTCTGCCCTCGTGTCATGATGGTGTTGTGAAGGACGTGGCTACAGTCCAATGTTTCCCACCGCTACGGACCTGTGGTCAAGCTGCACCATAGAGCTGAACATGACGCGGGTTTCAATGTGAAAACGAAATGTCTCCATTCTAATTTATTCCAGATTACACCGGGCAGAACATAGCTGCTGCTGGTCTGAGGCAAACCATAGCTACTGGGACCTGGTGGAAAGAAACTAGTCTGTATTACCACAGACAACGCTTTAAATGCACCTTTCTTTTTCTTTCTATAATGGTGTTAGATAATCATTTTAGATCTCAATTTCAATCAAAATAATTTTACCATAATCGAGCAGCCCTACAGTATTGTATGGCTAATCAAATAATAATGTTTTTTTATGTAATTGTCTACTTTTTTGCAGCTACTCTGATCCAGTCTTCATAGTTGGATTACAAACAATCATTTATTTGGAAAATACAGCTTTCATAAACAGTTATTAATGATTTGCTGTTGATCTTTGAAATAGTAATAAAATATACAGTTGTCAGAAATTAATTTAATTTTAGATACATTTTATTGATATTGGACCTGACTTTAAAAGCAGCTATTGGCAATCATACTAATGAGAGGCTTAAAAGGAAAAATAAATGTATATATTGGTATATATATTTAAAAAGTCAGTTTGTCCAGGTAAGATTGTTTCATAGATGACTATATTGAATAATCTATGAATGCCCCTGTCCAACAGTACACTAAGGGTCACAAAAGCCTGGAGGTATTTTACAAGTTTTTACACAAGAGTGACTCTGCAAAGTTTTGTTTTCCAAAATAATCACATACAGTGCATTTGTTTAGGATTACCTGTTTTTGTTTTTCCCCCCGTCTGTCTGACTACAGATCTTGTCCTTATTAACCAGGGAGCATCACTGGGTTTGAACTTTATGGAAATGAAACTAAACAAAGAGAGGACAGAACAGAGGAAAATGTTCAGATGACAACAACTATGCTGACATAGCTAGTCGACCGACAGCTCAACCCTACGTCCTTCCTCCTGTCGTCAGCTACACATTGTTTCATCTGGCCATGTTGCTAAGGAGGAAGCTGTGTGCTGTTGCAGTGTTCGCTGCCGTCCTCCTCATGCTTGCAAGCCACAGCATTCATAGAAGGCATTTCCAGCCATTGTCCTTAGCCCTGCTCAACAGTCAGGCCACACCTACCAGCAAGGAGACAGGTAAGATGGTGGTGAAAACCATCAAAGGCACAAAAGAATTTCTTTCACAGCCTAGTAGCTATTTACCATGTAAAGGTTATTTAAAAAGTAGTGGTATTGGTACCACAAACTGATAAGTGGTGGTTAACTGTAACAGGAGTAATGGTGTTTGTGGCTCATCAGTGTTCAGTATAGCTCCCGTGATTTGCTGTTCTCTTATTATGTTTTCTTTGTAGTAGTCAAACCCACAGTGCCTCCTGCTGTCTTGACCCCTCTTCCTCCCAGTACCACCATGTTTAAAACTGAAGAGGAGGAGGAGGAGTCAGAAGAGAAGAGAGAGCAGACTGTAAAACACATGAAGTCCAACCAGAGGTGATGTGCTGGAAGTCATTGACTCACTGTCCCATGATTCTATGTTCAGCCAATGTCTGACTCATCTGTGTTGTCCTCTTTCAGGCTGTGTGGTTGCTCGAAGTCCTGTATTTCAGATCTGAATGGGTGGGACTGGTTCAGCCAACGCTACGACCCTGATCAAGAGCCCATACTCCGAGACACCAATAACTTTGACCCCGATGCACTCGCCTGGTGGCTGGTGAGAACAAACAGTAGCACATTTTCTATAAATGCTGCAGTTGAACTTTCAGTCTGTAAAACTCAAAGGTCCTATATTATACATTTTTTTCAACAATTTCATATGGGTGTCAGAGGTCCAACAACATTGTTTCAAAGTGTATTACCCCAAATTCAGCCTTGGTCCTTAATTTCAGCCATTCCAAATGTGGCTCTAGTGAACTCTACTGAGAACAGGCTGTTTCTGTGTCTGAACCTTTAAATGTTCATGAGTGGTGCCTTCCCTCACCCCTCAATGGGATAGGATATGGCTTTCGCCGGCACCCACTCAGTGATTTTAGAGAGTAGGCTCAGCTAGCCGTCGGGGACGTGTCAATGACAGTATCCACTGCTGGGGGTAATGTTTTTTCTCTTTGTGATGTCACAAAGGTAAAGATCTCCGATTCACCCGTTTAAGCACACATTCGCTAAAAAGTGGCGCAAGCAAGTTAGAGAGGAGACAGGATTTTCTCATTTTGGGGACTTATACACAGGCTGTGAGGACACAAGACTGTTAGAAAACATTTAGAAAGTGAATTTTGCATGATATGGGACCACAGCCCACTAGCAGCTCATGCAATCTGATTTTCTCCATGAATCAATAGCCAGAGCCAGAGAAGAATGCAAAAGCAGCAAAAATCACTGTTAAATTAAATCTCTACTCACTGAAAATAATCACAATCCACAGTTACTGAGAAACTATAACCAGTGATCAAACTCCACATAATCTTAATGAGTGTTGATAGTATAGCAGTGTAGGAAACCACTAAAAAAGTTTTCCTTTTTTGTTAATTTCTTCAGTTGCTGAATTTAAATTGGATGCAAGCTCAAAGTCCTGACTCATGTTACAGAAAATCGTTGCAGTCCATTAACAGAAAGTGAGCCCCCTCCCCACCCCCACACATTCATTTGCCAACACAAACCGGCTGAATCACAAGTCGGAGATTTGTGAAGGCCATTAAAAATTTAAAGTAATATACTGCATAGTTTTTAAGCCAATAGGATGGAGCAGTCATGACAATTTCAGAAAACTGAAAGACCTCAGATTTGTCCTTTTAAATAAACTGTCAGAAGTCTGCATGAGGAGACAAATGTCCACATCTCTTTCCTGCATTTATAGATTAAGTCCTGCTGCAGAAACCATTAGTAGATTAAAAGGAGGGGGGTTAGGAATGCTCCAAACATTATGGCTTTAGTTTACAGTATGCAGTAGACGCCCTGCAGTTTTCTGTGTAGAACTGTTCTGCATTCGTTCAGAAGAACCTTTCTTGTATTTTGTGCGTTCACAGGTTCTGTTATGTTTCTGGAAAGGATCATGTGTACATAGTTTGTTTCCTTCTCTAACATCAACAGTAGATGCCACTAAATACCCTACTTTACAGGGTCTTCAGCGGTCTGGTAATGACCAGACTTTAGAGGAAGTGATGACACAGATGTTCAAGGTCATTCCCTGTCCCACCGTGGACACCAGTCCCCTCCCCTCCCGTTGCCGTAGATGTGCAGTTGTCGGTAACTCTGGTAACCTGCGTCAGTCGGGCCACGGCAAACTAATTGACTCTCACAACTCTGTGATTCGGTATGTATGTCCAAATATGTCCACTCAGATGCAGAGGCGGCACATGCACACACTTCTCACCCTCTTCCTCATTTTCCTCACTGTTAGAATGAATAAGGCAGTGACTCGAGGTTTTGAAAAAGATGTTGGTAATCGAACTACGCATCACTTCCTGTACCCGGAGAGTGCAGTGGACATGAGTTCCGGTGTCAGTCTCGTCCTACTGCCGTTCAAGCTGAGAGACCTGGAATGGCTCACCAGTGCTCTGTCAACTGGCCGGATCAAAATGTACGACTCGTAAATAAAAACTTACTCAATATGCACACATAGTTAAGATTAATTAGATTTCTAACAAACATAACCAGAAATCTTCCTACTTTATATCAGGCAAGGTTTATTGGTACTTAATGGATAAAATAAAAATAAATGGAAAAAAAAGTTTATTAAGTTAGATTATACACAAAAATATGTATGAAAATATTTATAGCTCCATCTTAAGCTTTACAGTTTTGTCTATTTTCAAGTAGATATGGGCAAATTGTTCACATTTAGAATGTGTATGTAAGAAATAACATGAATTATGAAAACAAAATTAATATATAAAGTATGCCATAATAGAGCTGATGTTTCATGGTCACTTAAAACATTCATGTGTGGCCACTATAATATTAACATGCACAAACTGTGATACTTTAGCTGAATTAAGACACGAACATATTCTTTATGTTGCACATGTAGTGGCACATGCAGAGAAATGCAAATGGACTGAGGCTAATTTAGTACACTGTATAATTTCACAACCAGTAATTGAGCGTTTGTGTTTTTAGGACCTACATGAGAGTTAAGGAGAGAGTGGTGGCAGATAAAGATAAGGTAAATAAACACTGTTCTGTGATTGCAACATCAGTGTTATTTCCGCTGTCAGCCTCATGCGCCGGCTGTTAGTTCACATCCTGCGTATTTCTGTCTGATTGTTCCATCTCCTCTAAGTTATCTGTTTTTATGATTAACTGTTGGAAACCATGGTAAACCTCTGTGTGTGTGTGTGCATGTGTGTTCAGGTCCTGGTCGTTAATCCAGTTTTTTTTAAGTATGTTCATGATCGTTGGACTGAGCATCATGGTCGCTATCCGTCCACCGGCATGCTGGCCATCATCTTCGCTCTGCACACATGTGATCAGGTAGGAGGGATTTCTTATCTTCATCCACTCTGAACTTTAGCTCTGCAGATGTACATCGTCCTTTTGCTATGCTCTCGTGCTCCTAACTGAAATTAGTTGGTTTTTCCTGCTGTTGGTGCGTGCTAATGCTAGCTACTACTTTCTTTCACAGCTTTTTGGTTTTTTTGAGCTTTGCACATATTTGTACAACCTATTTATGTTTAAGGTTTCACAAACCCACATTTATGGAAATGTATGGGACAGTCTGAGGTGTGGGCTACCTTACATTTTTTTGTGGCAGTTGTTCCTTTGCTTTGGCCCACTGTGGAACAGACAGGAGTCAGTGCACAATCATGGGATTGTCCAATCCAGCTGTTGTCTCACCTGGACTTCTTTGCTTTAGTTTTTACTTTTTTTTTACTTATTATTTGCTTTTTGTCTGTGTGCAGGTGTCTGTGTTTGGTTATGGTGCTGACCAGCAGGGGAACTGGCATCACTATTGGGAAGAGAACCGCTATGCTGGTGCCTTCAGGAAGACTGGAGTTCATAGCGCCGACTTTGAGACTCAAGTCATCCACCAACTCGCCAAAGAAGGCAAAATAAGTCTACACGTGTGACACGACCACTCACTTGATGACTGAAAAATCTATAATCTGAAACATCTGACAGACTTTTAGACCTGCTGTCTGATGCATAACTTCAGATTTACTGACTGACTTGCCAATAAACCAGCAAATAGTCCCAGAGACCAGCTAATAGACTGGCATGTATGACTCAGCTGACCTCCAGCTGGGCTGATTGTCTGCACATTTGTCAGTCCTCTGGCACCAAACAACCAAATCTGAGCCAGTTCTGCTCTGTATTTTCATCTTTTTAATTTTGGGGTGAAGAGTTGGACAGAAATCATTCCTCAAGATTCTGTCTTTTATCTAATACCACATTTGCCTTGAGTCAAGCGTCCAGACATGTTTGAGTGAGGATGCGTCTTTGTTTGGACATTTTTTAGATGCCTGTGGACACAAGTGTGAAGGTTAAATAGCTAAACACACCACCCATCTATAAGGCAGCATTCAGTTATAGTCCCTGTGCTAGTTTAAATAAGATTCAGCTAAACTAAAGGATTCAGTCTGTTTTTGGGACCCTTCACTGACCGTCCGGCCATCTGCAACTGAAGGGATTGACCACGATAAGTTTTGCTCTGAACGAGAAATGACCACAGACTTTTTTGTATCCTTTTTTTATTAAAGTTTAAAGACATTATACAATGATAACCTTCTTATTATTATTATTTTTTTTTATAAAAGCACTTTGTCTTGAGGAGAAAATGGTGGGATGTGGTCATACTGTCACTTTAGCCTTCCAATCATGAGACTTCTTGTATTTTCTTGTATACTATAATTGAATGTCGATACGAGCCGTCCTAAGCTAGAGGATGATGACAGGAGCTGGGATCAGGATGAAAGTTTGCCGAGCTTAAATGAATGTTATTCCCTGACTCAACCATATATGGATAAGGAGGCAGAGAGTGAGAGGAGCATGTGTTTAGTCATACAACAGTCTGCAGCAGTGCAGCTGATTTTAACCAAAACGGTAATAAATTACTTGTTTTGTGAGTATAATTATTTAATGTTTTCTGATTAATCATCATGGCAAACTGCAACACCACCTGCAGCCATTGCAAGAGGGGTGCTGCATCTTGCTGCAAAAACAAGGTCACATTTATAGTTTTTCCTGGAATCAGATGATTAAAAATCAGTTTCAGATAAAAACCTGAAACTGAAGACTGTTGAACAACATATGCAAACATCATTTATTCCTCTGAATTATATCTAAGCTCATGGAAGTAAAAAAAATGAAGGAGACAAATACAACGTGGGACATTTTATTAAAACGTTACATGGACAAGTCAAATAATCCGTAAATATGACTAGTGTGTGCACCACAAACATCAGTGGAAGAAGTAGCATGGTGGTTAAGTTCAACCAAACATAACCACTGACTATAGAATGACTAATTCAGCAGGTGGCACTGAAAGCTGTCTGCTCTGTGAATGTACAAAAAAAAAAAAAGAACTGTTGCTGATTGTCAATTACAGTGATCTGAATGTTTGTGTTGCCGTTTACATTAAGAGCAGTTTCAGGACATTTTCACACACGTTTGTTGAAAATCCTTCATGCTTTTATACTTGCTTTTAAAGACACACTACAGAACTTTTGCAATTTTCTAAGCGACGCACCCCCTATCGAAGGCTAATTCGGCATCTATCTTGCATCCTAACTGTACTGGGAGCTCTCTCCAGCCAATAAAAGACAAGTCTTATCTTGGCTCTTGTCTTATCTCATTTTTGTGTGTTCTTGCACATTTAAAACGGGCAGTGTGTTTATTCGTTTGCATGTGACGTGGTGTGTAAAGCAAAACTCGGCTGCAACATCACGCATCATCCCAGATGAAAAAGTTGTATAGCCTCTGGATACTGCTGGGCATGCACATATTAGATGTCACTGTGCCATCAAATGAGTCTGGAATGCCAAGTTTTATGGTTGAAAAGTTACGTAATGTGTCTTTAACTTTTTATTTGTGCTTTTTATAAATGCTGCATGTGAGCAAAATACAAAGAACAGCGTAAGAGCATTGGGAATAAAACATAACTTCAGTGTATTAAAAGTTGAGTGATCTGTGATGCATATGAGGGCCACATGGCTAGGAAATAATGCCATTATTCTTTGTGTGAAACTGTCCTGAGACTGATACTCAGTAAGAGGCCCATCTGCTCTAAACAACTTTTTTTTCTTCTTCTTCTTTTCTAAATTTACACACATCTGTGTTAAGATGATGTGATTACTACACCAGAAATTTAAAAAAGTTTAAAACAGATGTAGCATCAAAAAAAGGTTGAAAAGAACATTTCATTGAACACTTTGTTTGAAGCAGATTAAGATCTCATAGGAATGATCACAAGTGCTGGATATTCATCTGAAGGCTGTTGCTCTGTCGTTAGCTTGGCTAGCTGTGGAACAAGTTACGTGCTTTCTTGAACTGAGTCGGTGTGTTGCCAGAGGCCTTAGTTTAATAAGAAACATCTGCTGGTGTTTCTTATTTTTTTCTTGTTAAGTTTTCATCCACTTTAACGCTATTTTATCATGGAAAACTACCAAGCTCCTGCCAATAAAATTGCAAATGACCCAGTCTACTATTTGTGTGTATCTGCATTAACCGGGTTTAGCCACTTAATGGAAAACTACCAAGCTCCTGCCAATAAAATTGCAAATGACCCAGTCTACTATTTGTGTGTATCTGCATTAACCGG
>JBAMHW010000003.1:13472875-13484932 GCA_037177495.1 Rhadinocentrus ornatus | reverse complement strand
AATAAATAAATAAATAAATAAATAAATAAATAAATAAATAAATAAATAAATAAATAAATAAATAAATAAACAAACAGCTTATTTTAAAAAGTTGCCAAAGTTACCTTGTCATCAAAGTCATCATCACTATCATACAGATCATCATGACGGAGCCTCCACTCATATTCCACATGGATATGATGGTCAAACTGGTTGGACTGAGCCTTCTGCAGCTACACACACAGAAAAAAAAAAGAAATTAATAAAATATTTTAATTTGGGTTAATTAGTTTAGTTTAATTGATTATTATTACAACTTTTTTTTTATCACATTACTAATTTCCAACTATTCTTGTTTCTCATATGCCTTTGTTTCAAATTACTTTACCTTTAGGGCTGAAAAGCTGTCACTCAGCTGTAAAGTAATCTGAATTTCTGTCTGAAATTGATTATCAGAATGATGATCTCACCAGCGCCTCACAGTAGCTATGCTTCAACCGGCGGCTTACATCAAGTGCAGTTTCTCCTAACTCATTCTCTGCAACACAGAAACACTTGTGATATTAATCACCAAATCACCAAGACATCATTATAATAGGGAACATGAAGAATCTGATGTGTTTCAGGATTTCCAAATGTCTCCAGCCTATTGAACCCTTTCAATTAATAGCAAATGCTATTAGACCTTTTTTTTTAACTGTACTGTATTTTGCAACCCATTTCAGGTCTTTATTTATTTTAAAAACAATAAAAACGCAATTATTAATATTAATTCATCACATGACAAAGCAGCATGAGTGTGGAAATTATCTGGCAGAGCACTTTTAAATCCCATTTCAACCCATCGGACAACCTTTGAGATGAGACTTGCATAAGCTCAGCAGTTAGCCTGGTCTGGAGCAGACTTGTTCACTAGCACTAGTTACCATGGTAACTCAGCTGGGACTTAATTAAGCCATACTGATGAAACCAAACTCCCACTTTGATATGCCAGACTTATCCAAATGAGCAAGGGTTTTTCCTTAATCCTGCTTAATGGAATACCCTTCTAGTTACTTTTCTTACAAAGTCTTTATTTATGTGTTGTTTTTGTGGTGGCTCGATGCCACATAGTTTTATTCTTTAGTGCATCTCTAGAGTAATGTTCTTATGTCAATAAAGTGATATGAATCTGAAAAAAATAAATAAATAGAAGAATTCCAAAAAACATCAATTACAGAAAAATTGCAAAAATGTCCACAGTTTGAAGGGATGGCATTTTTTTCTTATTTTGTTATTTAAGGTGAAAATTAGAAGGCAGGGTTTACAGTACAGTGTGTGTGTGTGTGTGTGTGCGTGTGTGTGTGTGTATTACTAATGTGCATGTTGGCTCGGGCTCTTAGCAGCAGTTTCACACAGTCACTCTTGTTGTGCAGGCAGCTGTAGTGCAGCGCTGTGTTTCCTGCCGTCGTTTGTATGTTCACATTGGAGCTGAAAAACAAACGTGCAGGTAAACACGCAGGTGTGAACATGAATACACACTGGGCTGTAAAAACTCATAGTAGACTGACCAGTTCTGGGCCAAGAAGTCCAGGATGTGTAACGACGTCCTGTCAGCCAATAGGACGGCCAAATGGAGTGCCGTCTCTCCTTTCTCCTGTTGGTATGGAGAGGAAAAACACCGCATTTTGCTGTGTTAATTATGTTTACTATTGTAATAATGCATGTATCTGTATCACTAACTGCATTTATTCATGTATTTATACCCATGTGTGACTATACCTATTTGTGCACCTGTGCACCAGCATCTGTTTCACACTATATATACCTTATTTTTTTGTTTTTTCTCAATATTCTTTCTGTGTATGATTATACTTGTATTTGTGTGTATACCTACAGTATGTGTCCACCTTTAAATGTCTAACTCTGTTAATTTTATTTGTATAAACAAGTACACCTGGTAATCACTTATGTGTGTATCTATGTATTGTATACGGCCATTCTTTCTTGAGTGCAGGTACTTATAAGCACCATCTTTATACATGCATGTGAGTGCAGGTGTGTGTAACTTTGCATACCTGTGCAAAGTTACATACACCTGTGTGTATCAGTAAATATACAGTACCTGTATATGAGTGTGGATCTGAGTATTAATCTGTATTAGCAACATCTAAACTTGTTTATTCTTGTGTGTGTATGTACCTATAATATTCAATTATATGTGTAAACATCTCTGTAAGTGTGGATAGACTTGTATGTGTGATATATTACAATTCAAAAACACCTACTAAGTAAAAAATAAATAGGTAAGGGTATTGTTGTAGACCTGTATGTGTGTGTGTAGCGGCTGGCTAAGCTCCGCCTTCTGAGCGTACAGCTGAATCAGAGTGTATACGTCGCAGTTCTTGGTCGCCTCCTGCAGGCCGAGTCTCAGTGCTGCGGCAGAGCTGTGGCTCCGCCTCACAAAATGAACGTCCTGATACTTTGACAGGATGAAGTCTTTGCGCTCCCCCCTGCATGTCGTACATGTAAAAATATTACATTTGTTAAAAAGATCAAAAACTCTCATTTGGAGAAAGAAGCTGTTAAGTGTGTGTCTTACATGTGGCTGTGCTGTGAGGGCTTCAGGGATGGACTTAGCAGGTTCGCCTCCAGAATTTCATTAAAACCAGAGTTGCCAACATTTCTGGCCAACTGGAAGACAGAGAACTACAGATTATCACTACATTATTTATTATTCACCCGACAATTTAGAAGAAGTTTTACTTCAACTTATAAAATAAATATCAGAAGAAAACACTCAAGATAGAAAAATATCAATTGAAAACTGATCATCTAACTCCATGATAAGAGAAATTCCAAGACTCTCTGTGTAACATGATGTAAGCTTAATTAATTGCTGGTCTAAATTAAGTTTAAGTCGAGTCAGGCCTTGAAAGATAACTTAGCTGCATTATGTTCTAGAGAATCTGCATCCCAGATAAGAAGCAGAAGGTTTTATTAGATCTGTCCCTGGTTTTAAATTGAAACTTGCTCTCCTTTTCATTAATCTGTTAATAACCATACATGTTGGTACCATGTATAAATGAGCAACTTGGTGCTATTCTGCAACAATTTATGATCTAAATCTTCATATTGTTGGACATGGTAACATTTCTATCACTTCCAATACAGCAGCATCGAGCAGCACCTAAAAAAGCAATTTAACTCATAGTTCTACACGATTTAGTTTACAAGATAAAATATCTTCTTACCAGCAGGTCTGAGGTCCCCAGACTGTCCAAGCTCAAAGACTGAATCCTGGAGACGTGGACGCCCATCTCCCTGTGGATCCCTGAACACTCAATGCACGTCAGGATCCCTAGGTTTGTGGACAGCCATCCAGGATCTTCAGACAGAGAGAATTTTCAATTTAAAGGCTTACAATGAAGAAAGGTATTGTCTCTGATCTTGTAGATGTATGCAAAAAAATATAAATATTAAAAAGTCACAGTTTACTTGAATGCTGCTGCAATTCCATTATCAAATTATTGCTTGTTTTGCTTTGTGTCAGATGGCTAGCAAATAAATCCAGCACTCATTTCTAAAACTTCTCTTCTTTTGGGGCTGTTGAAATTGATCTAATAGATTTGGACATGAGTAAGGATGAAAAAAAAAAGTCAATTAATTGAGAGTACCTGGAGCTCCACAGTCACAGCAGTTATTGTTTCCTGGCATGCGGCGGATGTCTTCAGTGATGGCTCGGGTCAGATCTTCCACACTGCTTTCACCACCTCCACCCCCTTTTCCCACCCCATCCAGAGCCATGCTTAGAGCCTCCTGCTTACTGTTGCTGAGCACTGAGATCCATCTGAACATAAAATTAAATTTATATATAAGCAACTTTTCTTTTTAAAAAAGTGATCCATAGAAAATAACTAGACTCACTACAGAACAGCTTAATAAAAGAGATCTTCCTTTATCTCTTATTTTATTTATAAAACCTACATTTTTATAAAATGTAAATATTTTATAAAAATGGGGGGGGGGGGCTTGAAGAATTGTTTGACTCATTCTGAATTTTCTGGCTGAGCATAAAGCAGTTTTACTGCAGAAATAAAAACCCAGCAGATTTTCAAGTGAGAAGTATGTAAGAAGGCTGCTTGGCTTGATAGCATCACATTTCCAAGAATGCTGGACAGATCCTGATCCAGAACATATTTAATGGGCTAGAGGAAAGTCAGAAGTCATTGTCAGCTAAGTGGAGACGACTAGCAGCTGGAAGGTTGGCAAATAAAAATTTAAAATAAACAGTCTAGGTAACATCTTGAGCCAATCTGTTTTAAAAAATTTTATAATTAGCTTTTTTATATTTTTTATATTTAATTAGTACTTCTCATGACATGCAGAAAAATTCAGAAGTGTGAAAACAGTGAAGTGGTTCTGTAAAAAATGAGTCCTAAGGAGGAAATTTCTGACTCACGCCACACATTCCGATTCATCCTCAGCAAGGAAATGGTAGGTCCGATTATCTGGAGGACACAGTTAGTTTAATGAACCCCTAGTATGAATACATAAGAATAATGATGTTTTGTTTCTACTTTAGTTTAAACATGTAAATATCAAAGTTAATTTTCTGTTAATATATTTATGATAAAATAAAACAATAACTTGCAACTTAATCAGAAAGTCAACCTTTTTTTTTATTTTGATTTTGCACATATACTTTCTTTATGCTGGCTACTCTGGAGTTACCCCACCTTAGTTTCATAATTAGGTGCTTATTTCTACTTACGAGAGATGAGGTCAAAGCATTTCTTGTCTTCCACGCTGGGTTTAACCTGACAGGTGAGCAGGTTGAGTCTGGTTGGAGGTTTGTTGGGCTGAAAGAGAGGAAGAGAGGCCAGTTGGTAAAGTTCAGTCAATCAAAGCATTCATGCAGATCAGAGTCAGACAGAAGTTGCTGAAGCATTTTTTTTATCATGGTAAACACTAACTTGTTTCATTCATTGTCTCATTTCATTGTTGCACAAGACAGTATCGGAATGGACAAAAGTTTAAATGACAGATGTGAAAGACAATTTCTCAATCAGAGGTGTTTTATTGGTACTTGATTTAATATTTATGTTAAGAACAACATTTCCAAATACAATGTTTATGAGTTTTATCTTGTGTCCCACTCTGCCTCTTGTTTCTATTCAGATTAATTATGAGATTTGATTTTTAAAAAACACATTATGTAACTTAATAGCAATAGAAATACATCTGAAGTGGACATATGATGTAAAAATCTTCTTTTGTGCTACTTTAATTGGCAGAACAGCCAGCCCAGTTTTATCCCTTAAAATACTCACAGTAGCATGTGCAATAGTCAGGTAACAGTTCTGAACTGAACATTTCCTCTTCTGCCACATTTTCCTTAACCTGGAACACAAACACAGTTTGTTGTTAACAGTACTGAGTGTTGTTGTGACAGATTTAAGTGCATGTGTGTGTGTGCGTGTGTGTGTGTGTGTGTGTATGTACATTTATATTTGTCAGGATCAACTGGCGTGAACACATTTTTTGGGGGGGAGGAAATAACATTTTTTGACCAGACTTAACATTTTTAGAACAAACTTTCTGTCATGGTGTTAGAATGTCCAATTGTACTCAAGAGATGCAGAAAGCAGGCTGGACCTATAAGTAAAATGACTTATCTCTTCTTCTTCAGAAGATGATAATGGTACTGGCCTCTTGGTTGTTCCCAAAGTCAGAACCAAGACTTATGGTGAGGCCTCGTTCCACCACTACGGGCCTCGACTGTGGAACGGCCTGCCAGAGAACCTAAGGGCTGCAGAGACTGTTCATGTCTTTAAAAGCAGGCGCAAGACTTTTCTTTTTAGGTTAGCTTATAGCTGAATGTTATTTTGTTTTTATTTTTTGCTTATTTAACTTATTTATGTGACTTTTTGTTTTATTTTTTTACTTTTTATTGCTTAATTTTACCCAAGTACAGTTTTTATAAGTGGTTTCATCTTATTTTATTATACTTTATTTATATTTTTTCTGAACTCCTTTATTTGTATCGTCTTTCTTGTCACTTTTATCAGTTCTTATTATTTTTTAAGTGTATTTATTCTTATTTTCACTGTTTAACTCCGTTGTTTCCTCCTGGGGATCCTTCACACCAGTGCCTCTGCCTGCTATGACTGCGGGGTTGTTGCCACGGTGACTACCTTTGTCTGGGTGGCTGGGGATCTGGCACTGCAGCCATGTGGCTGTGGTGTGGACCCCGGCATGTCCTCACCTGGGTGATTCTAGTGGTGGATCCCCAAGATATTGTTTCCTCACAGCAGCGTCAAGCCAGATGTTTTAATTTCATTACCTCTTTAGAGGCAGTTATTATAGATTCAGAGTTCATGTTGTACAGATTGGGGTATGGGCAGGTGGGGGGGAGTGTGCATGTGCTTGGTTTGTGTACGATTGAGCTTTTTTACTTTTTTTTCTTCAATGGGTGAATGCTTTTAAAATTTGTTTTTAATATGCATGATTTGTTTTTATTATGTACAGCACTTTGTGTTACCTTGTGTATAAAAGGTGCTATATAAATAAAATTTGATTTGATTTGATTTGATTTGATTTGATAAATATAATTTAAGATAACACCATTAAGCATGCAGATGTTGAGGTTTGTTTAGTTGTGGTGAAAGATGCATTTAGATTCAGAGCAGTAAAACTAAATTCCAGAAAACTCCATTACACGCTGTAATAAAAACATCTCCTTAATTGTTCAATATCACCTGTAAGCGTTGCACTTTGTCAGTGAACACTTGGTTCTGCTAAGAAAACATGGAGACAATAGTTTAATGCTAAAGTTGGTTTAATTAAGTTCTATTTCTTTTACTATGTACTCGTGTTTTTGGTAATAAAACAGCATAAATCTTTTATCATTTTTACAAGCTCATAAATAAACGTAGGAATAAAAAGTGCAGTATTATTCTGAGCATAAAGCAGCTACTTCAGTTGTTTAAATTAATTAAGTTTTGCATTAAACTACAAACATACGTTAGTTTGTGAATATGTGTGTTTACCCATCACTCTTTTTGTAGAGGAATCCTGTTCTCTCAGTTCCATACTGTTTGTCTCCCAGCAGCTGATACATATTGTACACCTGCCTAGGTAAAGAGTCCTGCACACACACCCACACACACACACATGCACAAACATGTGAATCACCTGTCAAACAGTCATATAATGTCTGTCAGTGTTAGTGTTTGTGTTTCTGACCTGCTCTGCGTGAACGACTGGCCTCAGATGATCTCTGAGAGCACACAGTTGTTTCTTCTCCTCTTCCTGACGCTGCTTCACCTGCACAAACATACATACTAAGATGCTCAACAAAACAAATACTGTCATTACATCTATTTCCTTTGCTCAGCCTGAGGAGTACATCTGATATTATTATTGTTTTTCAATTTTAAGGCCTGTTTCCAATCATTTTAACTTTAATGCTTGTGCTTAAATTGTGTTATAAGGACTATTTCTCACATCCAAAACACAGAGCAAAAAGAAGAATTATTTACGTGCCAGGGTTTTTAATATCTAACATGAAATATGTTGTAATGCTCTAGGGATAGGATTTTAGACATGGCAAAATAAGGCTTGTTGTATGCAAATATTATTGTTGCATTTCCCGTAAATAAGGTGTTCATAAAGGTAATAAAAGAAGTCTTTCTGAGTTCTTCTGAGTCTTTCAGTGTGTCAAAATCACCAATAGTGTAAGCTTAGATTGTCATCAAAATACTTTGACTGCAAGACAAATCTACAAAACAGGACGCCAGCAGTCTGCTAGTGCCTGCTGAAAGTTGCTGTAAATGTACCGTGGTCAGCACTCCGTTTAGCTCCTCCATGTACTGCTTCAACCTCTGAGTGGTGGAGACACATTCCTGCAGGAAACTACACGCACAGATACATTAAATGTAGCTATGTCGGTGAATTGCATAGATTGCTGCCATGTGTGTGTTTATTGAGAGAGCTCATACTTGTTGTGACTGTGGTAGTGTTTGATGAGGTTCTGCAGCAGGTCGACTCCTCTCTTTGTCTTTATCTCGTTTACCTTAATGAGATACTGATTCAGAGAGAAAGACATAGGAGTTGATATAGTGGACAGAGGGGGCTGCATATGTTGCAAGGGAAAGTTGTTAAGGGGAAGCAGGGTAGCTTGTGAAGATGTGACGGAAAAAGAATAGAGAAAATAGGAGGAAGGACAATAAGTATGAAGAAACTGGAGTCACTAACCTCGCACATGCTCAGTTGGAAGGAGCGCCTCTCTTTCTCAAGTTCTTCTGCAATTTCGCCTCCACTCACTTCGCTCCTCACCATCCCATACTGTCTCGCCAACTCCCTCTTCTCCTTCTCTACCTGCTTGCTGAACACACACAGTTCAAATTATTAATAATGACTTCTGGTAGTTTTATCACCTCTCTGCTGCTGACAGAACTTTTTCCAGGTTTCTGAATTATGAAGGATATGACTGTTACATTTTAAAACATGGAACAAGGATAGCCCGGAAACCTAATGCTTGTGCACATCTGAACTTCTTCAGATGATTAGATTTGTTCATCACTCACAATCTGCTCTCATAGTCCCTCCATGCTCTGTCAAAAGGCTTCTTCAGATCCTACAAAGAGACAAAGGACAAACCAGACATCTTTAATTCTGATTATCTTTTTCCGCTCTTATTTCAAACAATAAATATGATCCAGTCAATATGAGAGCAAGAAAGTCCTCACCCCTTTTACCTCCCTCAGGTCTCCTTTAACCAGAGAGTCCAGGAAGAAGTTGATGTTGTGGAGCATGCTTTTTAACTACACACACAAGCCCACACAAATACAGGTTATTTACTGTGAACTAATTTAGCTGCTGAATGGTATGAGAGACATAATGAAAAACATTTGGCTGGATATTTCTTTTGTATTTAATTTACCAAATATTGTTTTGACTTTTAAAAATGTTATGCATCTGCTTCAGAAATAACATCAAGGTGAATTCTACTATCAATAAAAATAGTCCAACAAAAATAAAAAAGTACAGTAAAGGATGGCTTAAAGGTAAAAGAACTTAAACTCAGATTTCTTTAAATCAGAGGTATTTCCAGTGAATTGTTAAAAATTATGTAATAAGCTGTTTATTCTTTGTTTGAGAGGTTCCAAAGTAACTAGCGATAGGTAAATACAAGCAAAAAACAGTAATGAATAAATAAATAAATAATCCAAAGGTATTTAAAATTTTGTTTTTAATTAAACTTTTCTTCAGTTGAGGTTTGGAGTAATCTTTTAAAGCAGCAGTGAGCAGGTTAAAGTGACATCTAGTGGCTAAGTTGCAGGTTGCAACCACCTGAATAAAAACAGCCTTTGACTTATCTAATAAAGTTGTTAAAACACTTGACCTCTGTGATGTTGTGCTGCTGTCACTCACCAGGTTTTTCATTGGAGAGACAAGTTCTTTAGAAAAGTCCGCCAAGTGGCAGAAGGCAGAGCCCACCTCCGCCTCTCCGTTTGAGTGACAGTTGACTGAGAGCTTCTCCATTGAGTTGATGTACTGCTCCAGGTGAGACACATGGTCTGACAAAGAAACAGTGATAGTTAAGGGATGACTCTACATGTGTGTGTGTGTGTGTGTGCGTGTGTGTGCATTTCTGTGTGCATGTATTTATCTGTACCTTGTCCTGATGTGTACTTGGCTTTCGCAGCTTTCTTCATTTTCTGCAACACCAACCGGTCACTGTCCAGAGCCTGGAAAACACACACATCGATAATAAGTGAGGGAATCAACTGTGTGCATTAGTGTATCTGTGCATAAAGAGTCATTTGCTGACTCAACACACACACAGAGGACGAGCTTTGTTTTCTGACAAAAGACTGCTACATTCCTTTGTGTGTGAACCATCATTTAATCAGTCAAAATCTCCACATGAGGCAGCTCAGTGTAGATGCTGCTGTTTTAAACACAGTGTTGTCTGTCCCCAGAAAAATGTGTTACATTAAGTATTTCACACTGAAATGTTTGTTGTTGTTATTTCTGGACAACTGTGTCTTATGTCAAACATAAAGCAATAAGGGGAAAGATGACTGCAGACGCAGCTTATGAACTTTAATATCATCAGACACAGAAGATGTTCTTGTGCTCCTGCTTCTCACAAATAACAAATATATGCTATGAACAATCAACACTACTAAACAAAGCAGAAGTATACTAGAATCTGCATGTCTTCAAAAGTGCATCAATGTACTGTAAATGTCCAGGTTTTACTGAAAACAATTATATTTGATATAGTGGTCACTATACTTGAAATGTAATAGAATGAGTAACTTGGTGTCTCAGGGTTATAATTACTTTGTAAAGCAAGATCTGTTTGAGAAAGCCATGATAATGCTTAGCTTTCTATGACATTGAGGTTTGCTTTAATGCACCAGAGGATGGTTTGTCATATCAGGAAAAGCAACTGTAAATATATGTATAAAATAGATGTATACCCCCCATTTTTTAAAAAAAGAAATGCTAATTATTATAAAACATGGGATTTCTTGTTGCAAAATCCAGGTTTAATTATAAAACATTTTCTCATACAAGCTGTCATTTACAATATTACAGTTTTACTTAAATGTAGCACCAGCTTGCCCGTTGTAGATTAACTAGCATCTTTATTAAAAATCTTCCCTCTGGCTTTGCTTCACTACTACTAAATAACAAAAGCAAAGAAAAATAATGGCGCATAATCTGCTGCCGGGGTAACATATGCCGAATCTGTTGGGGGTACATAGTGAGAGCCGGGGGCAGTTTGAGTCTGTTTTTCAGGCTATTCTTCGGGTCAATAACTCCACTGGGGTGGTAGGGAGGGGGGGATCCTGCTGCCCGCTGATTTAAAGAGTATTCCCATCCAAATACACAGACCTCACACAGCAGTAGAGCGGCTACTAAATTGTTTTACAATTTATTGGTAACTAACAGATAATAAACCAAAGGAAACTAAGGAAAAAACTCTCACATCCAAGTAAATTGTTTTTAACGACTTTCTTCACATATTAAACTTCAGATAGCCAATCTATCAGGAGGTGCTGGAGAGATTTTGGCAGAGTGTGCAGAATTTAATTAAACCCATGTTCACTTCACATAAATCAGTTTTCTGAATAATCTTTTAATGCCAAGGAACAATTAAATTCAGTCTTGTCAATAATAAAAAACCAAACAAGTTCGACTCAAGTAAAGTAACAGTTACGTTTCAGTTCCTTCATTGGATTGTATAGAATCACAGATGATAGAGAATCTTTTTAAGATATATGGCCATATGTCTGAGATCACTACTGCTTTTATTCTAACTGGAGCAACTTTTGCAGTCTTCACGGTAGTGGTCATGAAACACCCAGACCAATTGTATGTGAGTTAAGCCATCCCATGTGATACACAGCAGCAAACTTTGCAATACTAAAGCTTAGAGAGACGAGAGTTTAAAAGGCAGGTAACAAGACGGTAGGAGAAAGAAAGCAGCTACCTAAAGCAAACGGATAGATACAAACGACTGCACCAGAGAAAGGCAGCAGTGTTGCCAAGTCCACCTGTTATAAGCAACTTTGGGCTTCTCATTTGTCATTTGCAAATATTGTCAGTGGTGGGTTTTTGGGATTGTTTTCCTGAGTGTAGTTGCTTATTTGGGTTTGTCCTGCTCCTGATTAAAAGAGACATAGGCTACTCCTGGTTCTTTCACAGCTTTTCACAATAAAGTAATAGCCCATGGATGTAGAATGAGAAACTTGAGTAGTCTCTTTTTTTTTTCTTCATGAAATAGTGTCAACAGCCCTGTTTCCTTGGTACTGCAGTCATCTGAAACAGCACGCCCAGACATTCATGCACAACTTCACCTGATAGACCAACAGTGACAATGGCTGTGAATCAATAGGGAATATGTAGCCTCTACAAAACCTTCTTATCCGTGAGGCTGATGACAACAACGAGGAGGAGACAGTTTCTATTTGTTTTAGGTTTTACCCCAGGTCTTTTTGAGATGAGGCATGTATGGCGTAGTTTAATTAAAGTTTAAAAGTTCAAGTTATTAAATAGTCGTACTGTACATTTTGTATA
>JBAMHW010000003.1:13458866-13472775 GCA_037177495.1 Rhadinocentrus ornatus | reverse complement strand
AGGCATGTTATGTGGGTCTTTTGTTCTAAGTTACTTAAATCCTCTTTCTTCCTCATTTTGATGCTCAGTTTGAACGTCAGCAAGTCGTCTTCACCATGTCTACATGACTAAATGCATTGAGCTGCTTCCATGTGATTGGCTGATTAGATCTTTGTGTTAACAAGCAGTTGGACAGTGGACCTGAATAAGTGGGCAGCAGATTTTTCATTCTGGTTAAATCTAAAACAATAGACTGTGCTGGTTAAATTATTTATCTGACGAAAACAGTAAATAGTTATTATAATCTCCTGGACCTTGGCTCTGAAATTTTTTCTCTAACTGGACCTCCTTAAACTTTAGTTGAATACCCCTGCCATATATGATCAGATTCCACCAGCAAGTTATTATCCCCACCAAAAGAAAAATTTCATAGCAACTCCAAAGAACTCACACATCTTTATTTTGTTCCATCAAATCAGATTTTTATCCGGTGATACATTTGGGGGAAGTTTCTGTTTCAAGCTTGGATCTTTCCCGAGCTGTTTTATTATTAAATCATTTTCACTAGCCCATTTGAGGTTTAACTAGGTTTTCTTTTTAATGATGTATAACACCGACCCATTTGCAATGTTTTGATGGTTCCTGACTACACCAACTCTCCCAGGTGTTTTTCTAAATAAACAAACATTCAATATTTAAATAATTTCAATGAAGAAAAGTTTTTTTGCCACATTTGCACTAAACCTAATTTTTTCTGATGAAAATTTCTCTGCTACAGCAACAATTCAATGACTTATCTGGCAGTTTTTGCAAAGGTTCGATGACAAAAAAAAGACCAATTAAGGCATTTTTAATGAACACCATTCTACTACATTAATTAATTAATAAAGCGCTTTCAGTGGTCAAGCTGACTGGAAAAATGCTATATAAGTACAAGTCCATTTACCATTAAGTGCATAAGTTTACCTACAAGCTAACTAGGGATCTCCTACTCTGCTCCTTGAGAGTCAAGGTCCTGCAGGTTTTAAATGTTTCCCCACTTCTTGTGCAGAATTAGACAGCAAGCTGTTGCATCTATTTATTTTGAATAAAAAGTTTAGGAGCAGGAAAGCATCTAAAACCTGTAGAACAGGACAAGAGTTGGAGATTCATAAGCTAAAATGTACCATTTGTTTCTGAAGTTGGAAATGTTACACTTTTGAGATCCACTTTCCAAGAAACAAGTTGAATAAGAAGAATAAGTTCAGTCAGAAAAGACTGAGATGCTTGTACACAACTGTCAACCTGCAAAGCAAATCTAAAAATGTGTACACTTCATGCAGAGAGCAAAATTTTGTATGCAATGTTCATCAATGGCCCTGCAGGCAGATGCTGACACTGATCCTGATTAGATCTCAGCACATGTTCACAGTGGGCAGCGCTGTGATAAGCTGTTGCAGAATGTCACCATACTTCATGCACCAAGAAAAATTATACAACTGCAGTTTTTCCCACTCTGACAGGTGCAACATTGCTGAAGAGAAATGAATTTATATATCACCTGCTGGTATAGATGTGTAGGGCCTTGGAGTTGAATATCAAAATGACATTAATGTAGTTTGTAGGAGAAAGGGAGAAACATGCTCATAACAGGGCTAAATTTAACATACCATAGCTGTACACAAAGAAACTAGGGGGGCAGGTACAAAATGAGGACTGAATGAGGAGGGGGCTAGACCACAATGACTGCTGAATACATCATCATTTAAATTTATCTCATTCATCAAATACAAAAGTCTTCCTGGATAAGCGACTTTAACATCTGTCAGATAGGTGCCACCATAAGACTGCCTTTTTCACCTCCCTCTGTAAGGACTGACCTCCTCCAGCAGGTAAACGGTGTTCCTGCATCTGGTCATCTTGGAGGTGAAGGAGGAGGTGGTGGGGGAGCTCCAGTCCTCCTGAACCTCCTGCACAAATTCCGCAACCGAAACGCACTCAGGCATAGTGCTCCTCTCAAGCCCGGTACACAGTGGACAGGACCGGGAGTGGATCTGGGACAATCAAATGTAGTCTGGGACAAACAGTTCAGCTCCACACAAAAGACTGAGGACACCAGCTGACTCAGCCTTGTATTATTCATAAACAAAAAAAATGAATATTTTAATTATACCCCATTAAAAAGGTTAAATAATCCATTCGGCGTTGGGTCCATTCCTCCTCATCAACATAGCCAAAGGAAAAAGAGTGAGAAAGCAGATGTAGGCTACTATAATTAAAGAGCTGCTCAGTCAATCTTCCGTCAGTGTGACTGAACCGCAGCATCTAAACGTCCCTTTTCTCTGAACAATAGGTGATTTAATCCAAATAGAAATTAAAACCCAGCAGCAAAAACTTTACAAAAATCATCGAATTAGAAAAACTGTGGTTTAATGACGAATAAAAGCTAACGTGACTCCGTCGGGGGAGCGTCTTCATTCAAAAAAAAAAAAAAAAATCTACAAACGCACCCGGGTCTACCGGCTGACAAAGAGCGGAGGTGCTGCTCGGAGAACCGAAGCCAACGGGACACCGGGACCGGGTTCAGATAAAAGGATGGTTACGGTCTCTGCTCTCCTGTAAAGCCACAGCGTCATGTCTTTTCACCGCCGCCTCATTTTCTTTTTGCTGCTTTTGATTTTTTATTAAACCGCATGGAGAGGCGCGTTCACGATGAGCAGCGGTGGAGCCCTCTGCTGCGGTGACGCGCACTGCTGACCGAGCCCAGAGGTACACGCACATCACACCAGCTTTAGGTTTATTTCTTATTACTTCTTATTCACAATTTAAACAGATTTGAAATATAAAGTCAGGATATTTATTATTCAACAACTTCAATTTTCTTCTCAGCGCTGAATTTAGACTTCAGTTAGGGTTCAAGGAATATTATAATCCCAACTGATATTATAGCTTTCCCACAGAACATAGGCGTACCAATACATAATAAATAGCAACTCTCATGCAACAATAATGCATAACAGTTGCAATTGGGCTTTGCAACTATTTCTTTACCACTCTTTTTACAAAGACCACCTTACCTCACCTTTTCCAAAAGAAGAAAGAGTTTTGCATCTCTGCATCTAGTGCAACCAAGGATCCCATCCTTGTCAGCCACAGGCAACAATCTTTCCATTCTCTCTATTGCTGACTGCTCCAGCCAGCAGCAGCCCTTGGCAGCAACCTTGACCGTCATCCCTGCCACCTTTCCGGCAGGTGTAACAGAAGAGCTGGGTTGTCCAGCGTGATCAGCATTCTCGCTAGCCTCTTCCTCTGTTGTGTTAACATTATAGTCAAACTCATGTCCAGCTTCTTTTGACTTGTCTACTGTATGAGATGTAGTTGCTACATCTGGCTGGCCTGGCTCTTTCAGCCTTCAAGTAAATCCTAACGTTAGGCTACCTTGCTTTCTTTGGGACAATGTGTATAGGTATTAGCAAAGACTGCAAGTGTGTAAGCAGCACATTTACTCCTTTATTTTGTATTTAACGTAGGCCTACAAGAAGTATAACTTGCAGCGCCGCAACGCTTCAGTGCTCACAATAATTATAACATCCACAGTCATTCTTTAGGCTACGGTGAATTTGTGAGCAATCACCATACATTTTAGTTTTATATAGCTCCCCCCAAATTTCACAAATCATGTTTCTAAGGGAGCTCATGTTTCATTAAGGGGAGCTATAGCTCCCCCAGCTCCCCTGTGGTTTGCACCCTGGTTGGAGCCACTTCTTTAGTGTGGGGGGCATGGCCACCAGTGCTCCAATGACCATGGGCGCTACTGTTGTCTTGACTTTCCAGGCTTTCTCCAGCTCATCCTTGGTATTTCTCTAGTTTCTTGTGTTCCTTGTTTCTGATGTTTCTATAATTCAGGATGCCACCACCATTTTCTTAGTGTCTACTTGGAGGTCTCACAGGATCTTAGCCCTCCTATTCTCCACCACCTTGGGAGGTGTTTCTCAATGAGATTCCTAGAGTCACACCTAGGTGTACACTTGCTAGCCATTGGTTATGGCATTCTATGTATTCTTTTCCCACCAGTATCTTACACCCTGCTGTTATGTGCTGGATTGTTTCAGGGAACTCTTTGCACAGCCAGCACCTGGGATCCTACCTGTTGTGGTAGATCTGGGCCTCCATTGATCTGGTGCTCAAGGCTTGCTCCTGTGCTGCCATGATGTAATGTATTCTCACTAGAAAAAGCTGTTGAAATTACCTTTAAAACCTGTTTGAGATTTTATTTTATTAGCATCAGTCATGATGTGGAGACATCACAGTGCAGAAACAACACAAGTCTTCAATTTATGAGATATTTCACTAAAATCAATAAACGTGAACCTTTCAGCAGTGCTAGAGGAGAAAAAAACTGAGGTTCACATAGGTAGATTTTATCTTCTGAGGAACATTCAGATATTTCATTATGGACCTCAGTAGTCAGCCTCATATTCATCCTCTGACATCATTTTCTTTCTTGTATCTGAGACATAGAGCCCAAATTTGCCTCTTAATAACCCAACATTACCAGTCTCAGAGGAAACAATCAGAGAAAATGTCTGTACAGTAAACAAACCATTTGCAACTTCCTGGTGCAAAGACAGAAGATTCGGATAAAGTCTGACTGCAGAGTCTTTTTTAATTTAACTCTGCTGATAGTTTTATGTCAAACACATATAGCCTCCCCACAAGGTTATAAAAAGCTCCCCACTGGTATAAACATACCAAGTCACTAATATCGGCATTACTGATTGAATTGAGTGCCTTATGGAACACAATTGTGCGGTAGCTTCTTTAAAAATAGCTTAAAGATCTTTTTTTCTAATTTTGGCCATTTTCTAAAGCTTTATATTTGGTTTGAACTGCCATTAAATATCGACTAGTAAAAAAGTAATTCTGTTTTATAAGGACTGCAGGTGTGTTTTGATGAGGCAAGTAACCAAAGTGATGAATTGTTGTTTTACTCCCTGCAGCTGACTAAATAATTGCATTTTCCATTTATCAATAAATGTTTCTTAACTCAAGTAAAGCGTATTCAGATGGGTTGTTCAAAAACTTGTACAGATAATAAGAACTTGTTCTGGGCCAAGGCTTGAACTAAATTATGAATGTACATTTAATTAATTAAAAGCAAAAAAATAAAATCACAAGTGTAATTAATAAACAGTAGACTAATTATTAGTTATGTTTCAGTAGAAAAAGAGTTCAGATTTATCTAACTTGCATATTGCTTAAGGCAGTACAGTCAAACAGTGTAGCAAATATATGATAATCAAGATTTGTCTTAAATCTGAGGTAAATAGAAAAGTACATTCCTGCTTAACCCCCATGCTGTGTTGATAATGATGGGGATGCTGGGAAATGTGGTCCAGTCAGGCTGAGTACACAACAAGTTTAGCAGATTTAGTTAAATATAAATCAGGCTGAATTGTGAACATAGATCATTTAAGAATCCGACAACTGAGAAAGTTGGAAACATTCCCAGCTGGTTTCTTTATCCGTTGACAATCAGGGAGCTGATTTGTCCCGGTAATGTGTAAATGATGAGGACAAGGAAGAGCGTGAGGATGGCGAGGATGAGCAGAGCTATGATATACTTCTTGTAGTTCTTCCAAATGAGGAAGATAAAGGTCTTTAATGGATTGACAAACCAGTTGAAGCTGGTGGTGGGACGACTGGAGAGACAAAAAGACACAGTTGGCATGTGTTTGCACTCAATAAGCAAACATTCACTGCAAAATCACTTCATTTTAGACAGAAAAATCATTGTGTGTTTTTTTATACGTTTGCAGGGACAAACAATCTGTTTTAGGTTGAGTTCTTTTGTCAGGTGACACCAAAATTTATTCTATAAACTATTTTAATAATAGAGATTTAAAAAAAAGAAAAACCCTGTCATAACTTAATATCCACACACAGTCTACCTCACAACAGAGAAGGTTTAGAACAGCAATGATTCAGGAGACCAACTAGCAAATACATAAATTTGATGTGCCACTAGCTAAAGACTAAATAGGTTTACTAAAGATTGACACAAGTTTTATAGATATATCACCAAGAACTAGATGTTTCATCATCTTTTCTCTTGCTGATGTGATCAGGACCTGTGTTGCATTCAGTGGCAACTGTTATCTTGCTATTTCTGATCTCAGACTAGGAAATTTTGTAGAAGATATCTTCGCAGAGTTTTATTTTCTTGTCAGTAACTCAAGAAAAGTTTCTCAACCTGTTAACACATTTATCAACTATAGCAACCTGGAGAAGGATGTGTCATGTTGACACTTTGTGTATCAACACACCTACAAATGTCCAAAATATCGGGATTTTCCCCAATTCCAAGCTACATATAAGAAAGTTTAAACAGAAAGTGTATTTGTGTGTGTGTGTGTGCGTGTGTGTGTGTGTGTTACTTTGGTTTGTCCAGAGGCTCAGGCTCTTTGCGTCCCCGCCCCACAGGAATGGCCTCTGCCTGCTCTAGAGCCACCAGCTGAAGCTCCGCCTCCACTTTTCCCTTCATATAAAGAGTTTCAGGGTCACAACTGTTTACATGTAGGCATCCATGTTTGTGTTTGCATAAGTGTGTTCTCAAATATTTTTCTTTAAATTCAGTGACAAATAAATGAAGGCCAGTCTATTAGGCTGGTACAAAGTAAATATTGAGAGGAGGGACATTTTTACAATACATTACGCTTTTGTTTTTAATTATATTAAATCAAATACATTTTTTTCCCATGAAGGAATAATAATGAGATGTATAAGTAACTTTCTTTAGATGTCACTAATATCAATATGTGCCTTATTACTGGTATAAAAACATGCTTTCAGGTTTCTTTTGTAGTTTTTGCCAACTTAAAACCATTTTTAAATGGTATCTTATTCAACTCTCAGATAAAAATTCAGGATCTAAATATTTGGCCATTTACCATTAACAGAAAGGTGTTGCCTAAGTTGTCGATGTACTGGATGTCCTCTTGTCTCAATTTGCTCCTTTTGTCTTTGCTCTTCTTTTTCTTCTTGCCTCCCTTCTTTTTGGCTTCTTCCTTCTCCTTTTCCTCCCTCTCAAAGTCCTCTGCCGTCTTCATGCGGATCAGGGGCCACCAGCCCTTCATCTTCTTGGCACGGAAGATGGAGACCCGAGGGCTGGCCCGGTCCTTCGCCATCTCAACCGTACACTTACTGGATGACTTTGCCGGACGCACCATGTTGCTGAGATATAGTTCTATGGAGCCTGAAAGAGGGGAAAAAAAACAGAATAATGAATTTAGCACAAATGTTGATATAGATGAGAGACAGTTTTAACTTACAAAATGCTCAATGTTGTTTGAAGTAACTCATAAAGTGTAAATTTTTACCGACGGTGATGTTTTGCATTGTCTAAATTCTTGAAACAAGCAACCTTGTCTTTTTGGCACGGTTTTTATCACATCAATAAAAACATGTTTAACTCTTTTTAGCTACTTGAAAGAAAATGGCCACATATTCAAACATTTTAGTGAATTTACAGAATCTGTAGTTTAGTCTGTACTGGCTGTGTGTGTCTCACCCAAAAAGTCGTTGGCTGCAATGCGGTCGTAGTCCCACACCTGCAGCACCAGAACAGCCGGCTGACGAAACTCAGACTCCTCCAGAGAAAAGATTGACTCCTTCTTTTTATACACTACTTCTTTCTACATAAAGGGGAGAGATTTATTATTTTAACCTGTTCACAGTCAACACTATTTTTGCAAACTCATTTCAGCCACTTAGGTTTGAATTGGTTGTTATTCTACCACGAGATTGGTGTTATGCATCATTTCCACATACTGTTCATGCGTGTCTGGACCATAATTCTGCATATATAAGCATTGTGTTCAATGTAAGGTAATTAATTCATTTTCAGATGGATGGAAACTTCCCTGCAACAGTGGAAGAGAGCCTAATTTGAGCAGCTTTTTTGCATCCAGCCTTGTGAAATATGCACATTAAATTATTGCAACTGATGAAACAACTGAAACAACGAACAAAGAAGGTTAGGAGGTCCGGCTGTCTGCTGTGTTGTCAGTGTTGTGAAGGATGGTAAGATGTATGAACTACTTTTATGCACTCTATGTACACAGCTTCCTGACATTTTAACAGCAAAAGTTGCAAAGTATGAAAATTTAGTTCTCATTGTTCTCATTGTAAAATAAAGCTCAGAGCATATTGTGTCATATTGACTCATATTGACTCAATATGTGCAGATTTAAAGTATATTTTCATTAAATGTAATTTGCTGAGTACTGCAAAAAACAAATCTTACTGGTTTTCTGTTAGACTTTATATACATTGCTTAGGGTTCTGAGATAGGGCAATGGACATTGTCATATATTTATTTATTTATTTTACAATAAAAAAATACTTTAATCCTTTTAATCAGAATAATATTAAAGTGGGAAAATAATCATTAACCTTGAAATAAGGCAGGAAATAAAAGTGGTACTGGGGACCTAAAAATATTCCAGCCACCTACATAATGTTTGTACCTCAGTAGGAAGGTAGTCGAAGCGGAAAACAAATCTCCAGTTGAAGTTTCCCTCTCCTGTTAGAGAGTTAAAGTGAACATCAGTCTCCTGCTTGTCTCCATCCAATCCTTTAATCCAGCTGCACAGAGAGACAACACATCACTGCGCCTTCACAGCTCAGAGAGGACTTGGGTAATAACTACTGAACTCAAGCACAATTATGATTTGGATCGAGTCCAGACAATTATTGTTTGGATCAAGCTAGACTGATATACATGTAAAGACTAGTATAAATAAATCTAACCCTTTAACATAGATGTCAGAGGAAGGAATGCCTGTGAACGGGTTGACGTCGTCCAGAAATACATCATCAGTATTCCAGATGATAACACGCAACTCGTACCTGTAACAATGAAAACAACAACAGATATTACTCCATCTTTTAACAACTTTTACTCTTTTGTTAATCTACATTTGAGTGTGTTGACATACTGTTCTGGTAGGCGGGGCTTTATGTCAACAGGGGGCGGGGCTGGGACATCAGTGGGAAACATGTCAACCCACATATGAAGATGACCCTGTAATATGCACAAACACACACTGTTGATGTCCATCAGCAGTTTCCCAACAGCAGTTGTTCTCAATTCTTGTATTGCGGTTACCTGTGGAAGTCCAGGATTGTCCGGGTTCAGTAGAGACCGCATCTCCACGTGTTCTGGCACTAGAGGAACAGCTCCTGGGAGGAACTCACTCATATCACCCCATCGATGCAGCACATTCAGGGCTGCATGTTCCTCCATCTCTGCTTCCTCCTCTGGAGAACGTTGGTTTTTCTTCAGCAGACCTGAAACAACACTTCTGTTGCACTGTAACTGCCTTTAGCCTAAGAGGTTGCCACAGTATGAGGGGAGATTACACTCAACGCTAGTTGTAGTACATGATATTGCTTTTAGAAATACCAAAGGGAGAATTCAGGACTGTTCTCTTATACTTTGTTTATTTTTAACATCAGAATGCTCACGTTTTAACTGCATCTGGTTACATCTATCTGTCTCTCTACCTTCATTTCCGTGTTCTTTGTCTGTCCTACCTTCAGGTACTGCGTCTGGTGGTATTTTGAAGATCTTGTTGAGTACTTTGATCTCTGAAGTTCTGTACTCTGGAGAAGGGATGCCATTCTTCCTGCAAAGCTCAGCCAAAATCGTTGATGGCTTCTTTGCATCACGCCACTTATTATAGCCATCACTGCAAAAACCGACAGTCAAGTACACTTTTAAAGGTGCATAGAGAGACTGACATATATACTAGTAGATACATCTAGTATCACTGATGTGCTGCCCCCCACAAAATAGTTAACCAACTAAATAATTAATCAAATAAACATGTGGTAGTGCTACATCATTGCGCTTGTGCAAATTTCCAGTTATTCAGTGGTGGTTCTAAATTGTCAAAGATTTAGTAATAGAGTATTATGCAGTTTTAGTACTAAAAGCACCGACACTAGTATGTTATCATTATTAACATGTTCTAGGGTTAGTTTTAGATCTGGTAGCTGCTTTTGTTATTTTTACAAAAATTTATTTTATAGGTTCATAGTGCTGGTATTAGCATAAGTAGATGAACTAACGTGTCGTAGTAAAGAGACAAGCTGCAAGAGGCCCGGTGGCGGCTGTAGAACCGGTTCTCCAAGTCAATTCGAGTCTCCCCGATAACATCGTCAGATCCCACAAGATCATGGTCCAGGACCGTGATGACCAACTCTGTCTCCAGTGGGAAAGACACTGTGAGTTGAAACACCCTATAAGACAGAGTCAGTCAGACAGACAGAGGGAGACAGAGGCAGCTGGACTGACTTGTGAACAGGTACTGACTCTCCAAATGTCGGGTTAAGTTGTTTGGGGATGTAGCGATCTTTAGTGTCCAGACTTTGGTCTCCCACCTTGACCACAAGGTATGGGTCAGCCTTACCATTCGGGTCTGCGGGAGCCAAGTTAATGGCCTGCAAGACACATATGGACAAAGCATCATTCATGTTTAAGAGCTAAGTGCTAACAAAGACACTAAAACGGTCGTGATTAGCTCCAGAGGCCTCGGTGCAGCAGGAACCTGGCGCACACAGACCCCGTAAAAAATTGGCCTTAAAACAGTCAGTTTAATCAAATTTCTTTTTAATGTCTTGATTCGGTAGGATGATTTCTGGAAAAGAGTAATCAAAATTTAATGAAAAATGTGATGACAATTCAACAAATAACATAAAATACAAATAAGGCAGATTTTTAACAATAAACAAATGAGAAAAAAAATCTAATAAAATGTAATAAAAGTACAGTTAAGTGTAACGTCTCTTGGAGATATGACTTCAAATTGCAGTTTCAAATATAATCATTCATTATTAAGATCACCAGTAATAAACTTCAGGACACTAACTGCAGAATAAAAGCACTTTACACACAAGCTGAAGTCAGTAACATGAATATTTGTTTCAAGTGCAAATTGTTTTCAATCTACATGTGAAGGAAATCAGAAACAGGCATACCTTGATTATGTAGACTCGGATTAAGACTTTGATTGGTGAATTCTTGGGGATTCCATTGGTGATCTGACACTGGGTATCTTCTTGGTCTTCTGGATTGATTGGATAAACCAGGAAGGAGCCCTGAGAATGGAGAGTATGAAAGAATAAACACAGAATCCCAGACAAACAAACCAACACACAGAGCTCCATCAGCATTACCTTGTATTTTCCCATCAGCCTCGCTTCGTCATTCTCCTCATCTTCCTCAGTGCTCACTCTGCCTTTAAACAGAGGAAAGATCTGCAGCCAGTCCTGAAACTGACTGAACTCTGATTCCAGATCACCATTATATATCTAAACAAAAACACAGGGTAATAATAGGACTATGTTCTTTAAAACCTACAGTTGATGCTGAATTTTAATTTCTCTTACCATCAGCATCATGATTGACTTCAAAAACAGTAAACTTTGCTGTATTGTTACATCTTATATTTCTTTAAGTTTTGTTTTTGTTCAAAGAGTCCAAATAATTAATATATACACGTCAGTCTTCTAAACTATCTCAAATCAAATCAGTTCAACACCGATAATTCTGAGATAAACCTTTCTAAAATCACACATGATGCAATTCAGTACAATCTTTTTTTAATTATTATTAGTCCACCCACAAATACCAAGTAAAACTGAATACATGTAATAGTTTTTTTCTCTATATAATTATTTTAAAGTAGAAAGAATGCTTTCTTTGACAAAATAATTCATTATCCCTTGATTATAACACTTTTCTAGATTGTAAAAATATTGTATTTGTGACGACATACATTTGTGAGCCATTCAATAAAATTGGATGCTTTAGGTATCTGCTGCAAGGTGATGGTCAAAACTGAAAGTGGCAGCAACATCCTTTAGCAGACACAACGGCAGGACATGTTGCCGTTATGGTTTAAATTTTATTTTGTAATGCTGACATGTGTAACATTAACTTTACTCGATATCTCTGTGGATTCAAACACAGTTGCCAGTACACTAAGTTACTCACAAATGTTTATTACATATTTGTAAATCATGTAATACACATTTGTAACCATTGTGAGACTAATTTTTACTCCATAGAAGTTCTCCTCAAGTCAGGGGTTAAGTCGTTATGACTTCATACCTTCAGTGTAGCGATCTTGCGTTTTGGAGGCTCAGCCTCAACCACCACAGCTTCCTCCTCTTCCTCCTCCTCAATGTTTGCCATGGTCAGATTAGCTCCATCTGTAGAAGAAAACTCGATTAACACTGACAAACACAACCCAGCTGAGATTTTTATATTTTTTGTCTGTTGTACATCCTGATAATATTGTTCTTACCAGTTTTTCTTTCAAGATGCTGACTGCACTGATACTAACCGTCATTATCTGTAAGAGCCAAACCCTAACTAGCACCACAGAAATTCCAGTAAAGCATGCACATGATTTGATTCTTTGTTCTAGTTCCTCCCATCACTCTATGGTGATGTGGCCACATATAAAGTTCGGGTGAGTTTTTTTCAGATCTGACTCACGTAATATCGCAGAATCATTTTTAAAATATTCACTTTCCAGCTCAGTGTAATCATCTGCCTTGCCTTTTTTTCATAAACCAAAACTTGTAAAATTTGATCTTTCACTCTGGAGTCTAAGAACACTATTTTCACTCCATCTAAAACCAAATACTTTGGGCAAATGGTGCATTTCTTTAAAGAAACACTGAAATCTTTATATGTCTTCACTCAGTTGTGTCTTTATGGGCACAAATCTGAAGCATGAATTAAGACAGAAAAGTGTTAATTCATCTGTATTTTTACTGACTGCTGTTGAAACAAACTGTAGCTCTGTCGCATCGCACACAAAGAAATATAATCATAAATGAAATCACACAGCAGGAGCTAAACTCTACCTGTCTCTGCATGCTCTTCCATCTCCTCCTCCTCCTGCACACAGAAACACATCATTTAATAAAGAAATTATATACTTATTCTTTAAATCTTGGATAAAAACAGAAGAACCTCAGTGACATTTTCAACTTTGATTTTAAAGATCATATATTTTCTCATTGCGCAATAGTGGGAAATGTTACATTCATTAAAAGAAAAATGTAAATATGGATCGTTAATTGCAACTCATTGATTTCCTGAAATACTCCTATCTGAAATCTAAATGAAAATATCGCCAATTTCTTTATCTTACCAGCTACACAGTAGAAAACTAATCAGGGATTAAGTTGCGTTCAATACATTGGCTCATTCATTCCTCAACAATTAAGTATAACTTTATAAATTACTAATAGATTTGTCTGATGTCACAAAATTGTCAAAAATCAAAAAAAAAAAAAGACATTTAAATTAACTTTCTCAATTTCATCCAATCAATCATAATTTTCCACATATCCATATTTATTGTTTATTACATGTATTCCTGTTAGGCTGAGCTCAGGCAGGGGGACCCAAAAGCAGGACTTCTGAAACAAGTACAACTTTAACAGTTCATTCAAATACAGGCTTGGATTCAGATCAGGCAGCCTAGAAATAGGGTCACGTGGACCAGAATTAACAATCTGGCAATGGGCAAAGGAAAACACGCAGATTATATACAGACAGGAGGAAATGGATCCCAGGTGAAATCAATCAGTGCAGACAGACACAGAGGCAGGAAAAACAAGACACCTGAAACGCAAGGAGAGAAAATAAATAAAACAACCAAACCACAGTCGGGAACAGACTAGACAACAAACTTAAACTTGACGGGACACAACAATTCCTTTTCAAAAAAAGTTGTCTAGTATATGTATTAAGGATGCACGATATATCGGCATTATTATCAGTATCGGCAGATGTTAGTCATTCTTTAACATATCAGTATCGGTCCGATAAGCAAAACTGGGCCGATATTAACAGCCGATATTTATT
>JBAMHW010000003.1:13437615-13458766 GCA_037177495.1 Rhadinocentrus ornatus | reverse complement strand
CAAAGTTGAAGTGATGCGAGGAGGATGCCGTGTCAAATCATTCAACACCACAAATTTAAAATGTCATCTGAAAAACTTCCATCCAGAAGCTCAAACAATGGCGGGAAGCTAACGCCCCTAATGTTTGCATCATATTTACCTTGTACAGAATCTGATAATCTCAAACCTTTTGAAACAAAAAAATCTATATATCAACATCGGTAAATATCGGTTATCGGTCATAACGACAATATTAATATCGAATATCGTATCGGCCAAAATCTTCATATCGGTCAATCCCTAATATGTATGGATGAAGATGGTGTATTTGGTTATTAATGAGTCATCCCATAGACTGGCACCCACTGACAGATGTTTAAAAAAAGTAATATATCTTATCTCAGTACCAGTCAAACGTTTGGACACATTACCCTGTTAGATTCAGTAGGAAAGTGTGTCTACACTTTTGGTACTGTAAGTAAAATATTGTAGCTATGTGAATAAATTGACTTTTGGTCAGTATGTTTCAATAGCCTTTTTGTGCATTGATTGTTAAAAAACTGTCCCAGTTAAGTCTACATCTCACCTGCTTCTCCAGCTCCTCCAGTGAGGCATAGTACTTCGACCACCAGTCCAACTCCTCCTTCTCAGGGGCTTCTTCCTCCAGCTCCTCCCCTTTCTTTGTCAGCTTTGTCAGGGGCACCTAAATGCATTTAATCGTATCAGTTAGAAAGTTCTGGTTTTAGTTGTAAGTTGCTGTTGAAACCAATTTACTGTGTTTCTAACAGAGAAGAGAAACTGAACTTAAGATGCTCACATTAACCATCCTCATGGGGTTGATGGGAATCTTGGACTGTGCGACTGACAGGCCGCTGAGTCCCATGTTCTTCACTGACATCAGAGGGTTCATCATTGACTTCTTCCTCGCTGAAGAGACATAAAAACTGTGTTTATAAAAAGAGAGCAAACAGCTGTGAATCCCAGAGAAATGCGGCAGTAGAAACCAGAGCAGATTCAGACTCAGGTGTTCTACTGATGATGAAGTGATAGACCTTTAAATAGCACAATGGATAAATTTGTGAATTTATAATTAATCCAAGTTTGGATTTTAATTTGATTATATTTTTTTTGGTGGATAAAAAACACTTAGCTGTTGTTGTGTGTTTCTGCTACTGTTTTATTTGTTGTTGGTCTTTTTTTTTTGTTTTGGTCCAAACCTCATCTGCATAATACAGTGACAACTGATACACACTCAAACAAAACTAACCATCCAACCATAGTCTAACTTTTAACTCAACCCTGATCAGGTTCACATTGTCCACTCAGGTTACCAAGTTGCTATTTTCTTTTATCTTTTTTTTTTTTTTTTGTCAGACAGATAAGAAAAGAGTCTTTTTCACCTTGACATGTTTCAACTACATAGTCTTCCACAGAAATGTCACATGATGTTACTGTGACATGTCTCATCAGCTGTTTAACCAGTTGTTTTATCGACCATGCCCACTGTGAGGGATTTTACACCTTATCCCTGATAAAACAGCTGTCTTATCTGTCTGAGAGAGAAAAAAAGAGACTTGTCTAAATTTTAAGTTTCTTTTATATACATCTGGTACTTTTGTCACAAATAAAACAGCTAAAATGTTTGAAAATCCCAAATATTTCACACAGTGAACCTTCTGTGCTGTCCATCCTCTGAGCAGAATAGAAGGTAATCATCAAAAGTTTCTTAAATAGGAAAATAATCATAGCAAAACTGAAAAGTAACTGACTGTATCCCAAACAGCAGAAGACACATAACTTGCACATGTCATGTACAAGACAATTCATTGTGCTTCAAACTTAGCCATAATAACTAGGTGTATTAGGTAGGTAAAACCTTAATTTCTCCTGAACTCATCATTAATTGCCACACTTTATAACAAGCTAAATAACATGAATTAAATTAAAAATAAAATCATAATTACATAGCAAGATCATAATTACGTATTAAACGTCAATAAACTACTAGCATGCTACTCTTCAACACAAAGCAAATCTTACCTAAAGCCTTAGCTTCTGTATTTCTTTATTAAACCAAACTACTGGAGATATTTAAGGTCATGAATGCAGCAATGTAATAAAAGTCATCATTTTAATCTGAATCATGTGTCTTCAGAGGCATCCCGTACAGAAAAAAGGCGGACTGGTACCCTGCCATTTTTCAACTGTACTCTGGAAGTCAGGTGACCTTAACAGTGATAGTTCTTCCTTGTGAATATCATTGGTTATTTAGCACTGAAAATAAAACTTCTTTTTTTTTCTTCAAATTTTATGGAAGGTGAATATTGTAAACAATCACAGATAAAAGGTGAAGTTGGACCAAACATGAAGTGACAGAACGATAAGACAGAGTATTAAAATGATCCTTTATTTAACAAGTGGCTCTGTGCTGTGAGTGCCAAGAGTTGCTGTTTTTCCACTCAGCTTGTCTCTGTTCAATTCAATGGTCCTGGCTAATGTTAGCTTAGCAAAAGAAAATGTGCTTTTAATTTGACATTTGGCAAAAACATCATGCAATTTAATCTGACCTTTTGGTGGGTTGTTTTGTAAAAACAACTTTGCACACAGTCACTTCTACTAGCTAAAATTAATCAGCTCAGACAACTACTGTAGCTCTGAAGCTCTGGGTGATGGCACTTAAACACATGCATGCAGAGGAGAGCTGTAGTCCCTCCTCCTACATTTCCTCTTTAGATCAATAAAATATTATCAATGTTCAAACTGTCAGTTTGTAACATAAACCCATGTTCACTTGTAAGTGATTCGTTGACTTCTTCTTCAGATACAATAGGATAATTAAATCATTACATTAATTTGATAGTTAGTTCTGAAAATGAACTCCAGACCCAGGAACTGTGACAGCAAAAACTCAACCAAAACTTTGTACCAGGGAAAGATGATTACACCAGGAATGTAAAAAAAAAATAAATGCTGATTTACATGTATATATGTGTGCATAGACAGGGTTTCATTCAGATATCTTGACTTTATGTCACATACTGATACTGCTCTATTATATTGTACATTGTTTTACACTACATGTCTCCTTGTACTTAAACTACAAAATCTACATTCTGTACAATTTCTTTCTAGACCAAGTTTAACTATATCATGTAAATATTGTATTGTGTAACACTTCAATTTGTACATTGGAGATCATTAAAGCTGTACATGTGTTTATTATTATTGTAAATGTCTGTTTTGGGGTATTTCACTGGTATAAAAGAAATGATAGCCGACTACACTGTTTGACTCATATTTTCTAATGCTACTAATATTTGATTTTTCTTACAAATAATCAAATAGATCCATTTATTGGTGCACTACCATAATAAATTGGGCTTTACTACTTTATATAGGTAGGCCTTTTAAACCAGAAAAATTTCATAATTATCATTTTTAATGTTAAACAGGAAAAACCATCTACATCTACTAAAAAGTAAAACCTGGTTTTGCATTTACCTTTAACAATATTTTTCCCATCTTTTATTTTATAGTTTCAAACTTTTTTTTTTACCATAAGTTCATATGTAAAAAAATAAAACGATCAGCTGCAAGATTCAATAAATGCTTAATATTTAATCCCATTTAAACTAAACAACTTTTATCTTTGTCTAATGAGGTCGCTTGCCATGACCAATATGGCGGACGCATTGGAGCATCTCAGACACAGGCTGAGGCAGTCAATGTCTTTGCAGGAGAAGACCACCAGACTTCCAGAATTGAGCTGAGATATGGTTTCCGGCGATATGGCTGAGATATGGCATTTTAGTATTTGCATGAATGGAGACCCCAAGGAAAATAGGTTGGGACCAACTAGTTTAAACTGTCATGCAAACAGTAACAAAGTTTAAACTTTTAAGTGTAAACATCTCTGATAAAACTTTCTGAAGACATACAGAGTTTACAGTACCTGTTACAAACTTGCCTCCATAATTTTTAAAGCTGTTACCTTTGAGTTTTGGCTCATCCTCTTCCTCTTCTGCTTCCCTATTAAGATAATAGTCCATAAGGTTCTGGACCACATGAGTGCCGACCAGAGCAAGCTGTCCGAATGCCCGGTGCTCCACCACAAATACTGTCAGGGGAGGATGGAGGTAGGACTGCTCTGGCAGCTCCTGATTAAACCAAATGTAAAAAAAATAAAAACGTTTCATGGGATGTTAGTTTTGTCCCTGTTCTGTATGCAAATAATACAATTTGTATTCCAAATGCATTTGAGCCACATTTCAGTAACTAATGACAGAAACTGACCACATCAATGTAGCGGACAACCTCTTTGAAGTTTGGGTTGTTCTTGTAGTTCTGGATCTCCTCAGACTCCAGCAGTTGTCCTGCACACTCCACCCTCACCATGGGGCGCTCCACCTCAAACAGGTGCACCCTCTTCAGCTCCCGCAGACCCCAGAACAGCACCTGAAAACAAAAGTATTAGAGAATGCGCACCAACATCATCAGCGCACAGAATTCTGGGAGTAATTCGTCATTTTGGGTGTACCCAGAGTCTGTTTACATCGGTTCAGCAGTGGCTCTCATCTTATTTAATCTTAGTCTTATTCAGAATTTCTGATGAGTGTTTCTTCTCATCACTGTTTCCCCAAATTGTACACTCGGCTGCAGCAGCAGCTTCATGTTCAGCGCACAAAAAAGAAAAATTAACCAGCGAATTTTCATCCTCTGTTTCTGTCTAGGTGCAGTGCAGCAAATATTTTGGATTAACACATCACAGAGGACAATGCACCTCTCCAGACACTTTTCCAGGTAATGTTGTTTTGACTGATCATAATTTGGATTTAAAGGACAGTTTGTGTTTTATGTATGCAGAAGTAAAGGTGGCTGCATTTACAACGTGTCAGCTTCATGAACTGGATGAAAAGAGAACAGGTGAGGTGGTACACCTGAGAACTCATGTAGAAAGGGTTACTGGCTACAGGCACAATAAGTATGTGATTTTAATTGCAGCAGTACTGATCTGGATGACACTTCCATGTGCAGATGAGAATATTTCTTTCCACCACCAGATAGTGATGTTTGTTGTTCTCTGATTATGAGTTCCAGTGTTGCTTTGTCAGACATTCAGTCACAACATTCAGGACTGTTCACTCTTTTCAGTCATTTCAGAGTAGACCTGCAATGGGATTCAGTTAAGTTTTTGTATATTATATTGTTTTTCTAACAAATAAATAAACTTGCTCGTATTTTTGATTGCTTTCACATTGTCTGTCAGTGTAAGTGTTACCTCAATCCTGAAGGTTTTCAGAACAGGTCGGACGCCCTCTGGGATGGTGTAACATCTCTGCTCATCTAGATAGGTCAATTCCTGAGGGTCCACACTGATGGGGAGACATGGCTGCAAAGAGGATAATATTATTATTTTTATTTTTTATTTGTTTATTTCTTGTTATTTACTATATGTTGGATTAATTCATACATGCTGTCTAAGTATTTTGGTTAAAGCATTTTTCACATTTTATACAGCTTTAATCGGATTTTGCTCATTAGTTCCATTGTTTTTACTTTTCTTTATAAATCACAAATCAAGAAATTATCTAAATTATTCATACCATTTTAAGTGGAGGTTAAACTATAAATGATTTAACCTGAGATGCCAATAATGGTGTGTACACAACAATGGTAACTGCATATCCTAAAAACCTATAGGAGGAAGAGAAAGAATAATTTTCTTTCTATTGTTTGTCTGTTTCTTTTTACATTTCTTTCAATCTAAATTGCCTATTTTCCTTGTAAATATTTGTTTCTTTGGCAGAGACAACCATGCATAGTAACTTACAGTAAGTTTATTCAATTCCTAAATAACTGAGGGACTCCAAACAAGCACCTACTGGCTTCCAAAATGGCACTATTTTGCAGCTGAACTAGTTTAAGCGCAATTACTGTGCAGAAATAAATGAATCCAAGTGTTTTTCTGTTTGTGCTACATGTCACCATCTAATTGTATTAAACTTCCAGTCAGGTCAGAAACTGTGCAGACTGACAGCAATGTTACAGGATAATAGAAAAGGTAAACCTGTCATCATTTAATGGTCTCTCAATCCCCATTTATGCTTTGATTATGACCTCAACTTATTCACCATGGACTAATTTAAA
Organism: Rhadinocentrus ornatus; assembly: GCA_037177495.1. Lineage (NCBI taxonomy): Eukaryota > Metazoa > Chordata > Actinopteri > Atheriniformes > Melanotaeniidae > Rhadinocentrus > Rhadinocentrus ornatus. The sequence continues at coordinate 13,452,640 of JBAMHW010000003.1, read as the reverse complement.
AGTACCAACACTGATATAAGGACATCATCTCAGTGATTGACAGATCTTACCTCTCCAAATCCAGAGTAGTCGAGCTCGATGAGCTCAAAGGCAGCCAGCAGCTCCCCAGCAGGAGTCCTTCCTTTGCTGATGTCATAGAAACGCAGATGGGGCTTTTCATAGAACTGTTCCACCGTTTTAAACTCCGGTTCAGCAAAAGCTCGACCAAGAGGTTTCGAACTGCCCTGGAGACACAAACACGCACACACACACACACACACACACGGTGGACTGTGTCACAACTTTCATAAATGTTTTTCATGTTCCTTCTCCCATGTATTTCAATTATACTTAGCCAGGGTTTAAAAGAGAACTAATTTAACCTGCAGATTATATTTTCAGTTTTGACTGTTGTGTGTGCCTACACACCGACTTTGTGGACTTGGAGGTGTTCAAACATGTGCTCTGGGAAAATGGAGTTTGGAGGCCTTAGGATTGGGTCTCTTATTTTTGCAGATGATGCAGTTCTGTTGGATTCATTGGGCCGTGATTTCCAGCCGATTCACAAGTGAAGCAGTTCACCTCCAAATCCAAGACCATGGTACTTGGATGGAAAAGGGTGGAGAGGTGTCTCCGGGTCGGGTATGACGTCGTGCCCCAAGTGGAGGACCTCAAGTATCTCATGGTCTTGTTCACGAATGAGGTAAAGATGAGGCACGAGTTTGACAGGGGGATCGTTGCAACAACTCCATTGATGCAGACTCTGCATTGGTCTGTCATGGTGAAAAAGGAGCTGAGCCAAAAAGCAAATTTCTCAATTTACCAGTTGATCTACATTCCTACCATCACCTATGATGTGGGTAGTGACCAAACGAATGAGACTACATATACAAGTGGCTAAAATGAGTTTCCTCCGCATGGTGGCTGGAATCTTTTTGAGTGTTTGGCTGGGAAGCTCAGTCACCCGGGAAGGGCTTAGAGTAGAGTCGCTAGACAGAGAAGAACTGAAAAAGAACAGTGTCACAGGGTTACCATGGTGTCATGATCATAGATGTTTATAATGATGAGTGGCGGGTCTCGTTGGAGCTGCTCTCTTGTTCCTTCCAATAGAACTCTGTCAAACAATAAACACTCACACCAGGAGGGGGAAAGGGTGTCTGGCAACACCTAAACAAAAAAATACAGATCAGTTTATTAATATTGGTATTTGTAAAAAAGTTTTATTTTGTCTTCTTTGGGCAACAAAACAGAGAATACAGTGTGTCAGACAGTGGACAAGTGATACATTATAATGTAAATCTACTGTAAATCGAAGTTGTTGTTTTAAACTTTTAAGTGAATAATTTAACCAGTGGGATGGTTGTACCTACCCGGGTAACCTGACACTGTGTAGAAAAGACCACCCTTGCAAAAGGATCTGATAGGCCATCATCATCTGCAGCCATCAGGCCACGTCCCTGGTACATGTGACATCGAAGCTGGAAGTACCTGCTGTCTGCAGAGAGATACAGATAAGTCAACCTGACCAGACTCAATGAACTGCTCCCCAGTCGGATAGGCCAGCTGACTCACCCTGACAAGAAAGACTAACAGGAATCTTTATCCTCTCATCTACAGAGAACAGCCTCCTCTGCACTTCATGCCCCTCCTCTTCTTCCTCATACTTGGGCATAAACTCCTCTGGTAGGCTGTTAATTGCTTCCTTACTGTATTTGACAGGACCAAGCCACAAGTAGACCTCCAATTTTGCAAAGACCTCATTGGCTGAACATCCTGGTGACTAGAAAGACAGATGGGCAAATGACTGATTTCAGAAAGGCAAACAGAATGAACAGAAAAAAAAATAAGCTTATATGATGATTAAGGTCAGAATGTAAGAGTTGCTAAGGATTTTAGAGATAACGATTATCAATAAATTTAAACATTTAGCATCAATAAGGATTTTGGAGAAAAACCAAAAGTGGTTGCCTTGGATAATAATGAAAAAAATTGAAAGATTTTATTGGGAATTTACACTGCCTGGCCCAAAAAATAAAAAAAAAGTCAGCACCTGGATTTACTAAGCAAATATTTACGAGCCTCCTATTGGATAATTACTGCATGAGCGATTATCTTTTAGCTGGCAACACGTTATTTAACCCCAAATGATACAATGAGGAGCTTCTTATTTCTTTAACAACCATGTAGAAAGACACATCCCGTGGTGGCAAAAAAGATGTCAGTCAAATCAAAGGAGGGTCAAATTGTTGGCATGTATCAAGCAGAGAAAAAATTTAAGGAGATTGCAGAAACTACTAAAACTGGTTTAAGAAATTATTAATGTATTATTAAAACCTGGAAGGATAGCGGGGAACCATCAACTTTGAGGAAGAAATGTGGTTTGGAAAAAAACCTCTAAAAGATCGTGATTGGCAATCACTTTGGCAATCAACGTTTGAGGAAATCAAATCGAAGGAAGCAACAGTAGAAACTCAGGGCAATGTTTAATAGTGAAAGTAAAAGCATTTCCATATGCACAGTGTGAAGGGAACTTAAGGGATTGGGCCCTAACAACTGTGTAGCCATAATAAAAAAAAAAAACATTAATCAGTGAGGCTAACTGGAGAAAAAGGCTTCAATTTGCTAGGGAGCATAAAGATTGGACTCTGAAGCAATGGAAGGCTATGTGATCTGATGAGTCCAGATTTACCTTGTTCCAGAGAGTTGGGTGCATCAAAGTAGTAAGAGAGGCATGCCTAGTGCCAACTGTACAAGCCTGTGGAAGCAGTGCTATGATCTGGGGTTGCTGTAGTTGGTCAGGTCTAGATTCAGCCACATTATGTGCCCAAAGAATGAGGTCAGCTGATTACCTGAATATACTGAATGAGCAGGTTGTTCCATCAATGTATTTTTTCTTCCCTGATGGAACAGGCATATTCCAAGATGGCAATGCTTGGATTTATTGGGCTCAATTGTGAAAGAGTCATTCAGTGAACATGATACAATTTTTTACACGTGGACTGGCCACCACAGAATCCAGACCTTAACCCCAGTGAGAATCTTTGGGATGTGCTGGAGAAGGCTTTGTGCAGTGGTCGGACTCTTCCTTCATCAATACAAGATATTGATGAAATATTTATGTAACACCGGATGGAAATAAATCTTGTAACATTGCAGAAGCTTATCAAAACAATGCCACAGCAAATGCATGTCGTAATCAAAGCTGAAGGCGGTCCAACAAAATATTGTGTGACTTTTCTTGTCTGCAACCTATTTTTTGGCCAGGCAGTGTATTTTAATGAATTTTTTCATGAAACATTTTTACGTTACTGATAATGGCCAAATCTATTCTGTAAAAGAAAAAATTGCTGTTGCTCTTGTGAGCAGACATGCAAGTAAAATATCCTCTACATTAACAAAATAACATATTTCAAGCTGCACTGGTGGCACAAAGTGTAAACCACTGTGTAGATTTAGATTTAGTGAGTACAATTTAACTTTTGTTGCTGTATGATTTTGTTAGAGGTAAGTGGGTTAATGAAAATTCATATGTATCTAGGTTAAATTTACATTTTTTATTCAAATTATTGAATAAATTATTGATCTGATTCTAAATCCTGCAAGAATGTGCCTATAAGACAGAGACAAGCATAAAATAGATCATTTTCCCTGATTATAGCAGTTTAGTGACAAAACAGAAGATGCAACTGGAAGAAAATGAGTCGAAGTAATCACTCCTGCCACTTATCCCATTAAAATGAACAGATGCAGTAACAGCCACTTATCCCCTACGCTTTAAGCATTATCCATTATAATATACAGAAGAGCTGGTGATAAATTTAGATATTAAAAGGTAACCTTCATGTAGAGGGTTGTGATCCGACCACAATCCCGCCCCTTCTGCTCCTCCACTAGTGAGTACAGGATGGCATTGGCGGGAATCCTGACATATGCCAGTCGCTTGCTTCCGCTAAGCAACCAGAGGAAAACATCCGGAATGGTGCTCTGGGGCTGGATAGAAGTGGATGCGAGAGAAAACTCAGTCAAACTGTACATGCAGCTTATTGTTGTGGCCTACACTGATGTGCCCTCTCTATGACATCTGACCTCTGCAGCCAGTAGGCGGATCTTCTTTAGCAGTTTCCTGGTTTCAATCAACCGCTGTTTGGCCATCTTTCTGGTGATCCTCCGCCTGGTCCTGATTGCCTGTCTGGCGAGCAGGACCTGGACGCAGTCAGACATTCAGTCAGACAGAGAAAGATATATAAAAAAAAAAAATAAAGCTGAGAACAGACTCACCAAATTCTTCTTGATAAACTCCTTTCTGCATTTGTCCAGATTGTTGGGGCGAAATTGAGATCTCCTCTCTGAGAAAGCACTGAACTGTCTGTGGAACAAAAGGACAATGGACAGGAAGAAGCAAAGTCAGTCCGAATGCCAGATAATAATAAGAATAAATCAAACCAAACAGAATCTTTAGGATTTCATTTTTAGAAGGATACAGACTTGCAGGAGGCCACCAGCTCCAGCAGCACTTCAACCAACCGCTCCTTTACTTTGCTCTTTGGCCTCCTCATCAGAATTTCTACCTCATTAAGACCAATTTCCTTAAAGGCGAGAGAAGAGTGATGATGGGGATGTTGTAGGCATTGTTTAATACACATGGCCATTTGTGAAAGCAAAGAGAAATATCTTGACTCTCACCAGCCTGTCAGCCATCTTGCTTAGCCAATTGGCCCGATAAAGACGAAAGCTGTGATCTTCAAACTGACTCCAGAGATACAGACAAGGTTTCAATTTCACTGATGAAGGCTGGAGTTGAAGACACTGATATGATCTGAGAACAGATAAAAAGAAAGAGAAAAACAGTTTAACATATAGACAGATTAGATTATAAAATGGAGTTACTGGTGCTACTTCTACAAGAATCACTTCCTGGAATATATATCAGGCTGCAAAGGAAAATCCTTTGCACATGGAAAGCTTCAAAAAAGTAGCAGGAACATAAGGAAAAAATTTTCTGAAAATGCCTTTGATGCACAACCTTTGGCCAAATATTTACATATTTGTACCGACATCAAGTTACATATTTTTAAAAGTAATTTGATCATAATCAATTTTGACAACAGCATTATAATGACAGATAAAGTTTACAGCTCTGGAAAAAACAAAGAACAAAAACAGTAGAGGCAAAAACATTACTTTCTAACTTAAAAGAATCAGATTTGCTTTGCAGGAAGCTTTGCCAGATAAATTTAAGACTTGATACATGTTTTTTTCCTGGGATTTTTCTAAACCAAATTAATACCCAATTATCAGACAATTTTAGAAACACTTTTTATTTTACTATGACATGTTTCCACTATTTAATTTCAAGCTTCTTGTCATTTATCTTTTCTGCCAGTTTCCACCAGTAGTGAGCTGCCGTATATACATTTTTAGCATTTGCCAAATTATCAGAGGCAACTGGGGCCCATTGTTTTATTCAAGTAAACATCAACAAGATATGAGCGTTCAGGCTTCTCGATCTTCCAGACCATGATCAAGGGTTTTTTGGGGTTTTTTTTGTTCATGCCGACAGAGTAATTCAGAAATCAGATTGTTTGGATGGATAAATGATTGGCTATTTACCTCGTATACTCGGTGGGCTGAGGTCTCATCGGAGCAGTCAGAGATCTATTCTCAGCTTCAGGATTCTGCATCTCTTCTCTGTCCAACTCATCCTCTGACTCCAGCAGGCGCTGTGTGTCCTCAGTCAAATCCTCCCTGCTCCTCCTCAGCTCCTCTCTGCTTCTTCTTAGCTCTTCTCTGCTCTGGCTTTTCTTGGATTTTTCAATTCCAACTGCCTTCCCATGATTTCCTACCAAGTACAAAAAAAGGCTTTCTGAGGTTTGATGCTGATAATAAAATGTGACACTTGAATCCCAGGGAGCCAAAGTACTCCTATGGCCTATTTCACATGCCCCTAAATGCTGTTGTTTGTGACTGATTTCTCTGAAACAAATAGTTTGAATCCACAGCTATAAAACCTAAATAGCCAGAAACATAGGATCCATTTCTGAAAACAGCAGTAGGTTTGTCTAAGCAGATTTACACATTTTGGTTCATTCTATAACATAAACAGTTAAGAAAGAAATTAAGAACAAAAATAATTTTGCTAAGTTTCTCAGTCTCAGACTGGCTCCAATATCAACTACACATTATTTGATCTTTACCTATTGAAAGTTCAAAGGTTAGTGGTTTTGTTCCTACAGCTGGATCAATCATAGTGACTTCAAACAGAGACGCAAACAGCAGAAAGTCCTCCTTCTGTCCCAAGAAACCCTAAGGACAAAAACACAAGAAAATAGATGAGAACTTGCAAGTCTAAGACTTAACACATCCACATGTGTGAAGAGAAGAGAAAAGAAAAAATAAATAAATAAAAAAAGCACCACGACTGAAGACTCCCACCATTGGAAGCAGAACCAATCCTGTCAGCTTCTAGGTTGGGGGTCAACTTTTTAGGATTGGTGATCAAGATTTAGGTTTATCTACTATAACTTTAACCCTCTAAGTGCCAAAGTCACAAAAGCACCAGGCCTTGTCTCCAGAAAGGGAGCTTTAACCTGTTACCACTTTCTACCCTCGCAGACCTGTGAATAAGTGATGGGATGTTTGGCTCTTTTCAGAGAGCCGGCTCTTTTGGCTCCCGAACGTGAGCATTTATTTTGATACAAAACCACTTGTGTTTAATATTTTAACAAAAATCTCATATTGCACAAATAAACAAAAAACAGCAAACAAATCCACGAAAGAGAACGAGAACCAAACTCATGAAAGCAGCATTAATGTCCTCAGTGCAGGTTGGCATCTAGAAAAATAAGATGCTTCATCTCGGATTGGCTGATCCGGTTTCTCCCCTCTGTGAGGTTTGATGACACGACACGCTACTTACGTACTCTCCTCATAGCTGTCTGCTGTCTCACTCGCAGTGTAGCGCTGTATACTGATGTAGTTTTGACAAACACTTATTATCTGTGCCATTTTTATTTTTCATTTCATCTCAGAATGAGAGTCTTTACCGTTATTTTGCTGCCCACTTTTTCATCACTGGTTAACTTGTGCATTTATATGTCAGGCATCATTCTGCTGTATAACTTCACTTGTTGGAAATCCTAAATTATAACAATCGTTATATTAAAAGAAAGTAAACATTTCTCCTATTAAACACTTTGTTCATCCAGAAAAACATTTTTCTATACAAAGAAAGCAAAGGAAGGATAATAAATGAGACATGGGAAGGGAAAAATAGCTGTAAGGTGCCTAAACATGAAAAACTCAATACATAAAGGGTCAAAGAAAATCTTAAATGTTCAATAAAAACAGAAAAGACAAAAATAATAATAATTAGTTACTCCAAAATATCCCAGAGTCCCCCATCATGCAGTTTGTTTAACATGGCTCATGAAGATCGCACTGACCTCAGGGAGGGGGTGGATCTCTTCAATTTCCACAGTGACAGACTCTGGTACCTCAACTCCTGCCTCCCCGGATTCATCAGCTAATCCACTCACAGCTGCAGACTCTATAATATCAACAAGTTTAAAAAATGCATTTCCTTTATTTTATTTTTATTTGGCTGTTCAAACATGTAAATCAGAGTTTCTCAGTTTTTGCAAGTTGTGTTTGTTAACTGTTGAAAAAAATTTGCTTCCAGAAATGCCTGTAAGAAAACATTAAAATGGTTCTTAGATTATGATGTGGAAGAAAAAAACAAAACACATTTCCATTTTCTTATTTCCTCATCCTTAGCGCACTAACCTTCCTTCTTCTCCTTCTTGCTGCTTTTCTTCTTCTTTCGTCCTAACTTCCCCAGTGCTCCTTTCACCTTCAGGGACAAACAATATATTATAAGAGGTCATTAAGACTGAAGAGGTGTTGTTGCTAAAGTAACACAGTAACTGATATAAACATTGAAAAAAAATGAAATATTCTTCTGACTGTTGTGATATACCGTCACTGTGAAGTTTTAACTGATCCTACAGCTCGAGTCTGAGAGGTACCTTTGTTGCTGCGCCAGATCTTGTATCCACGGTGATGGCAGAGGGGGAAGAATAGACCTCCATAGAGAGAGCGAGGAGGATTCGCCCTCGATAGAAGATTCCTTCACCTAGGCCCTCATTCAGTGCCTGAAAAAAATTATGAATAAATAAAAATTAGAGAATGTTATTTTTTCTATTTCAATCAAAACAGTTAGCCTGACTGGCGCTAGTATCACTACTTAAATTGTAATCAAAGAAGCAAACAAGTGCATTTCCATCACACTTCAAATTCAGTCTTTAAATGTTTGCTTGTTTACCTTGTGGACATCTCCAAGGGTGGAGTTCTGCGGAGAGCCATAAAGATTAACCCAACTTGGGCCGAAGGTGGGGTTAAAGCCTGCAGATGGGAGAAATTTTTTTTTTATATATTTTAACAATAACCGTCTGGGAAAAAAATAATTGGATTAGTCTTTACAGATAGAGATTGCAGCTGTTTGTGTAAAATGAGGTACTTTTGACATCAATCACTCTACAATAACTTTTATGTAAGTACAGCTAAAATAATTACTGAATTATCAGTCTTTTCATAGAAAATAGATTATTTTGATCATCTGTCATATGGCGCATTAAAGATAGCATTTCTCACCATATTCAGTTGGTGTGTTTTTCTTTTTAACTAAGTTATCCTTTGATAAGTGGAGAGAACAGGAAGCAGGTATGGTTGAATTTATTAATAGACAGTAAAAGTTGGCTCTGTCTTCCTTAAAAGATTAAATAGTTCAGGCTGTAGGGCAACATTACTATTAAAAGCCTTTCAATATCATTAAAATGTCAGTACAGTATTGTGTCTTCTTTCAGGGTCATACCATTCCTGGTGGGGTCAGCTATCTGCTGTAGGTCCAGGAAGTGTGTTGCCAGGGCAATGTCTCCCATCTTGGCATCATCAAGAACCTGGACTTTGATTCTCTGAGCCAGAGGAGGAAACTGCTCAATGAAGGAGATCTCCTCATTCCAAACTGGACAATTGGTTGCATTGGCGACTGAAGTTTCTCCCTAAAAACACCCAACCAGCATAATCTGAACATTTTAAATAGTAGTGGAAAGGAGAAATCTTTCCATCATCAATCTTCTTGGACAATCCGACCACTAAACGTTGATATATACTGCACGTGTCTGAATACCTGTTGTCCAGCAAAGGTAACCTGCACATATGGGTCAATAAATACTGCTCGGTCTGTGACGGACATCTTTGCCATTAGCCCCGCTTCCATGGTGGGCAAACCCTCAGCTCTGTAGATTCGAATGCGGAACCGAGCCCACGGACGTTCAGAAAGCATGCCACGAGGAAGCAGCAGGTTCCTGCAAGAAAAATCCATCATAAGAACCAGTCTGTCGCACCAGCTTTTAATTAATCCAAACCCATCTATATTGAGAAGCTTTTTACTTTGATTTTCTTAAAGGGACATGTTATGCTCTGGAAGCTTCATAGGATAGAAAAGAATATTCTCAAAAGTCACATCAAATGAAGTTATTTGCTGTACCAGGACACACTTAATCAGTAACCCCATAATTTTCTGCTTCCCTGTGAATCCAGGCAGAGCAATTTAATTTCTGGCATCCTTCAAGGCTCTGTCCTCTTTTATTTTACTTTACACATGCCTCCGTCTGACAAATTATGTTGAACAGAAAAAAATCTTTGAGTTATTTTGGGCCCACATCTCACATTTTGGGCCACTTGAGTTAATCTATATGATGGCTGGGGTGACATGTTTTGTGCAATACTACTGACTTTTCTATGTCCTCGCTGCCTCCAGAAGAGGAGGCAGGTGGCAGACTGGGCATACGCAGAGCATCTCCCTTCATCAGCACACTGAGGCTGGCCTTGACATATCCTTTCACCCCTGATCTGGTATCTGCTGGGTCGGTGAGAGGAGCCCATTTCTGGTAGAAGTTGTGGTCTGGAGTAGCAAAGAGGTTAGAGGTGAGTAGGTACTACAATATTTAGATCAGAGTATTGCAGTTTGAACAGAACTGGTACCTGGCTGGCTGTATACAGTGGAGATGTCAATTTTAAAGGTTCCAATGTGGTTCATCAAGAAGGCCAGAGTCCGCCTGTGGAAAACCTGAGAGGAGGTAACATTACAGGTGAACATGATGGCCAAAACCCCCAGGTCCCTCACCATGGTAACATTAGTATAAACAGAAGTTAAAATATAAAGTGGAATTGACCTTTATTTCTATGACTTTATCAAAGAAGATCTGCGGAGCGTCCTGAAACTCAAACTGGAAAGTCTGAAAGAACAAAAGAGAAACCACTATATTCTGCTGTTTATTCTACTCGGCACTGATGATTTCTGTACTTGGCTCTATTTTAATTCCGATTCTGTTCTACTACATTCTGCTGGACTCTCCACTCAGCTGTACCTCATTGAAGAACGGACAGTTGGTGGATTTCTGCGTCGCCGTGTTTTTTTTCTGGCCTCCAACTCTGATGAAAACTGCCGGGTTTATGTTTACACCAACAAGCTTCTGAGCCTCCAGGATGTTTACATTCACCTGCATCCACACACAGTCACACACATACACTTCATATTACTGGTAAACATGAGCTTCAACTGCTTATTAGACCTAAAAATTTCAAGGGGAGCCACAGATTAATCTAATCATTAAATGTAGGATCATCATGAGTGACACCTCTCACAATGCAGACTTTAACTGAATGGGAGGGAACCCCAGAACACAAAAGGAGAATTACTTACAGTGACAGCACTGGATCCTCCAGAAATTACTTTAGAATTGCTTGTAAAATGTTCTCGGTTTGCCGAATAATCCAAGCTGGAAGGCTGAATGAACTCACCTGGAAACTCTGGACTCTAGGCATTGCTGCAACCGCACTTCTGGACAGTGGCCGACATCGACTACACACACACCCACACACACACGCACAGATGAGCAAGCAAATACGTTTCACTGCATCCAGATAGGTTAGATGCATTTGACAGATAGTCCCACTGACCTTAGAAGAGGTGTGAATATAACATCTGATGCCTCCAAATCCACTACATCGTCATCATAATCATCATCTTCATCATCCTCATCTTCACCCCCTGTCCCAAGCAGACTCTTACCCAAGCGACGGGCCTCTCTCTCCAACTGATCTGGGCGAGAAACCATAAGCCCTCTGATGGGGAAAAATGAGAAATATACAGTACTCGGCTTGATTAATCCATCAGAGGTTGAGCCGAAAATTATTCCAGAACGCAGCTAAACACACATCTGCTACTGTGTGGAGTAAAGTAGGAAGTTTTAAAATAATATATGACATTATTCTCTGTGCAAGGAAACAGTCGAGTTTCTGTACAGCATTATGAAGTAGCTATTGGAGGACAAATCCGAACAGTGTTATTAATGATGCACATCTAATTAAATTAGACAACCAGTCTGGATTTCAGAGGCACATAGCTGTAATAAAATATTCAGATTTTTTTTCTGGATTTCTCGACTACATTCAATTGCTGTATTCAGCAGACATAAATCATGCCTGAAGTACATATCTCAGTCAGATGCAAGAAGATCTCAGTTTCAGATTCCAGGGTGAGCCTTATTGACTTTAGGGCCTTAAACTAATGTTGATATTTCAATGTCAGTATCTTACAATAATTTCTACCAGTTTTGTAAAAAGAATAAATGTGTGACTTTAGTAAATTCTCACCTTTCAGGATCATCAAATCCCGCATTCCTGATCACCAGGGCTGATCTGAGAATTTACAAACAAAAAGAGAAAAAAATGACGAGAGAAATAAACAACCTTAAATCAGCTAGGCTGGAAGTATAAATTAAATCTGTTTAAAACTCTCATAAAGAGCTGGGCTTACAGTTCCCCCCTGCTTCAAGTGCTAAATCATATCAAACTAATCCTACAGTGTTTGCTCCTTATTACCAGATCTACCTGACATCACTTATTTTGATAATCCAAAAAGTACAAAAAGTTACCTTACACCAAACATATAAGTTTCATCAATATTTTGCTCTTATTGGAGAGAAGAAGCTTAACAGATTCAAATCGTCCACCAGCTGTCTCTGAAAACAGGATTATGTACAGACTGCTCATTTTATGCAGAAGCTATTTCCACTAAATATGGTCTGTTTCCAGGTGCAATAGTGATGCCTGAAATACTCAGACTGACTAAACCACAAAAAAAATAAATAAATAAATACTGGATACACTACACAGCTGCAGTTTGTCCAAGTCATACATCAGTGTTTTCATAACTCATAACAAATTTATGTCATGGCTTTATAATCAAAAGAACTTATAATTTCCATCTGATGTGTTGAGGGACTGTGCTGGGTAGCTCACAAATTTCTTCATGGACATCTTCAACATCTCGCTGAGCCAGGCTGTTGTCCCCAAAACCTCAAAACCAAAACCATCATCCCTGTCCCAAAGAAGTCATCTCCCTCCTGTATTGACTACCGTCCGCTAGCCCTCACTCCCGTTCTTATGAAGTGCTTTAAACGGCTAGTGTTGAAACAAAATCTGTCCTTCCACCAATCCTGGACCCCTTCTAGTTTGCATATCGGTCCAACTGCTCAAACAACGATGCCATCCCCACTGCCCACCACACATCCTCACAAATCTGGACACAAAATCTCTTAAGTCAGAATCTTGTTTATAGGCTTCAGTTCGGCATTCAACACAATCATCCCCCAACAGCTCATTCTGAAACTGAACCAGGTGGGAATTGAAACCTCACTGTAACTGGCTGCTGGACTTTATGACCTAGAGACCACAGGTAGGTCGGGTCGGCAGGAACACATTCAGCATCACCGCACTGATCACGGGGGTCCCTCAAGGATGTGTGCTAAGCCCAGTTCTTTTCACTCTGCTGACCCATGACTGCACACCATCACACAGCTCCAACCTCATCAAATTTGCAGATGACTTGACTGTGGTGGGTCTCGTCAGCAACAACGATGAGAGACTACAGGAGCAAGGTGAACTGCCTGGCCTTGTGGTGTGAACACAACAATCTCTCTCTGAACTCTCTACACAATTATTCTTTATTAATTTTTTTAAAACTGTATTGATTACCAAAGTAATCCAGTGGTAATTTTACAAATATCAATTAATTTATACCACTGATGACCAGTTAAACCTGCAACAGACATTAGAAAACTTCAAGCTTGTTTTTTGTGTTTGTTTGTATTTTGCATAACTATTACGTTTCATCATCTAACGTTTGTTTCTGGTGTAGATGTGTTCTTACTCATCACTGTCTTCAACCTGCAGAAATTCAAGTTCCTCCCAGTGGCCTGCTGCTCCTTCCAGTGGATGGAAGCGAATGTCCAGCTCTATAATGATCTGCAGAGACAGAGTAATAACCATAGTGGCTGAAGAATAGATGAAGACTTGCTAATCTAAGCATGGTGTGTGTTTGTGTGTCCGTACATCAGTCAGGCTGTAGTTGGCATCAGTGAGTGGTTCCCGTAGCAACAACCTGCCCGAGGTAACAACATGCTGGAGACTGATAACCAGTCGGCCAAGCAGTCTACACACAGATACACAACAACACAGGCACGTGGCATTACATACAACAGCTGTGTGTTTGAGTACAGACAAAATATATGTATTTAAGTGTGTAAGCTTATACATTGTTCCGGGGATACATTTAAGTTAAGGGTTTCAATTTCTAGTTCATATTTAGACTGTTGGGATTTCACAGGAAAAAATGCACGATTAATAAAAAGGATACTGTTGTCCAATTATAATGTAGTTAGCAACTCTGCTCACATTATAATAAACTTTGAGGGTTCAGGTTTGGGTAGAGAAGGATGCAAGATGGACTACATCAGGAATGAAGATAATACAAAGAATAGATGCACATGTGTGCATGCATGCATGTGTGTGTATTACCTGTTAGAGAAGAATTTACTGCAGTTGTATACACTGATGGACAAAACTTCATCAGTGATGACTTTACCATAATGTGGCCACCGGAAATGCTGCACAGACACACAGACACACACACACATGTTAAAAAGAAATTACAGAAGGAAATGTTGCCACAGACTTTTAAGCTTTTACAAAACACAGTGAGTATAAAAATAATGAGCCCAACGTTCTGTTATTGTTCATTTTTATAAGCTTAAGCCACTTTTCATTGACATCCTAGGTTTTGTAACAATGCAAACTCTCAGCTAATCTACCCTCTTCTATTTATTCTGCCTCCTATCCGAAACAACATACCCAAAAGAAAATTAGGAATATCTGTCAAGAATGCCGGTGGAGGTGAGGACCCAAATGCAGGCAGTCAAGGCAGGAGGCAAAACAGTGCAGGTGAAACGGTTTATTTCCTTAAACTCAGGACAGGGAACCACACACAACAGGGATAAACCAAAAGGATCCGACAGGGAAGAACTGAAACCATGGGGTATATGTACACAGGGGAACAAATTGAGAACAGGTGAAGTGAACCGAAATCAAACCAGGTGAGCTAATGAGCCAGGGACAGAAAATACAGCACATGAGGGAAAACTGAACTAAACATGACAAAATAAAGAAATATAACCAAAATTATGAAAGAACTAAAATACTACTAACCCATAATCATAACAGAAACTAAACATGACCAACACCAGACTTGAAACCAAAATCAAAATATGCCAAACCAAAATAGACAAAACACAAGAAATAAGACAGTGAAACATGACAATATCTTCACAACTACAAGGGTTGTATGTATGATATTGAAAACTGAACATAGAAAATTGACATGTGAGATCACTTCTACAGTAAGGAAAATAAGTATTTGAACACCCTGCTATTTTGCAAGTTCTCCCACTTGGGAGGGAAACATGAAGGGGTCAATGACCTGAATAGAGCAGGGACCACCGTTTCCAAGGTTACTGCTGGTAAAACACTAAGGCGTCATGGTTTCAAATCATGCATGGCACGGAAGGTTCCCCTGCTTAAACCAGCACATGTCAAGACCCGTCTGAAGTTTGCCAATGACCATTTGGATGATCCAGAGGAGTCATGG
>JBAMHW010000003.1:13397296-13431528 GCA_037177495.1 Rhadinocentrus ornatus | reverse complement strand
GGAGGAGGGGGTCTGATTGTTGAAAGACCCGAAACCCCCTGTGATCCCAGGTTACATCACTGATGATGTGTCCAGGGACAGCATAAGGTGTATCTAACAAACTATAACAGCAACCAGCGGCTGATGAGCTGGGCATTGATTTGTCAAAATTATAATCTTGTAAATGTTTATGTTCTTATGGGTGGGAATATGTTTGAGTCTCTAAGTGCTCCTCCTCCCATTAGGTGATGGCTGCCTCCAGCCAATCCCGGCCTGGGAGGGGCCTATTAAAGATTAAAAGTGTAAGGATCTACACGTCTGGGCCTGTCGGCCACTTGCACCTTGTGTCAAGTTTAGGTTTTGGTTATGCCTGGTGCTAGGAGTTATTTTTAGTATACCTGATTGACCTTTTAAGGGAGAACTGACATTTTTTTCCCCTTGTGGGTTCTTTTTCTCCTGTTTATGTTGTGAGAGTAGTTAAGTAGTAGGTTTGTATGATTTTGTTTCTGAGGGGAGATTTTTTTTCCCCCATTTTCAGGTAGAGGGGTTTTGTTTGTTGCCTTGGCTTTGGCTGTCACTCACGCTACTGCCCCTTCTGTATTTATTTTTTAGTGGTCTCAGTTTACTCACATTAAATAGCTTATACTTTTAGACTCCTCATTGCCGTCTTCTGCAGTTGTGTTACTCCCTTCTTCCCCTAGACCTGCTTTAGGGATGTAACGGTGTGTGTGAGTTGTAAAGAACATTTTTATCTAATTATAATGGTCGTTCATTAATTTCTATAGCATTTTGTCCAATTGAGGGTTGCGGGTAAGCTGGAGCCTATCCCAGCAATTGGCATGTGAGATGCAGGGTACACCCTGGACAGGATGCCAGTATATTGCAGGGCCAAAACAGAGAGACAAACAACCACTCATACCTAGGCAGAATTTAGTGACCAATTAACCCAACATGCATGTCCTTGGACATGGTCATATTAACCCATATGGGCACAGAGGACTGTAAACTCTGGAAATATCTAGAAACATGGTGAGTCAAGAAATGCA
Source organism: Rhadinocentrus ornatus (assembly GCA_037177495.1). Classification (NCBI taxonomy): domain Eukaryota; kingdom Metazoa; phylum Chordata; class Actinopteri; order Atheriniformes; family Melanotaeniidae; genus Rhadinocentrus; species Rhadinocentrus ornatus. The sequence continues at coordinate 13,430,503 of JBAMHW010000003.1, read as the reverse complement.
AGCACCCAGCAAAATAATAACAATCCAACAGTAGCAGCTCTGCACACTGGATAACAAAGCACACCTTTTTTATTAAAAAAAATTAATCTGGCAGTCATTTTATTATTGTATTCTAACATGCAGTATGACATCGTTACAGGTTTAGTTATTTATTTTTGATAGAAACAGTGATTGGAGTAAGTCTAATTGAAAACTGTCCAATTGAGGAAGCCTAATTACTAAACTTCGCCAAACTTTATTCAGTCACTTGTTCAACTTTACAGTCCACTGTGGCTGTATCTTGTATTAATTCAGAGGACATCATCAAAGGAATACCACAGAGAAATAATATTTTCTCATCAACCTACCCCTGAATGACTACTACTCTACTGCTCCACAAGTTGCAGCAGAGCTTCTATTGTAAAACACATCTCCCACCCATTTCACAACCTGTCTGCTTTGCTGCCCTCTGGTAAATGGTACAAGCCTATAGGAAAATCTGGTTGGCTAGCTAGGCCATCTCATTTCACAAACGGTAAGCAGGCTTTGGAGTGCACAAACTATGCGTTTCTCTGTTATGCTTGCCATCATATTTAGTTTCCATTATAATTACTGATAAAATAATTTTTTTACATTAGCAAACCTACACAACTCTAACTTTAAAACACCTGTAGGTTTTTACTGAAATGTTATTTTATTATGGAACATAAAGTCACTGCACTGGAATTTATTAAGAGAATTTAACATCCCAAATGGTCTGGAATAAAGGATGGACCAATTAAACTACTTATCATAGCCTGTTATTTAGTTTCCCATCTCACAGTAAGGATGTAACCTTATTAAACTGATCAGCCTAATTGATCTGATATTGATGACACAGAACTGTCACTGATGCTTCAGTCCCTAAAACGACTACCTAAAGTTTTTTCACATAGAAATTCTTCATAAACTGCTCTTCTGTTTACTTTAATTAAAACTAGCAATAGGAAAATACGTTCCAACAAGTCGGACATAAATGACTAATCGCCACGTGATTAATGAACGTTATAAACCGCGACCGTCCGTCGTGTTCAGCAGACATTCTGTTCATTTTACACTTAATTTAACTGTGAGTGGTAAAACATCTACTGTGAAAAGTGACTTCACTTGGTGAATGTTGCGGGGCTCAGTTGCTTCACTCTGCCGAATTGCAAACCACCGCTGTTGGCACGCGCAGCAAGGCGTAACTATGTTTTTTGAGGGTCCTTAGATTAAATATATAATTACTATCTTTACGTGAATTAATCTTTTATTTCAATGCTATGAAAGATTTTTAGATTAACAGTGTTTTTACAAGTATAATTCAGGGACGAAAGTTGGGGGCCAGATCAAAAGTAGAACCCCCCCCCCCTGTAGATCTCCCCCTGTGTGACAAGAAGTAAAGGTGAGTGAAATACAGCAAGTTTGACTGACCTTAGATTGTTGGTTTTTATTACATATAATACACTTGTTCAAATGGTTCTTAGCTTCTTTGACATAAGTGAAAAAATAAATTGCCCTTCACAAAGAACTTAACGATGGCGAACAAAGTGAGGCAAAAACGCAGTTTAGAAATACAAGATAACTAATGGTTCATATTACAAAACTTTCTGCTCAAACATTTGAGTTTTTCCATATTAGTTTAGACAAAACAACAGTCTGTTTTCCAGAAAGACGTTTAACTTTTGCAGACATCAAAATAAACCAGCAGCTCACAGCCTGGACTTCGAGGTCCATAAAATCATGAGATGGTAAGAATAAACAGACAAAAACAGACTTGTTATATTTGCTTTGGCCTTTCAATACAATGCAAGCCACTGCAGTTTTATTGAATGACTGTTTAAAGTGGTTAAAGAAGTTGAGGCAGATGATATACACGTTATTATGGAAAAAGTAGTAAACAGAGGAAACGTTATTTTCCCAAATTGCAGACTTAAATTTACACACTTTAATGCTTTAGGCCAATGTGTGCCAAGAAAAAAAATAAAAAAATCTGAGAAATTCTACAATTTAAAAATGAAAATGAATAAAACAACTCCATTGTAAAATTAAATGTGAAAATATTTTTGACAAGCTTGTTTCAGAGCTTTCAGAGCAATATTTCACAGTCAATCAACTATGTATCTTCAGCCAGCTGTGAGATCTGAGCTGAAATTATTTAAACTTCTCCTAAACAAAGATGGACTTCTCAGCCGATGCCAAAATCAACCACAGTCCTCCAACAATAGAAAATTCAAATATCTTAAGATACAAAGAGACATAAAAGAGCAAAAGGATAAAAACTTATTCCAAAAACATTTCCTTTTAAACCTATGGGTTCTTTACCCATCAGAAGCAAAGTTGGCAATATAACATGGCTACAAAAAATAAAAATAAAAGCAGTTGCTTGAAAGTTTTTCCTGTGAGAAACCACAACATTCAAGTTTAATACAGGACATTTTTTTCCAGCCCTATTTTCCAACTCCTATGGTATCTGAAATAAAGGCACAAAGCTAATGTGATTATTAGTGATTTAAAGTGGTTATAGTGTAAGTGCTGGTAGCGGCATATTTAAACATTAATAAATGCAGTTTTGCTGCAAATCTGACATAATAAAACTAGAGCGTTTACATATTTAACACCATCTTTGACTCCAGGAGCCACATAAATCAGGAGAAAGCTGATGGAGTTGGTACAAAAACAGAAACCTGGAGGACTTTCTCAAAATCTCATGTGTCATATGTTAGAGATGTGACGTTCATGAATGAATCAATTCTTTTGAACAGCTCTTTTAAATGAACGATGGGAGCAGAGTCACAGCTGTGAGCTGTTCATTTGTGAGCCATTCCTTTTATAACCAAAATTGTCCACACTGCCTTCATCACATATGTGACATTATAGAAGTCTGATGTCCAACACGCTCCATTCATGTGAAGCATCTATCGGCAGAGAGTTTTGTTTGGAAATAAATACTTTTGAAAAAAAATTGGAGTTCTATCCAAAACATTTACTAGAATTTGGACTGTTTATTTTTAGGTTTATCTTTTTTGTTTTAACCTATATTTTTCCTATAATTTTTTAAATCATGTGTAGTAGATTTTATAAAGGTACATATTTGGATTATTTGTCATTCTTATATATTGTGAAATTTTGTAAGATATCGTAAGAACGAGCCAGTCTTTTGAATGGCTCTTTGAAAGGAATGGCTCCTTAAGATCTTGCTGTCTTCAAAGAGCCATAAATCCCATCTCTATCATATGTGGCTCTGGACATGTAACTGTATCATAATGTCTGAAAACTTTAACTTCCACTTAGGCTTTGTGGCTCAACTTAAAAGAAAATCCATATTTGTTAACAGCTGGAGGCGTTTAAACACTGCAGACTCTTTACTTTAAGGACAGACCAGTCCTCGCCACATTTTACTTCATGTACTAAATTATTCTTACTTTATTGTTTTTAATTTTGTAAGATGTCGAGTACCTTTTTGATCCTGAAGCCCAAATTATACTTTGTGAATTTACTGTATGTTATTTTAAAATGGAACATAATACAGTCATAGATTTGACTACAAATGTAATATGAACAAAAAACATCTTGAATCTGAGTTTTTTCCCCCTAAAAGAAAAAAGCTGTGTCTAATATTAACTAGAATGACCTGACATAATGGGTGACTTGTGGGAAAAATGAGTAAAACATAGTTGGTGAATTCTGTACAGGAGCAAAGATGGCAGCATCGACAAATGTCTGAGAGTCGTGATTCAACATTCAGGTTTACGTGGTTGAGCATCATACTGGTGGCACTAGAGTCTACATTAAGGCATCAGTAACATTTAGAGAAAGGCTGCAGGAATCAAGCTAAGTGCAAGAGTATATAACGTCATCTATTATATATAATTTTCCAGCATTTAATGCAAAAGCAAAGTGCAGAATATTGGCACCTGATCAATAAAGCTAATCCGAGTCCTGTACACACACACACACAAAGATGGTCCAGGTGAATCGCGTTACCATGGTTACAAATGAACCTCTGGTTATGGTGATGTACCTGCAGCGGCAGTTTCTCTAAGGGCTCCTGTCCACACTGAGCTGGCACCATCATTTCTGTAAAACAATATCTAAACAGACCTAATCAGACCTGCTCCTGCAAATATTTATATTTTTTACTTTGTAATGATCAGCTCTGATAAATCATGCCCTAGCAAGATGAGAACAAGCTTATTTTGTTTTCCTGAAAACAGGAGAGACAGTTGTTGCCCGTATGATTGGCTGCTTCAAAAAAAAAAGAAAAAATTGTGATGACACCAGCACATTTTGAGAAGAGTTCAAAGATCCCCTAGGAATGGCAAACTGCTTTGGAAAACCAACAAAGGAAACAAGCGAAGCCGAGTGTGGCACTTTAGGCAACTGTATATACCACTCATCAGAAACAACTCAGTGCTCAAAACTCAATGTGGACACTAGCCCTACTACGATAAAAAAATCTTAATTTACTGAAATACTTGATAAATTAGTTTCTGCTGTTACTATGGCAACAGTAATGAGATAGAATGTGGAGCCAGAAATGCCCGACAGGGAGTTTTCTGTGTGTGTGTGTGTCTGTGAATGGCTATGTGATTGTTGAACATACCATCACACATGCGATCTGCATAGTTACAGTGGAAGCAGCAAAAGGAATATAATAATCACCTATACCTACGGAATACACCATGATCACTTCACATCAAGTAAAAATGAAAAAATAAAGTGAATAGAAAACTGAATAGAAAATCTAGGGCTGTTTACCCATGGCACCATAACTGACTAAAAGCTAAGCACTGATTGTGACTGGCTAATACATCATGCTGACTGGGCTGCGGTCAAGCGGAGATGCTTGGCCTGGAATGAGATGAGGGTGGGGCAGCAATTTAATGGGAAAAGGGGGGGCTTAAAGAATGTGAAGATAGGTTTTAAACATGTTAGGAGGCAGCATTTAGGATTTGGGTGCAGGTTGCTGTTTTGGTGGATCAAGGCCTCTCATTTTGAAGTAAGACACCAGCTGATTGGGGACCTCAGCGAGGACAGATTGAGCCAGAGCTGACATGGGAGCCTAGACAGAAAGACATGTGTGATGTTAATGCACATAAAACCCATTTTCAAACTCAAAACAATACACAAGTTATTGTAAAATGGATCTAAAACAGCTGTATTTGTGCAGCCGTCTGGCCTTAAGGGACTTGTTGATTTGACACCCAATGCTCTTAAAATGTGAATAAGAATTTATATTTTTTTTATATGAAGTTTAAAAGACATCATAAAAGAGGGAAAACAGAAAGCTGATGCTCAGAAACTAGAATTGTAAACCACATCTGATTTTTCAGATATCCTTTTAGGAGAATAAAGATCAAACAACAGTCAAAAGGAGAAATTTGTTCTGTGCACAAAGTGGGGTTTTACTCATAGTCCGAAAAGATTTTCCTGCCTCAGACATGCTCAAGCATTTCAGGTTTTCCTGGGGTCTCTGTAGACCTACTACTCTCATAATGAGGAAAACAACCAAACAGGTGCATTGAGAACTGTACAGCTCTATATAGTAGAGCACCATCTGATCTATATTCTCTTATGCCTTAACTTCAACAGAAAATTAAGTCTGTCATCAGTTCAAGACGACAAGATCTGAGTAACTTATGGCTCTTTTCTCAGAGAAACCTGGTCCGGATGTTCAGGACTCTCAGAGAATGAATTCTAATTTTGTCAGCATCAAAAGTTCACAATTTTTATTTATGAAGACACAGGGCCTTACATCACTGAACTGCCTGAAGGGGACGAATTGGACGATGTCTCTGGCTACAGCTTCTCCCGCAGTGGACCTGAGCATACCATCATCTCCATCCAGAAGCTCCATGGCCTTAAAGTCAGCTGGCCCTACCCCTACAATAATGATTGACAGGGGTAGTCGGGTTGCCCGGACTATGGCGTCCCTTGTCTGGTCAAAATCAGTGATCTCGCCATCAGTGAGGATGAGAAGGACAAAGTATTGCTGCAGAGACAGAACTAGATCAAAATCGAAAAGTCTGCACGTCAGGTTAAGTTTTTATGTTTGTGTGTGTCCTCACAGAAGCGGTGTTGGCCTGAGCGGCGGTGGAGGCAATGGAAGCGACATGATTGATGATGGGAGAGAAGTTTGTGGGTCCAGAGAGTCTGACCTGAGGCAATACCTTCCTGTAGGCTTCCACAATCCCCTGAATGCCTGAGAGACACAGAGGAAAAGCAGAACTATTAAATAAATATGCATATGATGAGCTGCTGAAACAATTCAGATAATTATGGAGAGTGACAAATCAGATTTAATCCAGGGATTTCATATGCATGTGTATTCTAAAAGTATCAGCAAACATCTGGTGCATTAAAAACACTGAGTTTTCCAAATGTTTGTGATTCTTTAGCTGGTTTTGTACGAACGCAACATCTATAACCTGGCCTAATGTGGATCTTATAATGAATTTGTTTTAATTTGGTCATAACTGGTCATATAGTAAATTGGACTGAATTAAGTGGAATGGATTATATCTTTCTTTGCTAGGAGTTGGTGCTAGACATAAAGTTGAATTGAACTAAGCCGTTTGTCTATTGATAGAATATCACATTTATTTACTGTTGTGATAATACTAGCAAAACGTAACTCACACTTTAGCATATTAGCAATCACAAGCTAATATTATATAATTAATAATCTAAAGGCGTCCAAACCATAGAAAGAGCACTTGATTAGTAACACTTGGATGCAGGACGTGTGTGTGTGTGTGTGTCTACCTTGGCAGTAGGGGTTAGTTGGGTTGAAGTTGAGGGCAAACTCATGATGTGCTGCCTGCGGTACCACAAAAACAAGAAGTTCAATAAGCCTACAATAACGAATTAATAATGAACATCAAGTTCAGCCAAATGAGATCACTGATTTATACAATCACTTTGGCCACAGACAAAAATAAACATGTCATGTTTTAGAGACAAACGGCTTGTAAAGAGCTGTGTTTTGATTGGTTGGTTAGAGAGCTGACCTGATAGTCTGGAGGCAGTTTGGCACCAAAGCCGAAGGATGGAAAGAGTTTATCACTGAAACAGGAAACACAGAAAAACGGGCAGTGATATGAGTGCTGGGAGTGTAAGCTTTAGGATATGCTTTAGGCACTGATGTGCAAGCACCATTACATTCAAATGAGAACTATGACACCACCTTGAGTGGGCTTATGCTAAACTCTGACAACATACATCCGAAAGGTGGAAGTGTATTCGAATCAGCTTGCAGGTGCAATACTGCTCCTACAGAACTAATGAAGGGAAGTGGTTGTTGCGCACAAACAAAAACACAAGTTCTGTGATGGACAAAATACTGCAGTGGTTGAATAAACAGTTCCCAGCTTAACTCCAGCTCTGTGTTTATACGGGCAGCTAAAGGCTTTAACTGGCACTAACACAGACTGAGCTGAAAGAAGAGAAAACAGCTGCAGGCAAAACACTGATTATTGAGTTAGAATTATAAGCAAGCCTGATTCAATTACAGCTTATTACATTTAAAATTGTGTTTCACAGAAACATTATGTTGGAGCTTCCTGGTTTGCCACTGGAACACAAAAAAAAGGTGGAATAGTTACGGTTGTTATGAATATTGTTAATTAAGTATGGAGCTGCATTTCTGGGGAAGCACAAGTTGGGCTACAGGGAAGCAGCATCGAGAGTCAGAATTATATTTATGGTGCATTTCAGAGTCCTGACTGCAGTACATAGATCGGGTGTAAGGTTCAGCGAGTGGGAAACAGAGCACAGATGAAGGATTTATGATGTAGATTTAAGGGTTTACATAAAGTATGCAGAAAGTCTTAGAAGGCCTTAGAAAGTAAAGATTTGGCTGCGGACAGCAGGCTTTGAGCAAGATTGCTAGTTTTAGTTTAGTTTGTAAAGTTTGGGGTGTATTTGTTTGAATGCAGTTTGCATTGACGCGTCTACTAACGTGTCATAGTCCTGGACAACTTGACCCACAGACCACAGAGCAGACAGGTACTGGTTCAGCCCATCCGGACTCATGTAGTGGAGAGAGTTGGGAGAGCGTGGATCACCATTGGAGCCAGTGAAGTCGATGCCAACCTAAAGTGTTCATAAAACATCATTTCAAGCATTTAATAATCTGGAACCATTAAAAATAAAGTCACCAAAATTGGTCATTTCTGTAAAAATCTTCATCTTTTACATGTGAAAATGATTGTCTAGATAAAATTTGCTTTTTAAAATGTACAGATTAGTTCATTTGGACATACAGTGAAGTTTATCTGACAGCCGCCCATCACATAGTCCAGGAAGGAGTACTGAGACACCACCTGCACACAAACACAGAAAATAAGTCACATAATTACGTTTAACACACAAGTCAGAAGAGGAAGAAATTAATTTAAAGTGTGACTTCCATAAAATGTTGTCCAAATCATGCAAACATCCTGCATCAGTAATCAAATAAAACAACGCTCATGTTTGCTAGAGGAAGAGCTTGTTCAGGTAGACTTCATTATAATATACATTTGTAAAACAGAAAGTCCTTAGTGGGAAAACTTTGTGGTCTTTACCGTACAGCTTTTCACGGAAACAACTCCAGAGTTCTTGTAACTTTTCTTCTTCTTCTGTTTCTCAGGGTGGATGCATTCAAATTCAACCTATAGGATAATACAGCATGCAGCTCAATGACCACTGACCAGCCGAAAGAAATTTTAGCATTATGTCAAATGTTTTACTGTCAGTGGACTCACAGGTGAGCCATGTTCAACTTTCTGTAGCTCAGAGACTTTCGTGGTAAAAGAACCAATCAGATCATGGGATCCATCACTGTCATAATCAGAGCAATCCACCTACAAGAAGAGGAAATTTAAGATTACTGATTAGGATTTGATTGGATGTTATTGGTTTAGCTGGATTCTGATAAAAAGTAACCTTCAGAGGTCTGTCAAGGTCGCTGGAGCAGAACGTCTGCAGAGAAACAGTGAACTTCTTCCAGGTAGGATTCAAATTGTTCTTCACAACCTAAACACAAAACCACACATACTGTCATCACAACATTTACCATCATGTTATTAAAAAGAATAAACCTTTTATTACTTTCCTTAATAATGGACAGCAATGAAAATAGCTGCAAATGATGATTTTAACCTCCTCTTTGCACCTTTCACGGAGGTTGTCTCAGATAGTGCAAGTCAACTTTTAGCAACTGTGATCACCTGTTACTTCTTTTGAGCAAATATCTTTTTAACTTTCTTTAGGAGTGAAACAATTTTTATACATTCATATGTAAATTATTTTGCAGTTATTTGCTAAACTCCATCTACTAATAAAGGCACAATTTATATTAGATAAGTAGCTGGTTCTACTCGCATTAAAGCTGTGGATTTGTCTTTTTAATGTGTGTCAATCAAAAAGGAGAAAGGGGGGTTTGTGCTTGTGCCGGATAATCATGCCAATTTATCAGTAGCACATGTTACACAAGCACAGGACGATTTCTATTTTAATTCAAATAAATAAACCAGTCTCAGACCAAGTTTTCTTATTGAAAGCGTTAACTGCAACTAATATTAACAATAATCATATTAACTGTAATCTGCATCATTATTCTAAGCTTTTTATTTTTCCATATTAAAACAACAAACTTCTATAACACACAGTAGATGAGCTAGTTAAAAAATTAGACAACAAGCAGCACTGGACAAAAGACTTTCTTTTCAAATCCAGCCTAAACTCTAAATGTGAAAACGTGTGGCAGGCTGAACAGAAGGGGATTTTCAGACTGAGCTCCTGTAGCCAGAAGCTGATGCAACATGTCAAGAGACACTAGGGGAAATGGACCAAATGAGGAGTGTGCTAATATCGTTAAAGCTGCACTGCAGGCTTTGTATATATAAATGAAAATCTCCTCTCGTATACTTTTTCCAAATAAATACACACATTAAATCCAATTAACTCTAAAACATCTTGCACAAAACTTTTTTAAGTTAAGAGTTTTAAGTCCTGTGTATGTTGCATTGGTGCACTGTAGGTGATGAGGTTTATATCATATCATTTATATAATACCAATAAGGAGGGATAAGTTTGCCAGAGCTGCCATAGAGGGGATCAGAGCCAGTGATGGCTACAGTCAAGAGGCATGTGATGGTAAAATGTGGGAAATGTTTGAGAAAAGCTTATGATGTTCCAGATAATACATTTTCTGTTTAGAGGAAGACTTACAGTCTAACAAGAAAAACAAACAATGAAGTTTCTGTTACTACTCTTACTGACAGATGGAGCAACAAAAGATAAAACCTAATTATGAAACTATCAAAGTTCAACTTTTAAAACAGAACTTTCATGTCAACATAGGTTCCCGTTAATCAGTCATTTCTCAGCACCACTAATTCAGAATTAGGTTTAAGGAAAGATCCTGTAGCTATAAATGTCCTCACAAATACACAGATTAAATGTCCAATGCTTACCTCTGTTCTGTGGACAAGCTGCCACTTTCCATCATCTCCTTGTTTAAAAATCTCCAGGAAAGGATCAGACTTCCCAAATGTATCCTAAAGAGAAAGAAGAAGCACGTTTTCTGAGGGAGAGTGTGACATTTTTTGCTATATAAAAAGACTGCATATTGCTATCTGGAGCAAGCTGGTGGTTGTGGGTGATCAGAGCGCATGTTGGACTTTTTCTGTTGCTTTGATTCAACAGAAGTTAATTTAAGATGGGATGAAAGTGGAACAGGTGGACTAAAAGAAAGCATTACATGTAATAAACCCTCTTGTATATAAAAAAAAACAAAACACTAGCAGAAATAAATAAATTGTGAAGCTACAAACATGCTAGGTAAAACAATGATCTATAAAATTATAAGTTAAGTAGGACTAAATCTATCCTTCAACCTTTATTTACAATGATCCTGTTAAATAAAACCAAACGTTCTTCAAAGAACTACACAAGTAATTGACAAAATGAGGAAATTAAATGTTTTTTTAAAGCTGCACTACAATTTTAGAAGGGACTCAAAGGTTTGAGAAGAAGATGAGCAGAAAGGAATGAGACAACAGGAAAGAGAAGGAAGAAAGGTGTAGAGACAGTTACCTTCTTGTCAAGCTTTTTAGCCTCTAGCTCCAACACGATGGCTCTGTTGTCCTTTATCTCCTCTGCAGTGACCTACAGAAATAAAGTCAGTCTTCATGCTTAAAGGTCACAAATTCTCTATAGACAAGTATTAAAATAAACTATAACTAAATAAAATGTACATACTGTGATGGTCCCTTTCCCAGCAGGCTTGTCTTTCTTCAGCTGCAGAGGTCGAGTCAGCGTTTTACTGGCAACTATCTGCAATGCACACAGAGAAGGAGATCCTAGTTCATGACAACAAACCCCAGCAAACTGTCACTTTTACATTCTGTATTTTCTGAGGGACAGAAGAATTTCATCCAAAAATCCACTGTTAATTTATTTTTTTATTTTTTTAATCAAAATCAATAGAATCAGTTTTATTCTCCACTTTCTATCTCCAACTTGCAGTATATTTTTATGCTGTTTCTAGTTGTTTAAAAAAAATCTTCCAACATCCTGCTTTAAGTTGTTATTTGGGTATGAGTGTGTGTGTGTGTGAGAGAGAAAGATAGGTGTGGCTTTCTATATTATTTTCTATTTGCAAACGTTGTTTTGTGTCTATTTTATTATGTAATGCATTTTGTGCTACTTATGTATGAGAAGTGCTTCATAAATATTTGATTTGATTTACCTTTTTAACTTTACTGGCAGCTAATCAGTAGAAAGCACACACCACTGAGGGTCATGACTACATATGACCTCCAGGGGGAGATTACTCTCCATTTCAGATTACAAGCTGCAGCTACATAAAAGAAAAATTCCAGATTCAGTGGAAAAACAAAATGGCATTTCACTTCACCTGAACAGCTGTCATTAGATTTAAAAACAAACCAAAAAAAGCCAACATTTCATAACCTAAAATGTTCAAATCTCTATTTTTTCTCATCACTGCAAATTGAAAAGATTACAACCTTTTCCACTTTTAGCAGGCCTGTTTTGACTAAATTATTAATTGTACATATAATTAGACTAATGAAAATTAAAAACATTAAATTCTATAGTCTGGGAAAAAGTGATAAAAACACAGACATATTTTCTAACTGTAAATCTGTAAACTTTTTTACTAGTTTACAAAAAGTTTGTTTTACTCATGTTTTGTTTTTTTTTAGTACCAATGAAGTGTTCATCCTCTTGTGCTATATGTTGCCCTGCACCTGTATTTGGCTCAACACCAGAAAAACAACTTATAGACATTTTCTATGAGAGATTCCCTTCACTTCCTCTGTGTTTACAGAAAACATAACGCAGAAGTTTGACATGATGCTCAACAGATGGTCATCTAAAAAGTTTTGTATTAAAACGTTAATATTGCCAACCAACAGCAGTATAAGTGTATCATAAGTGTACCTGTCCCAGGGTAAGCTCCACCCCTCCCAGGTAGTCGTCATCACCGAGGTCAGAAGAGGAGTTATCAATGTCATAAACCCCTAGCTTTAGATTCTGGACCGTCTCAAAGTGATAATCCAGTCTAAGACGCTGACTGAAGGAAGGACTGGAGGTGTTCTTCACACGCTCAGTGCGACCCAGCTGACACAGAAACAGGCAGAAATGAAAAGGGTGGATTTGTCCCTTTTTCTTTATCCAAATTAAATTAGATCTGCAAATGAAAACATAATACACGGTATGTTGTGTGAATGATATTACCTCCGTCCACTTGTCTCCTCCTGTGCTCTGCAGCAGCACACACAGAGGATCCGACTTTGATCCGACATCTTTATCCAAAAGGTCGGTGCAGGAAACGGTCAGCTCTACCTTACTGACACAGTCTGCCATCTGCAGGAGGGCAAATAAAGAAACCTTTAGAGAAGCAGAACTCAAGACCTTTAAACAAGTGTTCCTCATTCCAGGTCCACTGCATGTTTTACATGTAACACTACTTTAACACACCTGAATGAAATGAGAGGTTAGTTAACAGGCTTGCCAAGAGCCTGATGAGGAAGTTCATTAACCTGAATCAAGTTTGTCGGAGTAGGAACACATCCGAAACATGCAGGGCAGTGTGTCGTGAGGACCTGGATTGAGAAACACTGCTTTAAACTTTGTAAAGAATAACTACGTCATGAAAAATGCGCTGTGATCAAACTTTTCTGATATCACAAAATGAAAACAAAGACATGTTTATACAAATCTAATCAGCTCTCAATAAAAGATGCTCCTTTGGTTCTCAGCAACCACACCAGAAGCAACACACAGGAACATTTTTAAGAACTTTAGTGTTTGCATGTCCAGCAGGAGCATCAGGAATCCACAGAAGCATAGATTTGTCACCCAAAACAAGGGACCGTATCACGTTGCGTTTAACTTTTTACAATAAAACTATCATATATAACGTGACAAGGTTCCTTTTTTGTGTGTGTGTGAAAGCCCTATGCTTCCATAGGAATCTGCTTTTAAACACAACCAACAAAATAAACTACCAAGATCTACACTTCCAGACCTTCGCTGCAGTCTGACCTACTGGGCTCAAACAAAGCTCTTTTATAATACCTCACACGTCATTCTGCACTTATCACTTCATGATGTGGTTATCTTTCTACTTAAATACATCAACATACTTTTATGATCAAGACTATAATGATAAGATGATACCATCTTTTTTCCATGACCTACTCGCCTTGCCCAGCATGCTGTACAGCAAGTATTCTACCTCAGTCCTCTAAGATAACATTGTATGACTACTTGATTGCATCGTTTCCACATGCAAAAGAGACTTCCGGTTTCCAGCAATGTTAAAGGATGAGTCATTGCACTTATTCCCCCTTTTCAGCGCAAGACGTACACATGGGCTTGACACTCTTCATGGTATTAGCGTGAATGACTATGCAAGACACACCTAACTATGCTGCAACCGCAACGTATTTAATTTTTTTCCCATACACACCCAATTTTCACCACATCAAAGGAGAGAGAGAGAAAAAAAGACAAAGGTTAATAAAACATTTGCAAATTCACTAGAACATAGTTCAAAATAATCTGAACCCAGTCTATGACGCGTTACCTACTGTTGGGTACTAAACATGCATTTTTGCTGAACTGGACCCATTTTCATGTACTTATAAATACTCCATCGCTTGCAAAATGAATAAACATGGAAACTTCAGGGCTGACTGTCGTCATAATTAAATTATACAACCACTTTGTCCTGTTAAACCACCAGAATTAAGTCAGCACCATTTAAAAACCCTCACCCAATCTACCAACTCTCAGTCGTACACATCAACACAGAGCTAACGTCAATAGTAACTTTGAAAATAACCTTTTCTCGCCTTCGGACCACAGGAACAAACAACTTCCCAACAAACTCCCTCAGTATCGGAAAAGGAGCGACACTTCTGCTCTTTAGGTTAAATCCACCCGAGAAAACACTTGATCTCTTTGTTAGCGTTTTTACTTAAAATATACCAGATAAGATAAGTTTTGTAAATTTAATGTTGAGAGCAAACATATGTCTATTTTTAAGCTTTAGCAGGGAGCGGCTGGCAAAAAAAGAGCGATTCTTATTGGCTTCTTAGTTACTAATCTGTAACCTGATTGGACGACATGACTGCCGGTCTGTACCGGAAAACGAGACGAGACAATAAAAGTCATGTCTCAACAATTAAGATGTCTCACAATTTACCACCCCACTGCTCATAACAAGACAAGGACACACCATTCTAAAATTGGCTTAACATTTCTTAATAGAAAGCAGTTATTCTGACTACTTAAATTAAATACATATACAATAAAAAAGACTAAAGGATAACAAAAAGACCCTGTATTCTAATACCTTTAATCAAAATGACCAAAACATATAACCGTAGGCTCTGAAAATGAGTCAGCTTTCTGAACACCATCATAGTCATAACAACAAAAATAACATAAGCCAACAGTAATCATAATTTACCAAAGTCTGTCAGCAGCACAAAGAGGAAAGCACCAAGGAGAGAAAAAAAGGAGCAAGACTTGTTCACTATCCACAAATCAAATTCCATAAAAGTTGCAACACTGCAAAAATTAAATAAAACCAGAATTCAGTAACTTGCCAATCTCATACAACTGTATTTTATTTCCAACGGAACACCAAAGCATACTAGATGTTGAAACTAGACTTTTACCATTTCATGGAAAATTTTAGATAATTTTTAATTTGATGACAGCAGCACACCTAAAAAAACTTTGGAACAAGAAACAACAAGATGGAATAGTAACTGGCACAAAAAAAACAACCATTTGTACTTGATGTAGACATGAGCAGAAATTCATCAATCTGCAACAAAATGTATCTAAAATTGTGTAAAAATTTAGTAAAAAATGTTCCTGATTATAAAATTGTTAAGACTTTAAAGATCCCATCATCTACAGTTTATATAATATCAAAAGAGTCAGAGAATCAGGAAAGATCTCCGGTGTGCATGGGACAAGACCTTACGTCAAAAATTAACGATTTTTGACCCTTAAGCAGCACTGCATAAGCTCAGGAACACTTTCAGAAATTTCTGTCTGTAAACACGGCTCACCATGATACACACAAATGCAGATTAAAGCTCTATCATACAAAGAGGCCATATGGGAATACAATTCAGAAATGTTGCCATCTTCTCTGGGCCAAAATTAATTTAAAATCAACCAAACTTAAAATTATTTTTTTTAAAAACTAGTAACACTATGAAAAGCAGGCTAATGGGGAGCAGGACCATTCAGATTCTTATTGCTTCACAATTGAATCTGTTGATATGGACAAGCTTGCACATCTCTGATGGCACCACTGATGCAGAAAAAATATAGAGCTTTTAGAGCAATATAAGCTTTCATTCACACAGCATCTGTTTCAGGGAATGCCCTGCATATTTCAATAATAAAAAGTTAAACCTGATGCTGAATCCAACAGCATGGCTTTACAAGGGATGAGTTGCATTCTGCTTTTATTTAACATTTTACTTAGCATTCAAACTATTTTGAATTTGAGGTTGCATTTTGAAAGACTTTTCAGTCCATTAGTGATATTAAGTCACAGCACGCATTTTCTTCTCTGAAAATACACTGTTGGATTAAACCTGACAGTGAATTAGGATTGCTACATAATTTAGATTGAAAATTTACCACTGCACAGTCCATCTGACTTTGAGAGGGTGCAATATTTCCTGAACCACTTCATCAAGGAGCTAATGATTAAATAAAGATCAGAAATTACATTAAAACAGTCAGCTTTTGTTATTAAAATTCAGAATTTAATATTATAATTTTATCAGTCATGATTTTATTAATCTTAAAGTCACAGCAGATGGCTTGTCAAACTAATGCTTTAAATTAATCTGCAGAAGATCACGCACTTATAAAGCATAAATACTTTCAGAGCTTTTATGTTGAAGAGACTTTCAGACCGGAAGTGCTGCTGCAGCTGTTCAGTTTGCCGGTTTGATGACGCCGATGACGCGCAGAAGTAGAGTGAGAGAGAGAGGAGTCAGAATATGAACAGCCGTATAGGCAGAGATGGGAACTGAACAGACTAAACACAGCAAACGCCAACCACTCAATAGAGAAACAGGTTGGTTTTATTCATCCAGTTGAGATAATCATATTTCTAACAACAATTTGACCAAAGCGCTCACTTCTTTAAGATAGGATGCATTGACATTTTGTTTTATTGATGAAAAGCATTGTACAAGAGCTAAAAATATTCTTTATATCGTCAGGCAGAAAAGAACACAACATAAATTCAAGCTGCTTCAGGGGGATATCAGCAAATGCTTTATTTATTCTAATCCTGTCATTTTATTTATTCTCATCATAGCTCCCTTCACAAAAGTAACTTAAAACCGAGGCAACCTGGTAAAGGTAGTGGTATTAAAGCAAAAAGCAAATATTAAGTTTTGTGTACATGTGCATTAAAGTACAAAAGGCTTAAGAAGTTGTGATCATCAACATGATCAGCGAACTCTTCTCATCTTTCAGCAAATAAAACCATCTACAATTTGAAACCAGCATATAAACACGATCATCTACCAGCTGCCAATAAGTTTAGGATTCAGTGATGTTAACACTAACAGACCTCCTGAAAATCAGACCTGCATGCAATGGTGACTATCTGTAGAGTATAAACACTCACTGTCAATCGTGAGAAAGGTGGATAGTCTTATCCTAAAAATAAAGTATATGTTAGGCTTTGTTAGGTGCAAAATCATATGTAAACGTAGGGATTAAATTCTACATTGTTCTATTTGGATTTTCTTTTTAATAGCTGATAATTGAGAGGATTGGGCTTGGCTAGTATTAGAATGTGTTAGTTGTGGCCTTAAAATTACCTTCTGAATAAATTTTAAAGAAACTAACAAATCAGTTACATAAATAAGACTATATTTTCACACTAATAGCACTTAAATCCCATCACCATTACGGGAAATTGAGAATGTTTTACAATTTTTTAATACTTCTTCCACAAAAGCTTCTGAATACTTAAGCCACTGACTGGCTACCATTGAAACCTTCAGCTCTAGACCCCCATCAATGTAAATGTTAGTCAACACTAATTTTCACTTCTCGTGCACCACCTGCAGGGACATAAAGGGCTAAATGTACAGATTAAAAAACATATTCTCCAGCCTGCTTTCTACAGGTCACTTTAGCATCTACTGAGCTACACAATTTTATGAGAGCATATATACCATCTACGAGCCATAAGCACTTGTCCCTAAAATGCTAACTTTAGATTAGGCTACTGATAAAAGCCTGATTGGTTGTTAATAAAACCTAAAAAAATTTCATGTGCTCTGTTTTTGTATCCACCACTCACCTGCAGATCTGCTTTGAATCTATTAATAAAAAAAAAATAAAAAAAAGGGGGTGGGGGGAGATCAGCAGTTGAATGACTCAGCTCTGTGGTCCCACAAACACACAAGCATCATCCAGACTCACTCACAAGGAACACATCTGTCACCTGAATTTATTCAAATTTCCAACACATTTTTCCGTTTCTCCGACACTGCATCTTCACCAACAAACAGATGGTTTAACATCACTTTATTACGCCCAGTTTCTCATCCCACACATTTCAGCCACATATGCACATTCAGTTGAACATCATTAATGTACCTGGTTGGCAGTTACCCACTTTCTAAATGCAGATGATTCATCTTCAGACAAAACTACCTCCACTGATGCCTTCTACTAGTTAGCTTTATTATTTTAAAATTAATGAGACTGCTTGCATCCAGTTAAAAAAAACAAAAACAAAGCATCACAGAAGCTAACGGCATCTGTGAAGCTAACTACTTTGTTTATTCAAAAAACCTGATCTTAATTTTTAAAAGTTAATTATCGTGTAAGAATGCAAAAGTTATACATTTTGTTCTATAATGGAGTCCATTTATCTTATCACTACTGGTTGTTTTTTTTCCATATTCAAGAAACAAAAAAGATGACATGAGTCCAACCAATATTAAGAGGTGATTAAGGACAGAAGTATCTCAAGATACAAACCCTTCTGTCTACCTTAAAAACAAATTATTCTTACCTAAATATGTGTAACATAACTTTCACAATCCTGATGAGGGGTCAGTAAAATTTGAATTTGCGTGACGTACTTTTGGAACCTCAGGCTTTGCACCTAATTATGCGTGGAGATGTTTTAAAGGGAATGCATAGACTTTTCAGAAACAAATGTCCTTCATTTACACAGATCTAACATTATTAAGCATTCTAGTTCTAAGTTTTATCATGAATCACCCAAAAATCTCTAGATATGGTCATCAGCTCCAGAAATCTTTAGTTTCTAAACATGTTTCATATTAAAGGGACTAGAAAACACTAAATCAGATTACATTGTCTAAAAGTGTCTTGCAACCCCTGGCCTAAGTGTTATCAAAGTTAGTTTAAAAGACTGTAAGAGTATTAACCTAATTATTTGGCTGTTAATGGTAATTTACACCAGGATTAACAGACTCAACACATGCAACTAAGAGTCATCATGGAAATAAATGCATCTTAGATTCCAGACTGATGATCTGTAGCAGAAAGTACTTAATATCTATGAGATAAATAATTCTAGTAAAGTTTTTAGGTCTAGCAGATGATCGTTTAACTAGGGTTCAAATCTGTGATGAAGGCGCAAGCTATAATAGCAATAACAAATAAAAACAATATTGTATTTTTCCTCAAAAAATCAACAAAAGACAAGTTAATCCACAATGGGAAATGTTTGAAATCAGAAAGTGAAGAGCAGACAGTCAGGGGAAGCTGATCACAGGTGAGGAATGTCCTTTTATTTACCAAAGCAAAGGAGTTTCCATCATCTATGGTTATACAAGTTTGTTCACACTAACATTAAAGAGAAAAAGAAAAAGCTTTAAGATGGAAACATCCAAATCATGATCGGACTTACAACATAATACTACCAAACTAAAAGAAAAAAACAAAAAAAAACTACAGACTTCATCTCAGCACTCTACAGACCAAACACCTACAAAGCATGTGTGCTGTGGAAAAAAGAGGGGTTTTGTGGGTGGCATCAAACACAGCAACATCATAAAAACGTGACAGACAAAAGGAGTTCAGTAGCCCAAGATTAGAAAATTAAACAAGTCAGCAATCTGCACATTCCACATCCTCTATATGGCAACAGAGAAGTGTGTCAATACTTAATCACAGCAACAGAGCTTGAAGTCAGATTTTTTTTACCACAGGAAAGACAATCAACATTTCACCATAGCAACAGATCACAAACATTTGGTTATGGGAAAATAGCATTTATCATAATATTACCATAGCAACATGGGTTGTGATGACTTTATAATAGCAACACATTTTATCAAACAAACAAGATGTAAAACTTTTAATGCAGCAACTATGCATGTTAAGATTTTTCGAAAGCGACAGAATAAACATTGTATCATGGCAACAGACTGCAGAGACTTATCACTTTACTATAGCAACAGAGCATGTTAAGATATTACCATAGAAACGGAGCATGTAAATGTCAAACCCCAGCGGCCAAGCATGTTTAAGCGTATACAGCAACAATTTATCATCCTTTTTACATTCATCACATTACCAAAGCAACAAAACAAGTGAATGCATTAAGTGGGTCAGCTGTGGGCATGGCTTGACAACAAGCTGCACCGTCACGAAAAACTCGGTAGAAAAGGACCAAAAATCTTCCAAAAATAATAATTCATCATCATAACCATCATATTAATCACCACCATAATTTTGTACAAGCAAAGTCATGAGAGCAGCTGTAGAAAGAACAAAATCTTGATCACAGTCTTTCGTGGTCAGACTGCAAGAGACGGGGCTTACCTGTGGATATCTAAGGAGTTTTGGTAATGAAGTACAGTCACTGGACAGGGAAAAGTCCTAAAGGGTCGTCTGACAGTAGCGTTTATCTAAGAATCAGATGTGGTTTAAACTGGCTTTGTTCCACCTGATCTGTTGATCCACACAGATGTAAAATCTTATATACACATAGTTATTATGCTAAGATGAAGCTTTAACCCAGGCTTATTTTAACCTTGCGTGCTCCAATAGGTCTATCATTGAGGTCCATGACTGCAGCTGTGGCCTCTTCATGGTTCTGGAACGCCACCATGGCCTCACCAGTTGGCATGCCTTTCTCACTGAACTGTAAGCACACTGAGCCTGGCAGAACCTGGTAGCCATAGAAGAAGTCCATAATCTCGTCAACGGTTACAGTGAATGGCATGTTCTGAAGCTTTACAACTGTGGGGCCAACAGCGCCACACTGATTGTTGGGATTGTTAGATCCTCCAGGAGGTGGCTGGTTGTGTAGACCTTCAGTCCCTGGAGTGAAAACTTGTTGTCCACCAGCTGCTCCACCCCCTGGACGCCCTTGGTTGTTGTTACCCCCTCCTCCTCGGTTCTGTCCTCCTCCACTTACTTTTCTGTTAGTATTGTCATAAGGCACCAAGCCTCTCAGCCCATCCTGGCCGAATGGAGGTCCTCCTGCAGGTCCAGGACGAAAGCCTGGTGGCTCCAATAATGGTGCTCCGGGAATACCTGCAACCAATGGAGGACCAACACCAAGATTCACATCCCCAAGGCCTGCTGCCAGTGGAGGAAGAGGAGGAGGGCCTGCCAACCCATTTCCTGGGGCTGAGAATGGAGTCACAAAGGGGGCACTGTTGAGATTCCCCATGGTGTTTCTAAGAAAATTAAACTCCTCACCAGTAATGCCAGCAAAAGGATTGATTTGGGGTTGTTGGGGGTTGGCCTGGGCTTGCTGGTGCTGGTTCTGGTTCTGCTGGTTTTGGTTGCGCAGGCCCCTCTTGTTTTGTGGTGGAGGATTTCTTTCAACTTCCTTCATTTGTTCAAAGGTAACCAGATGAACAAAGGCATCACGGCCATTGAGCTTTTGCCGGTGCAGCCTTTCAGCTTTGCGTGCATCTTCCTCAGTTCGCAGCTGGAAGACAGCTTGCCCTAAGCCATTACCATGGCTATCAGTCAGGACCTTTAGGGTGTCCTCATAGAGACCGACACCTTCCAGGAAGGCACGAACATCCTTCTTGGAGATGTTGTAAGGGATGTTGCTAATGTGGGCACAATTCCTAGGTGCTTTCAAACCATCCTGGTTTTTTCCATCACCCTGTGTTGCTTCACGTTTGCGAATAGAATCAATCTTTTCAAGCATTCCTTTTCGGCTGATTGGGTGAACCTGGATGAAGCGGGAGCCCATGTACTGCATGTGAGATCCAAGAGCACTTTTGTAGTCCTGCTCAGATTTAAACTCAAGGAAGCCTTCTCCTGTAGCACGTCCATTCGGCCCATAAGCTATGTAGACGCTGTCTTCCATCATGCCCAAATTCTTGAAGAACTCTTTAATCTGTTTTTTGTCAGCCTCATATGGCAACCCCTTTAGATAGACACAAAACTCTTGCCTGTGGGGAGATCGTGATCTTTCTCGATGATCTCTCCCTCCTGTCCCAACAATACCACGACGGTGCTGATGATCTTGTAACTCGTTGCTGTTTGTTTTGTTGCTAATGTGAAGACCATGGCTTGTCCCACCATCACAAAGGCTGACCCACTGATGGTCTGAACCTGGGGTGATCTCAATGAATCTTTGGCCCATCATGCCACCTCCACGTTTCAAAGCTTCAAAACTGTCCTGGGGTGAGAAGAACTTAACCATAGCCCTGCCATTGGGCCGGCCCTGCCCATCCCTCTGTAGACGAACTCCATCCACCCCCAGACCCCGAAACAATTCCCTTACTTCCATCTCTGAACAGGAAAATGGGAGGTTTTGCAAGAAGATAAACAATTCGTCGGGACTGGTTGCTCCTGCCCCAGTAGCTACAGCAGCAGCAGCCTTCATATGGGCTTGAAGGCCAAGTGAGGCTAGTGGGGAAAGAGGGTTGAACAGCATGGGGTTAGGGGGTCCTAGAGGAAGTCCAGAGCCCAGTCCTCCAGGGGGAGGGAGGGAAGGGTTGAAGGGAGGTAGAGAAGACATGTGAGGGAGGTGGGACATGGGTGGCACTGGAGGTCCTTGGGATAAGGCAGAGACGGTAGGGATGGGGGGTAGGGAAGAACCTGGAGGAGGAACTGAAATTGTGGGCAGCGTGGGCATAGGGGGCATGGAAGGCATGTTGGGAAGTGGCGGGATGGGAGGGGGACCTGCACTGAGGGATGCCAGAGCTGTGGTGATTGTAGGGGCAGAGCTGTAGCTGTTGGGGAAGCTCGGTACCACGCTGGCTAGGCTGACTACTGCCTTGTTGCTCGGTTGCTCTCGAGATGAGCTAGCTGCTGTCACAGAAGCTTGGGTATTACTGAAACCCTGACTGCCATGGCTACCAGATCTTCCACCTGCTCCCGACTGTACTGTGGGAATAGAAGCTGCGCTTGCTTGTCGGTTAGCATTGCCTGCTGTTGGTGCAGCCATCTCCACAGCTCCCGCCCCAGCTTCAAATCTACGGCGGCTAAGTTCAATCATGTTCTGCATTTCTGTCTTGCTACTAAGTAACAGTGACACCTTGGAACCTTTGATTGCCCCGCCTGTTCGCATCATCCCTAGTCGAGCATCCTCATCTGTGGCAAACACGATGAAGGCTTCACCATGCTCACCCCCCACGATGTGCACTCCCCCATCAGGAATCGTGAGGCCAGAGAAGAAGTGTCTGATGTCCATGGTGCCAGCCACTATGGGCAGGCCCTGCAGTCTGATGACTACCGCCATACTGACTGCTAAACAACAGCCCTACAACCTGGGGAGAAAGCAACACTACCATCAGAAAAGCAGAAAGAAGGAAACCATTGGTTTCCAGATTTTTCTTAGACTGCACTTTGCAAGCACATAAAAAAGGTATTGCCAACACTGATTACATGTCACAGGTTTTCTTTGTTGTTTTTTAATATCAATTCACAAACCATTTTCTAAACTTCCTGCAATTGTTGAGTCTTGACATTGGAAACCACAGGTGTTTTAAAGAGTTAGGGGTAAAAGGGCTGAGAATTTAGAGCAATTTGTATGAAACTGACAAGAAAGCAACACTGACCCACATTATGCAACTTTAATAAGTTTGATTAACTTAATATTCCTTTGTGAAAGTTCTGTAATCATCCCATAAATTTTTTTTTGTTAGACAATAGAGACATTTGTTCTGTAAAAACAATAGCACAGATGTCAACAAGGCAATGTGGAGAAAAGAAAGCTTTCAGAGGAACAAAAAAACTCCAGACAGAGTTGATGCTGCACTACACATTTTCTCTTTAAAAGATGCCACAAATTACATATTCAGAGTAACCCTAAAAAAAAAAAAAAAAAGATAGTTTGACATGCCAAAATCTTGAATTTAGCTTGTTTTGCCAAATATTTTGCCAGCTAAATGTACCAATATCTTTATTCTGAAGCAAGCATGTACTTAGACCAGCTGATATCCTGCAAATCCTCCCTGAGAAGTCTACTTGGTTTGTAAAATAATTTGATTTAACCAAATCTGGAAATTCTTGTAGTATATACCATTTCTTTTCCTGGTGTTTTAACAAACAATCCATCTAATCAAAAACAAAAGCCTGAGCGTACATTTCAAAAAGACTGAAAAATAAATCATCTAACACAGTGTTTCTCAATCCTGGTCCTTAGGAACCAATGGCCTGCACGTTTTAGTTCTTTCCAAGTCCAGTACACATGATTCAGATTAATTGAAATGCTTGTCAAGTTGTTTGCAAGCCTTTCATTTAAATCAGGTGTGGTAAAGACGGACACCTCTAAAACATGCAGGGCAGTGGTCCCCGAGGACCAGGATTGAGAAACACTGATCCAACAGTATCTGAAATAAATTTTTGTAACCTGAACTTCTTAAAAAACAGAGAACTCTGTCATACAACATACGCCATCTGGGAATTAAAACAATTATCTAATTTTAATCTAGAAAACTTGTGCTAGAACTGATTTGGAGATGGGTCTGTGGTGAATTGCCTAATATTCTTGCAAGCTAGACATGTCTGCTTTTTAATGGGCTAGAGAGCCACCACAGTTAAATAATTATGTCACTGCAGACTTCTCTGTGGACCTGTGCACACCTGGTGCTAGCATGCATACCAGCTGATTAGATCACGAGGGCAGTTCAAAACACTGGTCTAAGAACACTATGGATGCATTCACATGTGAGCTAGAAAACTTGGGGTCATACAACACTCTGAAGGCAAACATGTCCTAAGAAAAATTAGCCAGTTTTCACCATTGGGCCAGGTTGATATGGGATGGTTTGTTTAGTTAAGTCCTGATTTCTGTTATGTTTCCACAGCCAGCTGTGTGACAGTCGAAATGTCAGCTGGATAGCAATAGCTTTGTAATAGCGTGATGTCACAGTGGTACAATGCCTTCCTTGAATTATAACAAAGAAGAACATGACTTAAAGGATGAGAATGTCGGATATCTAATAGTTTGTGTTCTTTCATCTTAGCATGTGGTTTCAAACAACAAAAATATCAGCAGTATATTTATACGTGGTACTTTTGCTACTTTGTTTTCAGCACCGACTCACACAGGAAGTGATGATTCTTTTGAGCAATCAACGGATTGCGGTGTCAAGCACCATTTTGGGGGGGTTGGATCGGTAAGATTGGGACCCCAACAGAAGGGTCCCAAAAAAGTACAGATGGAAAAAAATGATATTCTTGCACCCTTCCAATTTTTTGCCTGTGAAAATTCAAAAACATGCATACTGACCAAAACCCGTAGGTGGAAACGGGGTTATTGAAGGACTAGCTACTAACTTGACATGACCCCATCCAAGCAGCAGGGAAACCACTTGGATGGGAGTCATCTATCAACGGGGCTTGCCCTGAATGTTTAGAGCCAAGTCACACATTTCTCAGGTCATCCCAACTGAACTGTCGTATGTTCCTTTTAACTTGATCAGGCCATGATAGTTAACATACTTAGCGCATAATCTTCTCTAGTTTCAGCTAAAATAATCTATAAAAATTAGGGCTGGGTTTAAAATAAAATCTATAATGATTTCTATCATTTCAAATGAAGAAAAAAAAAATCCAACATCTATTCATTAAACTTGGAGATTGATTTTTATTTTTTATACATCCTCTTACACACACACACAACTGTGTTCCCTTCATTCAAAATCAGCTTCTTGTGGCATGATGATGTGACATTCAGATGTTTTCATTCACTAGTGTGGATTAAATTCAAACGTAAAGTATTTTACAGTGTATTACCGCTTATATTAGCAGCAAACACACATATTAGCAGCTAATGCTAACGTGCCCCACCACGTTCAACAACAGTAAGTGATGTTCCCACGCACGTAAATACTTTAAAATAAATCTAACATGGTCATTTAAAGTCACATTTCCTCTAGAACAGCTTTACACTTCGTCCTTTTATCAAAAAGTAAATAGTCTGAAGCTGATTATCTGGTTTACTTGACGGCATCTTATAAGGCTATATATTACACCTAGAACTGCGCAAAATAAAAAACCAGTGATGGAAACACCTACATTTAAAAAAAACTCAAACATCACTGCAAAGTTTTTACGCTCTCATGAGGTGGTTTTTCAGACGTGTCGCTATAGAAGTCTATCGCAAAAGTGTAACGGAAAAACTTTTCTCGCATTTATGTCATGTGACCAGTTCATTTCAAATAAAGATGCCGTAGTATGAGTAGACGTACGAAAAGACGGAAATCATTTTACAAATAATTAGAGAAAAAAATATTATTGTCATCCTTGATAGCAAACAATGGCAAAATGCAGAGTTTTACAAACATTTAGAAATCTTTATCCTCCTCAAACTGGAGTCTCGTGAGACAAGATTTTACGAGAATAACGGCTAATGCGCTAAACACCATTCAATGGCAACACCTGCAAATCGCAACTGCACTTTGTCGAAATGTTAGAAATATCGACTTTATTTTGTAAAAAACTGTAATAGAAACGCAGCTATAGCTGTGCCTGCTCTCTGTGTCCACCGCAGTGAGCACCCACACACACAGGTTTCTGTCAGAGGACAGAGTGCACGGGTCCAAAAACGTCCAACCACGTCAAGTACAAATTTCTCTCAGGCAGGTGCAGATGTGAGGAGCAGATGGACTATTTCCCCCGCTCTGGCGTTATGCCGATAGTATCACGGTTGTCACGGGAATGTGCACAACTGAATAAGCTGAATCCACGTCATTGTAAGAATTTCTGAGTCGTATTATGGCTTTAAATTGATCCAGTATTCTCTGTAGGTTTTATTATCTCGCCTTAATGAAACGTTTTCATCAGGACATCTAAAAAGTTTAACTTGTTTTCTGTCCTGAGTGGGGGTTTTTATCACGGTGTTTCTGGCTCTGAATCTGGGGAAACACTGTATTGTTATGGTATTACAGAAATGCACATAGATGCGTCAGATCATTTTATTACAGTAATCTGATTACTCTCAAATAACTGATTTTGATTGTCAAGTAAATGCACTCCGTGTTTTATAAAAATTCGTTATCTGAGAATGTCTAATATTCAAGAAAAAAAGGTGGTGTTACATAATGCAACATTGATATAGAATGGGATTTAATCCAAGATCAAATTGAAATAGGCTGTTGTGAATCAAATCGAATGAAATTAGTGACAATACCCAGCCCTATTCGGTATCGATGGTATCCAAGGCATCAAAATCGGGTTCAAACAACACTTAAATGTTATCAGGCAGAAGTACTGAATCTATGCTGATGCCTGACATGTTAACCAAACTGAAAGTGCTTTATTAATGCAGAGAAAATCATTAAGTCAACTATCATCTTAAAATCTATTTGTTCATTCAGACAGTGCTCAAATGTTTTTGTTTTCCTTTATGTATTGTTTACAGTAAGCCTCATATTTTATGTTTATTTCTGCAGTGACATTAAACAAAAAACGTCAGTTAGTGCAGCACCAAAACTCTCATCTGTCATTTTAAACAAAGCTTGTTTAGAGTGGTGTATATATTTCTGTACCATAAAATGAACCATTTTAATGTAACAGCAAAAATTTGAACTGTCAGTGTGGAAAATGGCTTATATTACTGGCATAAATGTTACTGGCCAAACTTATTTTATTGTCAGCATACATGATTATCCACTCTCAGTCTTTTCTCCTTCCTGTTCAGAAAGAGACTGCACAGTTTTTAAGAATTTCAAATTGTGTGTCAGAAATGCTCTAATACTGAGCTCTGCAGGATTGTTGACAGTATTTTATTATTCTATGCAGGTTACCTTATACGACCAAGCCGAATGAAAGCTTTCTTAAAACACATACTAAATGCAAATCAGGCAAATGAAATGTATGTTAATGTCTGAATAACAATAATGATCAAGTCTCTGAATGCTATTTAACTCTTATCTGATAGTCCGACATCCATTACATGTTTAGGGCTGTCATGTATTCTAAAAAAAAAAATCTAATCTGAATTAATTTGAAATTCACTGGGAATCTTCTGGTATATTAAAATACCAGAATACCCCTTTTTGGTACCAAAAAGAGACACATGAAATTGGCCCCTGTCAATGACTAAAAAGTTATTTGAAATTCATTTCTTCAAAGAAAGCTTTACTGATTTCTACCATGCAGTAAACAAACATTGCCTTTGTTTTCAGCAGTGTGAAATATTTTGTGCAACAGAAACCTTCATAAATCTCATGCAACTTGCAACTCACCAATGCAACTAAGCAGTGTGTCTAGTTTCACTGAGTAACAGAGGATTTCTGCAGGACACTGAAACCTGGTGAAAAGGTCAGAGAAACAAACATTCCTGTTCAAAACATTTTTCACATAAACTGACATGATGTGTTAAATTAGCTTCCAATGACAGGGGTATTTGCTGTATTGTTGTCAAATTGATCCCAATCACGCTGATTAATAAGCTACTGTGTGATGATTTTAGATGTAAGTTTTCTAAAACATGTAAACAACACAGAAACTAAACACAATAATCTAACGGTGGATTTTGATGCTTCTTGTTGTTTCTGACAACAAAGAGACATACTAGCTCATAGCCAAAACTCAGGAATATACATGCAACATACTAAATAACACTTGACTCAAACTCTCTTCACAACAGTTAACCCAGAAATGTGAAAGACAGGCTGAGCTACAAGGTTTGCTTTTCAATTCAACAACCAGCAACTGTAGCAACCAGTGTAGAAGACTCTGCAAACACCAAGCAACAACACAGGATTTATCAGGCAATCTGGTGGTCAGCAAATCACACAGAACTGGATGCTCATATATCACAAAGCCAGCAGACAGCACTTCCTTGGAAAACACCAAAGCATAAATAACATTTTGATCAGCAAGTATGCAATATATCATCAAGAAAACATTAACATTATATCAGCATAAACTCAACAACAAGAGCAGTCAGAGAATCATGATCAACCATTTTGAAAAAGCAGAGTTTAAATACATGGATCCAGAACAGCATTAGCAACATATCAACCAGAGCAACATTAGCATTATGTAAACCACAGCAAATTTAGCAACTGATAACCAGCACATTGCCAAAGATAGCAGCTCATCATAAAAGAAAGTAAAAAGCAGCAAGGTGCAAAGCAAGATTTTAGCCAAAACTAGAAAAAATAAAATAAATAAATCAAAACGCTTTCCAGCTGAGTAACAGCAGTTGAGATGATGCTTGCTGTTCCCACAATGCTCGGTAAGACCATCCAAAATGACCATCTCACAAAATTTTGACAATCCAGTCTCTTGGTTTCAAACACCACTCAAATTATTAACTATTTCAAGTCTGAATGTTACACTCCAGCTTGCAGTACATTACACGTTACAACATGATTCCTGATAGTAAAATTATCACCATCAATGAAGGCAGTGCTCGACTTCAGATGACCACAATTCAACATTTCTTCAAGACAGATGTTTAATTAATCTAAACAGCCACTCCATTCATCACTTATTGATTGCAAACTACCACAAATGGATAAAAAAAAACATTTTAAAATACACAGCAGAGGCAGGGTAAAACACTTACAGCTAATGACAGACAACTTGAAGCATCCAGAGGCAGAAAAAAACGTTCAATCAAAGCTGCGTTTTTCACTCAAGAGAAGGAAAACACAACGGAGCTGAAAGAAGACAGAAAGCAACCAGACAGAAATCTTTAAAACAGTTAGAGGAAAAACACTGGATTCAAGAGCTTACTCAGACACTGGAATACTTAGCTGTCCATGAGTTGGTCTCAATCTCGAACCACAGTTATTAAGAGGGAAAATAAAGAGCACGGTTGATCAGAAATAGTGGAACGCTTTTTAATAACTCAAACACAAAAACAGAATCTATTCCATAACTATTAAGAGGAACTCTTCACTTGCCAGCCTACACAGGGCCCAACCCCCAGACAGAATATTGAGACAGAAAAAAAGAAGACAGAATCACGCCGGATTTTTTTTCACCCTATTAAACATCAAAGCAACTCCTGAGAATGAATGCAATTAAATCCGAAGAATACAAACAGTATTAATCCTCTTATAAATTCAAAAAAATTTAGGACACAGTTCATTCACCAACCAACCAACCATCAACCCTGTGAAACGTGACGAACCCCCCCAAAAAGAAGAAAAGAGACAGGAAAAAAACGTATTCAGTTCACAATTCTGAGGTGAAGGGATTTTGGACAAACTAATTTCACCGTCTTTTGATTGCATAAAATGACCGAGCATTAAAAAAAATTATGGGGCTCAAAGTAGTATAAGCCTTTTTTGTTTTGTGCCGTTATGGTGTCTGATGCCTTGGCCAAGAGGCATGGCTTGTGTTCATGGTTTCCTGTATGCAGTGATGGCAGTGCGGCTGAAACTCTGACATGGGCTGTAATACTAATCTGTTCAGAAATCAAATTCTCCTCACCAGTTTATTAAATAAAGATGATATATAATGCGTTACTATTAATTCAATCAAAATGAAAATTGCAATAATCTTACTCTCGATTAGCTGGCTAACGGGGGTTAGCAGCAAGACACTTTATATATCTATAGAGAGCTAGATTTATATATAAGAAAACTAAAAAGTTTACACAATCATCGAGTGCACCGTGCAAAAATTCCACACGAAAACCCGAATCTAAAGTAACTAGTTGGTTCCCAACAGTTTTACTGATTAGTCAGGATTAGCATCAGTACAGGCTAATGATCTGTTAGCAACCTAGCTGCTTTGTACGTGTGTCTTGGAGCGAAACAGCGTGCAGGATGCGTGCTTTCTGCAGCTCATATCGCTGTAACTGTAACAACGTAATTAAGCATCCTGTCGCTTGTGGATTCTTACCGAGAAAATTGTCAATAAATACACCGAAGTTTAACTCATAAAAAGGAGGTCTTTTCTTCAATCTTCTCTCTGCAGGGAGCACAGCACGAAATGTCGGCGCAAACGCCGCGAGATCTGAAAACATGACGCGAGAAACTGAAACTGACGCATTCCGACCTTGAAGCCATACCGCCCCGTTCCGGCTGAACAAGTACAAAACAACTGCGACATTACTTCTAGCACCAAATTGCGTTGTAAATACATGTACAAGGAATCCTCGACCAGGATAAAAAAAAAAAAAAAAAAAAGAAAGAGAAAAAATATCTGAATTCAAGTCTGGCCGAAAAAATAAATAAATGAATAATAATAATACATAAATAAAAACAACAAAGTGTTTTCATAGTATAAAAAAAACCTCAAGCTACGCTTTCTATGCATGGATCAAATATACACGTCAATAAAAAACTCAAAATTGAAACAAAAGTTGATTGCATAATCATAAAGCAGCTATTTTATTGGGTTATCTTTTTGAGCATCACTTGATGACAGTGGAAGCTGGATCTTTTTGTGTTAAGAATTTAAAGACAATTTTGAGATGTTTGTCTACAACCAGCAATAAGTGTTCAAAAGAAGACTGGACAAAAGTTACTTATTAATTTCTTGAAAGTCATCACTAGCTGAAAAACCTGACAGAACTGTGTTTAAACAGTAGTGTGGGAGAAATACATCCGCCGATCATCTAGTGAAAAAACTAAATAAAATCTGACTCAAACTTTATGATAATTCATCACATCCTAATGGAATAATGCCTGCTGCTTCTGGCTGTCTCCAACCTTTCCCCTTATTTCAGTTTCCTTATCACTTGGTCATAAGAAAAGAACATTAACATCTCTGAGTTTTACTTTATTTCATGATATTACACTGAGGGCACATCATATCAACATCTGTTGATTATCAATTACCTCAATGGATAAAATCCAGCACCATTCTTAAAACCACCCTAGCAGGGAAAATACTCAAGTTACATACAAGTTAAACACAAAAAGTTATTTAACCCCAACTGATGCAATGAGTAGCTTCTCATTTCTTGAACAACCATGTGAAAAAACACATCCCATAATCATGAAAAAGATGTTAGTCTGTTTAAGAAGGGACTACTCATTTGCATGCATCAAGCAGAGAAATAATCCAAGGAGATTGCAGAAACTACTAAAACTGGGTTAAAAACTGCCCAACGCATTAAAAACTGAAAGAATAATGGGGAGCCGTAGTCTTCGAGAAAGAAATGTGGTTGGAAAAAAATCCTGAATGATCTTGATTGGTGATCACTTAAATGTTTGGTGAAATCAAATCAAAGAAAACAGAACTCAGAGCTATGTTTAATAGTGAAAGTAAGAGCATTTCTACACGCACAATGCAAAGGGAACTCTGGAGCAAAGGAAGAAGGTCATATGGCCTGTTGAGTCTAGATTTACCGTTCCAGAGTGATGTATTGAGCAGATGAAGTGATGCAGCCATCATGCCTAGTGCTTATTGTACAAGCTTGTGGGGGCAGTGCTATGATCTGGGGTTGCTGCAGATGGTCAGGTCTAGGTTCAGCAACATCATGTGCCCAAAGAATGAGGTCAGCTGACTACCTGAATATAATGAATTAAAAAGTTATTCCATCAATTGATTTTTTTCTTCTCTGATGGCACGAGCATATTCTAAGATGACAATGCGAGGTTTTATTGGGCTCAGGCTGTGAAAGAGCGGTTCAGGGAGCATGATACATAATTTCACTCATGGATCGGCCACCAGAGTCCAGGCCTTAACCCCATTGAGAATCTTTGGGATGTGCCGGAGGAGACTTTGCCCAGTGCTCAGACTCTCCCATCATCAATATAAGATCTTAGTGAAAATTTTATGCAACACTGGATGGGAATAAATCTTATGACATTGCAGAACGTTTCGGAATCTGTCGCAGCGAATGCTGCTGTAACCAAAGCTAAAGGTGGTCTAACACATTAGTGTGACTTTTTTGGGTGGCAACATTCTTTTCAGCCAGGCAGTGTATTTTACACATCAGCAGTCACCACTCTCTATGTAACTTATGTCATCCTTTATTTTTTGTTTGTTTTAAAAAAATACACCATACTGACATACACATGACTGCAATCAACAGAAGCGTGATCTGACAGTATGAACACATGTGACATTTCATCCTTAAGAATCAAATTTTTTATAGCCTCAGTAGCATCACTTCCCTTCAGGTATCTCAGTTTCTTCTCATACTAACTAAACTCCTTATTTTTTATATATATATATATATATATATATATATATATATATATATATATATAAAAAACAACACGCAGAACGCAAATGTTTTTGTAGATACAAAGA
>JBAMHW010000003.1:13352170-13370227 GCA_037177495.1 Rhadinocentrus ornatus | reverse complement strand
CCCCCCCCCCCCCCCCCCCCCCCCCCCCCCCCCCCCCCCCCCCCCCCCCCCCCCCCCACCCCCCCCCCCCCCCCCCCCCACCCCCCCCCCCCCCTCCCCACCTCACCACTTCAGCTGCAGAAACTTCAGTCACTAAACATTGAATTTTAACTATCACTGAAAAGTGCCAGATTGAGTAATGAATTTCTCTCCAGTAATGTATACACTCTTTGAGTTTTCCTCATTTTTTTTAGCTTGCAGTAAACAAATATTTAAAAATCTGATTGAATCTATTTGTAACCTTTTCCTTAAAGATCAGCACTACATAATGAACAATGAAGGAACCAATTGTATGTTCATAAGAAAATATTTTTAATATATTCAATGTTGATATTTTCATGTCAACAAAAAAAACAAGTTTTTTGGGCCCCTGAAAAGTTTTACATTTAAATGCCTTGCAAGACACTGACTTTACCTGTAGTAAGCAATGACTAAATTTTTCTCACACAGTAGACCTGAAATTCTTTCTGCAGGAAGAAATGCAAGCATTTCTACTTTTTATTTAATCAGTTGATTAATAGAGGTTAACTATTACTTATGAAATATGTACTTATTCTGCATAGTCTGTCGAGTACGTCAGATATTCTAGGTTTGACAGATAAACATATTGAAGCTGAGTTGTTTGTAGTAGGCACTTTTTGATTAAAAAACAATAAAAATAAAAATAAACTTGTGAACCTCTTGTGTTTGTGATGATGTACAGCAGTGATTCCCAAACTGGGGTCCAGGACCCTTCATGGAGGTCTCCCAAACAGCACCAGGGGTCCCAGAGGCTTTGAACATTAAGAGCCATTGTGATTAATGTCCACACCCTGTCCCTATTTTAAGAAAGAAAAGTAAGGTTATATATTCTTATTTAACTTTGGCTTAATCAAAGGACAGGACCCAGCCGGAATATGTTATTTATGGTGAGAATCTCACTTTTTAAAGCATAAAACTAGCTTGGTTTTAGCACAAGGTGGGGCATGGGGGTCCATGGCTTTTTAGTATTTGAATGAAGGAGGTCCCCATGGAAAGTAGGTTGGGGACGTATGTAGGATAGGATGTAGAGGAAGGATGCTCTCATTGCAACTTACATAAAAAAAAGAAGCCATAATTACTGTCTATCCCCACCCCACTAAAAACAGCAAGAAGTGTTGAATTAATTCAAGTTTCATCTTGTTTGGACAAAAACCTCATTTTCAACTGGTGGAGCGAAGTATTCAGCAGCATTAAAAAGTGCTGAGATGCAGGAACAAGTGGTGGGAATCCATCACTTTGTGCCATTTCCAGTAAAACACAAATAGAAACCTGGTTCCAGGTGGGAGTATGAAATTTATTTGCATTATTGGGTGAAGCAGAGATTGTCAGGTGACCTTGTTCACCCTAGTTATTCTAACACACGGCTGCACACTAATGAAATACCTGAGCTTGGCAATCTGGCCAAAATGAAGAGAAACTTTCACGCAAGCCCCCCCCAGAGAGCAGAGATACACTCACACAGTGACAACATGCTCACAGAGAATTCAATTATGTATAAAATAGAAAACAAAACGTGTTTAAGGCAAACTTTTACTTAACAGAATGAGACAGTAGACCTGACAACTGGAACTATAAGCACACAAGCTGCAGCTGTTGATATATCTCGCAGTCATTATGAGAAACTGGTCAATTGTGTTTTTAGGTATAAGTTAATACAAAGACTATCCAGATATAGTAGAAACTGTACAGTGGAATACTTCCCATGCAGATTAGGGCGTCAGTTCATTCCTCATTTTCTCCTTTAACACAAAAAAGGAAAGAAAATAAAGAATGAAAATAAAAGTGAGATTCTAGGACCGATTAAACTTATTAAATGTACCATGTGTGCGTGTGTATGTATATATATTTTATACACATACACACGTTTTCTGTTAAATTAAAATACCTCAGGAAAGTGTGGAAATCAACCATCTATACTCAATTCACCCAAATCACAAGACATTTTTTTAACCTAACACTTTAATCACATTTATGTATTTCTGTACTTTCAAGTAACTCATAAAATTGCACAATATTTTGTCTGTAGTCAAACCCCGTGAGTTTATTACAACAGACTTCATATTACTCTAGCATGGCATTTCATTTTTAAAAATATAAATTTAGCCCTTCTGCTGCTTCTTGGTGCACATCCATATAATCCCTGACAGTTGAAATTATTTTCTCCACAATTGGACAAAAATTCTTCTCAGAAACAATATATATGCCATATCTAACTTTTCCTAACATCATTTTTGACATACTGAAACATTTAAGCCTAAAAACATAAAT
The DNA here is from genome assembly GCA_037177495.1 of Rhadinocentrus ornatus. NCBI lineage: Eukaryota > Metazoa > Chordata > Actinopteri > Atheriniformes > Melanotaeniidae > Rhadinocentrus > Rhadinocentrus ornatus. The sequence goes on along the minus strand of JBAMHW010000003.1, from coordinate 13,367,899 downwards.
AAAAAAAAAAAGTCTAATCACATTTGATCTAGAAGTAGTCCTTGGGCAAATCCAGATTTTTTTTTTAAAAAGTTGCAACTACATTCTGTCTAGTGCCTAAATATATTTTACTATGATAATCCTCTTCAGAAATTATATTTTCTGTACATTTTCATAATACTGCAACCTTTTTATTTTTACCTCAGACTCATTTAGACTTTCCTTCTCATAACTTTATTTAAATTACAATTTCCATACATTACACCGTAATACTTTATCTTAAGGCATTAAAGCAGAAATAGTGTTGTGATTTGGGTGAAATGGTGTGTTTTTGTATTGGAAATCTAAATTTTAATACCAAAGCCCTAATCTGAACTTGGACGAGGACACTGTTCTGAGATATTGTACATGAATGAGAATTACTACAGTCAACAATTGGCATTGCGTATAATTTTTTAACAAAATGTAGAGGCATAACAGTATCTGCAGACTTAACTTAAATAAAACAGGCACAATATGAAAAAGCAAAAAACTATTATCTGCAGCCAAGGACAGAAATGTGCTCTGAATGGATACAGGCCATCACTAGTACCTAACCCCCCCCCCTCCAGAAGCAGCAATGTTAAACACACCATCAGTATGAGGCGATTATAACAGTATCAGATAATGTGGACGCAGAGCGAGCGGCAGTCACACTTGAAATAAACAAGCTTTTATTAAGTTTGATCTGATTCTCATCAGTTATCTTAAAACCGTGACGTCATCATATGACCTCATCTCCTGTGCATGCACCCACATGTGCACCCGTTCTGCTACAGCAGGTATGCCAACGGGGAAACAGAAGTTTATTACTTGAAGTTAATACTTAACATATTTCACAGTGGTGACTCAGTTAAGCAGCTGCAACTCATGAGAGATTACATTGTTCAAATCTTTTGTTCTGCTGGTACCATTTATCTGTTCAACAAATCCCATGAAAAGAGAATACACATCTCTGAGAAACAAGTAGATTTTGCACATCAATGCCCGGACTTTGGGGGATTAAACATTACTGAAAACAAATGTGAAACACACTATTATTTGTTAATATTACCAAGAACTCAGGCTGGAATTTTTAAACTAACAAGTACACCAGCCTTCTGCTGGAAATCCAAAATACTAAAGGAGTATAAACTGTATTTTACTCCACCTTTAAACTAAAGGAAGAGCAGTTTTAGGGCATAATGTATCACTTCTTTATACAAAATATTACATGTCATTTCCCAGATTTATATCATCAATAGGAAATTCAACACAATCTAGTACAAAAGATATGAGAGATTAGTTTTGGACTTTTCATGGGGTTTCTTGAATAATAAAAACATAAAATAAACTGGACGGATCTTAGTAGCAGCTGGTGGAGTGACCTGTAACTGGACAGCTTAGCAGGAGTGAAATACATGTCAATTCATGTGATGCTCCACCCTAAAACATCTTGTTCTTTGTTCGGAACAGCTGCAAAATGTAAGAAAACTTGTTTATCAGAGTGCCTTTCTGTGTAAACGTGGAGCAATCTTGCAGTTTGACCTTTCATTCAACTCTGAGAAGCTACAAACAGCAGTAAGTGGACCATTTTTTGCAGTAAGTTAAACTAAATGAGTCTCCTGGTTTCATCTCATGTAAGCAAAACTTCATATTTACAACATGACTGAAAAAATACACATGAAGTAAAATGTTATGAACGATAAACTTAGCTTTCCAAATAATACAAGACAAAATTTTCACATGAACCTGAAAAGCACAGAAACTGTAGTGCAAATTTAACAGAGAAAAGACTGGCAGTGAACATTTCCCAGTTTACACAATATAGAAATTCTGATATGCTCAATAAAAATGTATTAAAGTTGCCATTAGGTTTCCATTAAACTCATATCTTGCTGATGCATAATAGAAGTGCCATTTGGAGTGCAATGTACAGAAGATGAAGTAGCTTTAAAATAGCATACATGAAAAAATGTTTTGTAAATGTGTCAAAGCAGGATTTTAAACTCAAGAGAAGCACAGACACTGTAACAGTTTGGTATTTACAACAGCGAAAAGTAAAGTTATGCAAATATTACAAAAATTATAATCATGAAAAGCAGAGTTCGATTAATTTCTTATACTTTTTCTTGCACATAAACAGTTAACACGTACGCTTCTGCTTCTTGAAGATACCGAGTAGCACCTGTCCTCTCCTGAAATATTTCTTCTGTGTAACCAAGAGTTTGTCAGAAGTACAAATTTAAGTTTGCACTAGTAAAAAAGAAACAATGACGGTTATATTCCCATATCTTTTATCACATTCAGTTGGCAGAAGCACATACTTTACACCACACCATCCCCTGCCTCTCTATTTGGAAAACTGAGGGAAGAGAAGATGAGTGCGACTAACAGGAAGGGACAGAGTCAGTAACAGCCGGCGTGTCCTCAGTGAGGAGCTGATCTAAAGACTAAGCAAGGCTTGATTTTGAAAACAAAAATGTGAAGATGGCAGGCAATCTGGTTGCAAACACTGACACAGTAACGCACCAAGTCAAACAGGGAAATTATCTGCAGAAGAGAGAGAAACACAAGTCACTTTTCAAGCTGAAAAACACAACTTCTATACACAGTGGATGCCCATTAAAGCCAGGAAGAAGTCAGTGAGTCACTTTTCAATTTAGTATGTCATTGTTTTAAATATCTCATAAACAGAACTTTGTCTCATCATTTTGACTTTGCATCTTATAATCTTTATGTACTTTGAGTTGTTTACCTCCTTCTGAACAAGTTATTTTCCATTCCTTGGTGATAATGGGCTTCCAATCAAACAACTACCAATCACTTAAAAATGCAACCATAGTGAAGAAACCTACCGACATCACTTAATCACATAACTGTAAATAAATACACTGACTCATCACAGCATGAAAAATACAGGTACACCTTGTTCAATGCAATACAGTAATTTTTCATGGTTTTAATTGCACCTGCACTTTCATGCTTTGATATGTCAAAACTACACTTAACAGCTAGAATCATGTGGACTTACCAGTGCAATCCAGAGCACCAGGTACTCATCAATAAAACTATTGAAATACTGATCCAGGAACAATAATCCTGGTCCCAGGAAGGCTAAATCATGGAGATGCATCTCACTTTTTGTCATATGTGCTACCTATAGAAAGACAAACACACAAAGTCAGCACCAATCCAAACTGTGTGAGGTCATCTCTGCAAAGCCCTTAAATCTTATTAGATGGTCTACTTTGACATAAGTTGCAGTGTGTGTACTGACCCAGGTTATGTAACTTTACTCAAAAATCAGTTAGAGAAAAAGGTGCATGACCATCTCGCATGAGTGAAGACTAACATATCTGTGTTCACAAATGCATGTGTGACTTACAACTAATTTATTGGTGATTTTGGCCGATACAAAGCCGAACGCCAGGATATAAAGACACGGATGTTTCTCGAATAGTTGGACAGCAGACTTCTTATATATCATCATCGCCAAAATTATAACTGAACCAATATGTAGGACAGGAGAGAGGACACTGGTTCCCTAGAGTCAAAGACAACAGACAATAAAAAAACAGATGTTATCAGAAATATACAGTGGATCACTAATAATCATCTAAATCAGGGGTGTCCAAGGTCAGTCCTCGAGGGCCGCCGTCCTGCAGGTTTTCAATGTTTCCCTGCTCCAACATACATGATCCAACAGCCTATGAAGTTCTGCACAATGACTCATTTATTTGAGTCAGGTGTGTTGGAGAAGGTAAACATTGAAAACCTGCAGGACCTTGGCCCTGGAAGACCAGAACTGGACACCCCTGATCTAAATCTTGACAGCCTGGTGGTGATCAGACATGTAACTCCACATGTGCATATACTTCACAACAATATCACTCAGCACTTGGGTTCCAAGACTTACAGCTATTGTGGATCCGTTTTTGCCCACACCCCCTGTAAAAATAACTCTGAAGTAATTGGTGCAGGAGAAGATGGCTCCTAAAAGGGTGCAGATGGCTGGAACCATTTTCATCTGGACATTTAGGATTGGAATCTGAGAATCAAGATATTCACACATTAAAAAAGATAACAGAAACAGATTAAACCCTGTTACATTATAAATCCCAGTTATAATTGTACTTTTTTAGTATATTTAGAACTGTATCCACACATAAAGCATCAGGAGTAAAGTTAGAATGATAAAAGCACTCAGAGGAAAATGCTTTACATTTCCATTTAAACTATTTTACTTTACAGTTAAACATTCAACACAGAGACATTAGAGCAGCATAATATTTATGTTGAAATTACCATCAGTATTATGTAATTATGACATCATTCTTATTATCATTATTCTCTCAATCCGAAGCAATTAAAACCAATCAGAATTACCAGTGACTGCCAAAAAGCAGATCCCCCCACGGCGGCCAGCAAATACATGATTATTATGAAGATTTGCACTTCAGTCACATCAATGCTGAGTGGGAGGAGAAAGCAGAAAGGTCACAGTAAGTTAGTACAACATCAACCAGCACTGTCATCCCAGTCGTCCTCCAGAACACACTGCTGGACATGGAGCTGGTTCTTTAGCACTACTTGTGCTTAATTTAGGCATTATTAAAGATGCAGTCAGTACAAAAAGGTTTTTTATCAAACTTCTAAACCGCCACTTGTTTTTAAGTTTTGATAACTGAGCAAGTTTGACTCACAGAGCGGCAGACCAACTTCAAAACAAATTCAGGCTCGGTTTTAAAGAAAAGATAACCTCAGGGCCAATAAAGCAACTCATAAATCTCTTTATTTATACTATAAAAACGTTTAAAAAAAGAAAGAAAAAAAGACCTATTTGAACTGATGAGTCTTTGTCTGGGAATTTTAAACCAAATATAGTGCATTATTCAATGGGAAAAGCTACAACTCACTAAAGGGAATTATACAAACACATTCACAGTCATCCTGGAGAGTCAATATAAAGAGAATCAGAGCACAAAATAAAAAGAATCCAGGGGATCACAGGCTGTATGCTGTGGTAATAATCATCATCTCTGAAATAAATCCTGACATAAGACATTAGTTTTTTCTGCTGTATTGAGATGGAAAATATCAGAATACTGGAACTTCATATACACACATCCGGATGACAGATAAGTTAAAGAGATAATGTGTGTATTTCTGTTTTTGAGTGCATTCCTTTAAGCTGATATTAGAGAGGAGCCATATTTTACTGACTGCACCTTTACAGATTCTTTTTCTTTACACGACTCCATGTAGATCAGTGGTCATTGCAAAGGCAGACCACAGTGAGCCATGCAAGTGGCAGCCAAGAAGTTTACCATCACGTTCCACAGGCAGGGACCAACAGCAGCTGTGAGCATCTGTAATCCTGCTAGACAGATCTGCACCTCTGTTATGTCAAATCTACACACAGAACACATCCACATTTACTCCACCTCAACAACACATGTAACTGCTTTAATTTGGGGAAAGGCCTAATATTAAAGTTTAACTAGTTATTTAATCTCTTCTGGTAACAGACAAAGAAAAACCTAAGATCTTTCACTGTTTTTATGCTGCCTGTTGGCTCTGCCAAACTTGAAGGTGGTAGTTCTTTGACATTTTTCCACCATAAATAAAGTTTTCCAATAAAATCAAGTGGGCAGCCAAAACTAAAGAAGACCAAATAAAAAAGAAAGAAAATATTCTGTGATTATTTAAAACTCAAAAGATGGACGTATGGATAGATGTACATTTAGTTTTCACTCTAAAATATAAACGATTAAATTGAATGATTAATATTACAACACATTCAGTACATCTTAAATCTGGAGGCAGAAAGAACATAGATACTGAAATATCAATGCTTTCTGTAGAAGGGTGAACTGTTGGCGTTCAGGTTCAGTGTAAATCATGAACATTTATTTTTTTCCCTCCTTGGATGGCTGCAGAAAATGTAATTAGGACTAACAGAATGCATATCTGCCAAAAAGATAAACCATGATAAACCAGATGTTTTCTGCTGTTTATTAAGTATTTAGATAATGTTCTTCAAGTGAATACAAGCATTTGTAAGAAGACATTTTTCTCAGAACAAAGTGTCACTAAGAATGGTTTTAGGTTTGAAAAGCTCAGTTTAAGAAGTATTGAGAAAGGGTCAGAAAAATGGCTGAAGAGTTTAACTCACATGCCAAAGCGTAGCGTTCCTGACACGTATGTTTGCCAGTGGGCACAGTAGAACATAAACATCCCAGCAAAGCAGCAGAAGAACATCCAGTCTGGGTTGGTGCCCAGCTGCACTGCTATACTGGTTCCCAACACAACAAACACTGTAGAGACAAGAATACAAGCATGTTAACAGGGTTTTATGTTTATTGTATTAAATTAAAGACAGTGTAAGAGAGTAAAAAATAAAATCTAACTCACCAGTGGAGAGGGAGTCACAGCCGTGGTCAAACAACTCGCCCAGTGGAGAGCTGCTGTTGGTGCGTCTGGCCTGTTTCCCATCAATGGCGTCCAATGACTGGTAGATGAAAAGACCCACTGCACACATCAGGTATGCCCAGAGAGGAGCCTGAAATAAAGTGAACATTCACACGGTTTGAGAAAAAGTTGTATTTTTTTTTCTCCTTCCTTTCTCTTTCTTTCTTTCTTTCTTTCTTTCTTTCTTTCTTTCTTTCTTTCTTTCTTTCTTTCTTTCTTTCTTTCTTTCTTTCTCTTTCTTTCTTTCTCTCTTTCTCTCTTTCTTTCAGATCTCTTTAATGACAAAGCGCTTTAGGATAGAAGAAACTGTTTTGTAAAGAGTCCACAATGACAGAACCAGAAAGACTTTTATTTATTAAGTAGTGGATTTGTGTCGCAACTTTGTTCAGTGCAGTTTATAGTTTCTTTTTACCCTTGGCCAAGTTCTACAAATCATTTTACAAATAACTAATCTTGTTTATAAAATTTTGCCTTCTCATCTCTCCTCTGTTCTCTCATCTTGGGCTTTGATCTCAGCAAAACCCTTTTAAGAATAAATTCCTAAAATACACCTGGAGAGAGGAGGCTTTCGGAAGCAGCTACAGGCAAGGATACACATTTTATCTTTTGAGGAAGGGGATGTGACCCGACAGTTCAGCGTGGTTAAACTTAATTCATGGTAAATACATTTTCCCAAACCCCATTACCATCTACTTAAATAAAGACATGCCTCAGTTTGCTGGAACAAAACAAGAATTAGATAATATCGCTGTGTCAAATAGCATATTAAACTAAATAGTTTCAAAATGAGATCCAAGCAAAGATATCTTGTTACTGGTTTCTTCCATTTCTTACTTACTTTCTAGGTCAAAGCCTAGTAGAACCTGTGAGCATGAATACTATACACCTAGGGCAGTTTGATTTGAGTTCATGCAGTATAGAAACAATACCTCTGCATTATTATACAAGTACATAAGTATTTAGACTCCCAAACGCATTATACGAATGCGGTAGTCCAACTTCTAGCATAATTTCAGTCAGACTAACATGTTTAAATATTAATTTTTTGTTTTCTACATCAGCTATTTGTAAGTCAGGGTCGCAGGGAAGGGAAATTTAGAGTGTTCAATTAACCTAAATAAACATTAGGTTATGTTTAAATAGCAATCATATTTTTTTTAACATCACGTGAACATATTAACTCAACACCTGTCCACCACAGTACCACTAGCAACTGGTTCTGAGGCAGCACAAATTCTATGCATTATTAAAGGTAATTATTGGCTAAAATAACAGGCATTATTGCGGCGCACTAACTTAAATTCTAAACCAAGCGCCGCGGCAGGCTAAGACATGAGGATTTGTATCAAAGATGCGTCCCGCTAAACCAGTGCACTTGTCACGATGTTTTATTATTCCATATCCATGTCACAATCGTAAGAAACAAGCACTTACTTCAATTGATGAGCTTCAAGATGTATCAAACAGTGCATTTAGATGACGATCAATAGAAAATATCTCCCCAAGCTCACCCTGCCTCCATGCTCCAGGCCCAAATCCCACACAGGTTAGTAAACCCATTAATGAAGCTGACACACCCACAGTGCCACCCACAACCACCGGTGGTGTGCACACATACATTATATGGGAAAATAAATAACCTGACATATGGCTCCTCTGACATATGGCACCCTTGATTAATATAAAACATAAGATACTATAGTAAACTAAGACCAGACCTGATGACACTAGAAATGTTAGTATCCACAACAGTAAATCATCTTTTCTCTAAAATCCATTTATCGAAGAAAAAATAAATTAATAAAAATCAGTAACCAGACCAAAACAATGTTTATGTCAAAAGATAACTTATTTGCATTTTTTGCACATCACTATTAACACTCAGAAAACCTGCATATTTTACATAGGCCGAATCCAAGAGCCTGTATTACCCACAGCTGAGTAAATCGAGAGGCCAACATTAATATTTAAAAAGGGATTTCTCTTTAATTCCATTAAGTAACAGAAGGACTGCTTAAGGACTTTAAATGATACTAACAGGGAAGGTATTCATGTGCATGTTTGCTAAAGTTAAAACAATGGATGGCAACTATCTTCAAAATCAATCCATCAATCAATATTCGTTTCAGATAAAGGCCAACTATGAGAACTTGTGGTTTTGCTGCTTAGTCATGAGTGGGTTTTTTTTCTCTCAAATATTTCCCAGACCTAATTACAAGTCAATCATCAGCATGCCAAATGTTTATATATTTCAACATCTTTAAATTAGACACAAAAGGTAGCAGCAAGCATTTCTTACATCAGTGTTTACCAGCTCTTGGTTCCCTCCCTTGTCAACATTGTAACGTGCGAACAAACTTCATGGTATAACCAAAGTGACCAAATTTATAAACTGGCATAATTCTTTTTTTTTTTTTTTTAAGGACTTGCATTTTTACACCGAATTCTCTCCAGCTTCTCTGGGCTAATGGTTCCTCCAAATAATGTCAAGGACAGTTTGTGGTACTTGGATAACCGAGAGAAACCAGGATGTTCTAAATCAGGGATGTTAAACTCTGGTCCTCAAGGGCTGTTAACCTTTAGGTTTTGCTGCCCCAATACACCTGATCAATAAAATGGATCCAACAGCTTTTTAATCAAACTTTTCACAATAACCCATTAATGTCAGTCAGGTGTGTTGGAGCAGGGAGACAACAAAAACCTACAGGATAGCGGCCCTTGAGGACCAGAGTTTGAGAGCCGTGTTCTAATGTATGAACAATGAAGCTGAAATCCCATCACAATTTAATGGTTTAGCATATATAAAGAAAAACAGAGATGACTCAAAAACTCAGAGGAAGCCTAAACTGTTCACATAGATACTAGCTGAACTTACTAGAAACTGTATAATACTTTGGTTGAATTTATTATTTTAGGATGATGTAATCAACACATAGCATTTGTTGTTATCCAGAAACTGCCCTTTATCTAAACATGTGTATTAGAGCCAGGCATTAATTGCCCAAGTGTTTTATTTATTTTTTTATAAGCCTCACCTGGAAGAAAAATTTAGCATTTCCTCCATGTGTACTTTTGATCTTGATAAATATTTCCATGACATAGCTTTGGAAGTTTACAATATTATGGCTTTACTTCTTAATTTGAATTTCTTTCCCTGCCAATGTTTTAATACTAATGAAAAATAAATCAAATTTAAATAAATAAATAATATAATAAGTTTAGTGTTTTTAGACTGAGGACTAACCTGCTCAGTAGCAGTTGGGCAGTAGTAGACAAGCACAAGGGTGGTGAAGACATTGGTGGCTAGGCCGATGATGGTAATGAGGTTGGGGGCAATCCAGGAAGGGACCTGTCCAACCAACCATTCCCAGTAATGTTGCATCAAGGGCTCCAGTAAAGAGCGCCCAGCACTGCTGTATCTGCAGAGACAATAGTTAGATAAAAACTCTGATTAACTCGTGAACATATGGACCTATAGCATCTGATACTTGTATCTGGAAACTGTTGGTCTTGACCACAATTAGAAGCAGTTTCTAACCAATAACTCAGCAGAGAAAAAATTTAAGTAAGAAAGACGTAAAAAATCCACTGTATATTTCAGTCAGTGGAGCAAATGCTAGCTTTAGCAAGTTACAAAGCAAGTTACAGAATTGGTGGCTTAATGAGGTTGCTGCAGTTTAAACTCTTAGTGTCACTAAGCTGGTTCACTTCTTACTGAAATGTATTACCATCACAACTTATGTTGAAACCAAACCTGCTTCAGAGCAAAGCTCAATCACCTTAGAAAAAATAAAAATAAAAATAAAATGGGTCCATTAACAAAATCCATTTTCTCTGCCAACACAGTCATCTATTCACTTTTACAAAGAATAATTTTCACAAATAAATCCTTCAGAGAGGAAAGCTAATGTAGCTCAACACTGACACTCATGACCATAAGACTTGTCCCTGTTGACTTTAACAGTTTGAGCTAAACTTTTTTTTTAAAGTCATAATCAGTAAAATATGTGAAATAAAAACACTTTCATGTTTTATCATATCTGGTTGGGCAAATAATGTCAGCATGTTCCTGTTAAATTTATTTTGTCATCTAATATCTTATACTTAACAGCATAAACATCCAGAGCAGGAAAACCTGCTTTGACTTAAAAAGATAATAACTGGCATAGCAGCACAATTTAACAAGATCTGTAATGTTTGGGTTAGTTAAGTCAGATAACTGGAATATATTCTAGATATGTAAAATCTGCTTCACAACACAGGTCGCCAGGGCTGTCAGTCCAAAAATTACTGTCAGACCTGACATACCCGTTGCACCATTTATTCAACTAAAACACCAAAACCAGAGTTCTCCGTAACAAAGTTGCCAACTTTATATTTAGTTAAGCTAGCTATAGCTACTTCTTTTAACCTATTAATAAATGTATTATTTTGATTCACACGTTGCTGTTCACTTTGTGCGTATTTTCAAAGCAATGTGAACATGACAGGTAGTGTCTATTTATAGTCTTTTTGACTTTGTGTATGTATCTGATGGAGAGGTTGTGTCCTGCCAACTAAAAAACAGAAAGTGTCTTTGACATTTGACAAAACTTGTAAAAGAACGCATCAAGAAAGCGTACTAGTGTGAACACTACTGCGTACAACAAAAGGCTAATTTGTAAAATGCAGGTGAGAAAAACTTGAGGTTGTTAGGAAAGTACTGAAAACATTTGATTTTTGTCCCCACATATACCATCTTTAGACTCAATAAAGGAACAACTATCTCTTTGCGTTGTAATCCCCACAGCAGTCTTTTCTGAATGCTTTTTGCACTAAAGCAGCCGATGTCAGAGTAACTGGCTTATAAATGTCCTAAGGGAAAATGTAGGTTACCAGTCTCATAGCGCAGTTTTACAGTTAAAAATGACGATGACATTTTGTACTTTTTCTTAATATCAATTATCAATAACTTGACATGTCTTAAATCAGTTTGGAATATAAAAACAGGTACTAAAAAGTCAGATAGTATTAAAATCCTGCATTATAAATAAAATACAACCAGATAAAGCAAAGCTTCACTTGAGATCAGTCAATACGTTAGGAATCTATTACCTATGCTCCTCCAGTCTCTTGAGTTGGTGTCTAGACAAGGGGGGAGAGGGAAGCTCAATGAGCCTGCGCAGCACTCCGGGGGCCAGCCAGCAAGCCGCCTCCATGCCCATGCCATGCCCAGGGTCCTTGTCCTGGGAAAGGACTCGGCGGGAACGCAGCCCCCCCCCTTGCTGCTGCCCCGGTACGCTCATGAAGCCCTGGTGCCTGCTGATCTGCTCCCTAGAGATAGGGTTAGGGGTTCAGGGCTCTGCCTCTGCCACTGTCTCACTTGTAGGGCTAAAGATCCACAGTTGTGCTGGATGAGGGCTGGGAAACAGAAATCAATGTCACAAAATTGCCATGTGTAAATAAATAAAAAATTGGCATCAGTAAAAAAACATTTTAAATATTTATGTGCCCTTTAAGTCCCCTTAATCTGTTCAACCGGGACTCAAGACTATTGCATCTCCTCTTCAATCTCTTTTCAGCATTTAGAAAATTTTGCCCAAAATAGGAAATTTTGAACAAAACAGGTCTTCTCAGATTAAATCAAATGTGGCAATAAGAAAAGAAACACTACAACCTCTCTCTACAAGGAAGGGGATGTGGTTGTCCAGGAGAGTGGGGTTTAAGCTCTTTGAGTGAAGAACAACAAAAAGTACAACAAAAGTAGAACACAAGCGTGCCTGTGTTGGAGGGGCATAGTCTTGTTGTCTCTGTGCTCCAACGACACACAAATGTCAGTGTCGCACAAAGAAAACAAGGCCATGCTTCTACAACACACAATGACAAAGGCTTCACTAAAGAATTTGAATTAATTTTGACTATTGGTTTCAAGCCACCTTTAAATAGTCTTGACAAAGACTCTTATCTATGGTTCTTCATGATCCCTTTTCCACAGTTTTGCTCTTTATGTTTAGTATTCGACACAGACAGTTTAATCATTAATGGGAAATGTGCTGTTTACTTTTTAGGGGACTCCAGTAAGCCCATCACAATGGCCTCTGTGTGTTCATTAAAATTCCTGTAATCTTTACGTGTACATGACAGGACAGGAGAGATACGAAGGGAAACATTAGCATGCACCACTTATTAGTCTGATGCAGGGTTATCAGGAAAACGAGCTAAGATGGTACACGTTGGAAGGAAAAAAATAATACCTGGATACTATTTGTTTAAATTCGTATCTGAAGCCCTGAAACCCGAATAGCGTACACTCATTGACTATTTGAGGGAAAGAAAAAAAAGTTCGACGGACCTAACTTTAAACTGACAGTATACCTTGCTGGTGGCATTGTTGAGATGATTTCACTAAATACAAAATTATTTTTTTTAAGTGTAGAGAGATTACTTATCCTCAGGTACACCAGTAGACGTTTGGCCTAATAAGCCTTACTACCCCAAACAAGCACACCACTGTCAGTGATTGAATACATCCGCATCGAACTTCCAAATGGCTCAAGTTTCAGCCTGTCATATACATATGACCTGCTGCACTGTCTTTTACAAGAGTTACTCGACTAACTTAACGCTGAACCAACCATGAACAGTGTCTTGACTGAGTGTGTTTACGCATACGAAATATTTATTGAGACTGTCAGCAACGCGAAAACTGCTGACAAGCCTTTTTCTGACATTCGGCTTTTCGGCGTTTGCTAATTGCACCTAGCATACTTTCACTTAGCTCTTACCCCATCGGTTTTGCTGCCGTCCAGGATAAGCCATAAGAGTTGTACGATTAGTGCAGCAAGTAGCAATAAAAATTGGTCAGTTTAGTTATTAAACGTTTAATTTTGGGCAATATCTAGTCTTTAAACTTGTTTTACTAAAATACCAGTATGTTCAATACATTTTAAAGCAGACCTATGTTATTGAAACACCAATCTCCGTGTGGACTGCAACTAGCTTGAGCTAGCGTGACTAACTAGACCAAAGACAGCTAACGAATGAAAAGCCAACTGACCTGCCAATTAAAGGACGAGTGCCACAGGCAGTACAAGAGATAGCAAGGACGCTCGATTCCAATAGTGAGCACCTCTATACAATGGTCTTTTTAATTTCCAGTCAGTGACTTGGGACACCAAGACGCTGTTTGCAGCTACAGGAATATGTCCACGACCGGTGTCACAGTGGTAGGCACAGCTAGCTAATTATCGTTAGCTGTCACGAAAATCTCGCGAAGTTAGAATTAATGGGGAAAATTTTCCCTGCTTGCCGTCTCACAGGCCGCTTGCAACTAGCTAGCAACCAGCTATCTTCTCAAAATTGGCAGGTGAAGTCTGTTCAAACAGAAAACACTAAAGATAATAAATAATAGAAAAACAAAAATGATCATGATAATAACAAGAAATAATCAGAGTATTTTTTTTATCAATATGTAGTACTTTACTTCAAGACAGTGTCAAATAGTGTTTTTTTTATTTATTTATTATTATTATTATTTTTTAAAAAGAAATCATAAATTAAACACAGTGGTTCCCATCATATTTTTCTTTGGGACCTCCTTCATGCAAATACTAAAAACAATGGACCCCCTGCCCCACTCCATGCTAAAACTCTGCTTGGTTTTATGCTTTGAAAAGTGAGATTCTCACCATAAATAATGCATTCTGGCAGAGTCCTTCCATAAGGTTAAAATAACAAAATATAACCTTACTTTTTTTCGTAATAGGGACAATGTGTGCACATTAATCAAAATGGCTCTTAATGTTAAAAAGCTTTGGGGACCTCCATGTGCTCTTTGGGGTATCCCCTTGGGGGGTCCTGGACCCCAGGTTGGGAACCATTGAACTACGCTAATCCCATTGATTTAATACATGTAAAAGATACATGGAGACGGAATTATGACCTGTACATATGCGCAAAGTAATTCTGCTTTCATAGGATGCTTAATAGTTGGGCACTTGATTTAACATTGTTTCTGGCATTCATCAGTTTGGCACATTTCTCCAGTGCTTGTGTTATGTGCGTGCTGGATTATGCAAACATATCCTGTCAACTCATTTGAGATTTGCATTTAATGGTTAAAAATAAACTGTCAATGTTTCAATTTTTGTTTTGTTTTTTTCCGCAAATGCAATATAATGTATCCCAGGTTAAGATGTAATGAAATTGCCGTTTCTTGCCTGTCTTCATTTTCTGCTGTATGCTTTTTCACATTGTAAATATCTTGCATTGGTTACATATGTAATTATAAAACATAATGTGCAAACTGTTTACCATTAAAGTAATTTGGCCCCTTTATAATATAAACTGTAAAAAATTTTGGGGGAAAAAACAAAACGTTCTCCTGGCCTACAAGATCCTATTTGGACTCCTTCCCTCACCATTTCCACTCATGTCACAACCGTCAAGCAAGTCTTTAAACTATTCAAGATTTAGATAATCCTTCAGTGGTGAAGCAAATTCTGAGACCCTCTCCTACTTGAACCAAGGTTATTTCTCAAACCTTTTGTTTGCATTTTGGTTACTCCTTTATGACTGAGCAAAGCTTTAGATTTAGTAAATGAATAAATGCATAAATACAATGCTAGTTTTAAGCAGCAAACTGACCCTCAAACACAGAACAGTGCATCCACATATTTTAATTTAAGTGTTCATGAGATAAAACATTCTTTTACATGTTTGAGGAAATGGATAAGAGGCAATCAAACATGTTATACATTACAATGACGGTATGTGTGCCAGTTAATAGATGTTAACTACAGAATCAACAGTTGTACATTTAAATTACACTTAACAGTGATATACATACAACCAATAAAATAATAGTCATGCACATATATGACATGCTGCATTAAATCAAATGCTGATAATGCCTAACATTTAATGCACCCACAAGCAAGAATTCAACTGAAAATGATAATGCAAGGCTCAAGCAGGCCAAGTTCAACCACATCCCACTGTTATAATCAAACTTTTATCCTCTCTGTGTTATACAGATAACACAATTAAACATACTTGCAGCCACTTTTTTGCCAGTAAGATCAGATATTTACCTAGTTTTCAGTAAAATGAACAGAGTTAGAAATTACTTGTTTCCTTTTCAACTTTCTCTCCTGAATGGATAGAAACTTAATAGCTATATAATTTTAGTAATTTTTGTTCCCTGATCTTATCTTATCTTATCTTATCTTATCTTATCTTATCTTATCTTATCTTATCTTATCTTATCTTATCTTATCT
>JBAMHW010000003.1:13325553-13335694 GCA_037177495.1 Rhadinocentrus ornatus | reverse complement strand
CTTTCGGCTACTGTATTCAAAGATGGCGATGCAACATGGCAGCCTCCAGTTGGGTGCGCCGCCACCTATGTATTTATGAACATCTAATTCTAAGCTACGAAAACGCTTTAATTTGGATGGGACTGTGATTAGACTTTGGTTAAATACGTATTTATGAAAGCTTTGATTTTTGCTAACAAAAAAAGAAAAAAGCTACACACTGTACCTTGAAGAGTCTAAAAATGTGCACTAATCCATTATTTCAACATGTCACCACCATGTCCACCATCAGAAAAGATGGTGTGTCATTACTTATCTTTTATTAAAATACTAGTTAGACAGCAGAAGACCATGTTTATTATGAATTGTTAATTCTCACGAAATTGGTGTGTCACTAAAATTATTATTATTATTATTAATTTATTTATTTTTGTTATATAAATTTTCTAAACTTAAGTCTCACAAAGATACAACCTTAATGTGTTTTGTTGTCAGACTGAGTTTATGTAATCGTTTCTTCCAGTTCCTTTATTGTAATGGCCAGAAGGGGGCGACTTTTTTGGTTTGAACTGAGAACTCAGATTGTGAAGAACTCCGTGGCAAAAATTATTCTACTTCTTACATGTTCTGTCACCTAATAAACATTTTCCCAGCACCATGACTATGTCCATCTCATGCATATATGATTGGTATACAGTGGATCTTATTTATTTTTCCCCAATCTCTAAAGTTATTTAAAATATTTATACTTAATCTTTATCATACACTTCTTCATCTCTCTTCCAGGCAGCAATGTCCTCCCCTGGTGAAGAGGCTTTAGCCGGTGTGTCTGCAGTCCTGTCCTCTGCGTTTTCAGCTGCCCTGTCAGCCGCCATGGCAGTTGCCATGGCCGTGGATGCCAAAGCAGATCTTGGCACCCTACTAGACGAATGGGAAGAAGCAAGATGGGGCACCACAGAGAGATTGGTGTCCATCCTGACCAAGTAAGACCCTCTTCTATAGTTTATCTTTGTCTCTGAATGCTTGTCGCGGAGGTGACTGTGCTTCATCTGTGTTTCTCTGCAGAATATCTGAGCTGATTGAGCGGGAGACAGGAGAATACTACAAAGCAGACCCTGATCTGTTTGATGATCGTCATCCAGGTGTCAACCTGTTTACACACTGAGTTTCTGTCATTTCCTACTAGTTTCTTTACAAGCTTAATTACACCTCACAAAACTATATAGCCTATAAGATTCCATGAAATCTATTTTGCTTTTACACACAGTTGAGCTGGACGTTTATTTTAACTTTTAACTTTTTATTCTGGCTGTATTATGTTTTTTTTTTTTTTTTTTTTTTTTTTTTTTTTTTTTTTTTTTTTTTTTTTTTTGTACAGCACTTTGAGAAACTGAGGCTGATGTAAATGTGCTATATAAATAAAAAAGTAACCTTGAACTATTTACTCTAATAAACGTTTGGCTGGTTATTGAGTTTCTGTCTGTTTTTGCAGGGCGAGCAGATCCAAACTGTATGCTGGGACAACTGCTGAAGATGCTCTTTATGAATGATGACTTCACAAATGCGGTAACAAAGAAAATTTTGTTTATTTATTTAATAATTTACAACTATTAAAGTATAATTTTTTTCTCATTTTGGCCATTTTGGCAAAGAAAGTGTATGTAAAATACAAACAAGGCGGAGAAATTATGAAGAGATTAATGACCTTCCTATTCTCACCTGCAGGTGCAAACAGATCAGTTAAAACATGAAGTTTGTAATAATTGATTAACTTACCCAAAACTTGTAATGTGTCAAAAATCAGCAGTTGTTTTCTTGAACTCATTTTGTTCAATCTGGGAAATTGCATGAAAAATTCTGAATGTTGGTCAGACACAGAGAAGTATTTCTGACAGAAAAGGCTTATTAGGTGCTTCTTGTCAGCTGTGGTGAGGACCCACTGATCACCAGTTTGTGGGGTGACAAACCACAAACTATTAGCAGGGTGTTGGGGGATGCGCTGGAATAGTCTTTAGCCACAGCAACTGCAATCCACTACGTAGAGTGAGATTATCTGTTTGTAACATCCTGGTGCCAGATACCAGATAAAGTCCCCAGGTCGGATGCCTAAAACTCTTTGGCCTTATGACTAAAACAGTTTGTATGCACAAAGGAGAAAATGTGTGTTGGCACTAATTTAGTTAGATTCATAAGCCTCTTCTATTTCATGATTCTCAACCATCATGAAATTATATACATGTGCAAAAACCTAATTTTCACTTTCAATTCCAGTAGCAGCCAATGTTTTTACAGAATGTGAAACTCACATGTTAATCAGTGAAGAAGAAAAACTGTGGTCTCAGTTGTGAACTCACAACAAAACAAAAATATTTAAATTCAACAGTAACAAATAACTTCTGTTCATTCAGAGAAGAAAACCCTGCAGACAAACAGAAGAAATTTTTGAGTTAGAGTGAGGCAAACATAAAGGCAGCATCAGAGCAACGACCAAGTTCACCTTGTAAAAACGACTGTGTAAGCCCACTATAATTTTATTTAGAAAGTCATAATGATGTCGGCATGTCTGTTTTCTTCCTAAAGTCACGTTAGCAAGGTCCTACATAACTGTAAGAGCAGCCATCCTGATGCATGACAATACCACATGACTGCAGGCTGTTTATAACAACCACAATTAAATAATAGCATATTCTAAGGACTAATAGGAAACAAAATCTATGTAAAATTGTGTTCAGGAGAACACAAACCCTGTAGTTTTTGTCTGTAATCATAATCTGGCCTAGTCTCTCCAAGTCAGAACTATCTAAGTGGTACCCAGGACCAAATGGTTTTATCGTACCTAGTTAATGTGTATTGTCTTGAAGAACTAACATATTATTTTCCTTAGAGTTTTTTTTAAATCAACTCTTTAGTCTGTAAAATTTAAAAAAATGTCAACTACAAAGGTAAAAAACTCAATTGTTTAATTAACAGACTTTAAAAAATGTGTGAAAAACTTTCAAACACTAGTCAGTTAATGATTAATAAAATGATCATTTCACTTCCAATGTTTATTTAGATCTTAATTTTGATATGTATTAGTTGTAATTTCAGATGCATCATAAAAGAATATTCACACAAAAAATGTATCTATCTTGTAACTTTTATGTTTTAGTCTTTATTTAACCAGCAAAATCAATCTTTTGAGATTCAAAATATCTTTCGCAGTGGTGTCTGGGTCGAGACTGGTTATTTAAATTTATCAAGTATAAGCAAGATGTTGAAATGTCTTTATTTTCAAAACTCTATTTAAAGGAAGTTAAAATTACAACAAAGCTGTTTCGATTAATATTTTGTTATTTTTGACAGCTTTTGGACACATATATAATGAGCAGCAGAGAGCTGAGCCTCAACACAGCAGCGTGTCGCCTCCTTCTGAGCATCATGCCTGGCCTGGAAACTGCTGTTGTCTTCGAGGAAAAGGTAAAGTTGGAAATTCCTGAATTTAAGGCATAAAAATGTATTAAGAAGGCAGGATTTTAATGAGTAAAATGATCTGCTTTTGTTGTGTTTTTCTGATTCACCACTGTTTTCCAGTGTTCAGTCATAGCCTGTATCTCTTTTAAGAACAGCTTGGACAGAACATCTAGAATCACCTGAAGGTTGCACAATGCATACCTGTTATCCCTTTACAATTAGGCAAACATCATAAAAACGTTTTATTTATGAATTTGGTTTGAAAGAGCGCAATTGCCTAGTACAGATGTTGATAATAAATTTTGCCCTTTTTTTTTATTTCTTTTTTTTTTATTTAAAGTCCTGCTCCTAGGGACCAACATGTTTTATATTATCATTTAGTTTAATACACTTAATTCAGCTTCGCCTCGAGATCTGCACGTGTTTGTTTGAGTCAGGTGTGAATGATGATGCCTGAGCATCAAGAACTGGCACATTATTCACCTTTATTTAACCAAAACAGTGATTTTCCAAGTGAGCCTTGGTAAATTTACAGTCCACACACACTAAAAACAAAATGAAAAATACATGTAAATATCATGAAAAGAAATGATAAAACATTTCCTTCCTCAGCATTCCATGATGAACACATTTCTCTAATCCTAACAAACAAACTGGGTCAGCTTAATGCTAATATGATTAAGCATTTCAGAGAAACAATAATCTATTGCTGGAGTATTTTTCTTTTCCCTTTTTGTTTCCCAGTAAATGAGTCAGCTCAGTGTTGTGTGTTTGACAGGAAGGTCTGGTGGAGAAGTTGTTCAACTGGGCCTGTGAAGCTGAGCGGCCGCTGTGCGTTTACACCACAGGCCTGCTCGCCAGAGCCATGAGCAACCAGGAAATGGCAGCCAACTACAGAGAGCAGAACGCCCAACTGGTGGGTTTCATATTCATCCACAGTTAATATGATGGCTTTTAGCAATCGGTTTGGGTTTATAGACCAACGAGAACTTCAGACTGTTTGCTCTGTGATGTTTAGGCCAGAAAAGATGTTAAGTTCTGTCATTCAACTTAACTGGTTATAGGTTCATGCAATGTTATATTTTCTGTATTATCTAAACCACAAGTACAAGTATTAAGATTTCAAATATATTTCTGAGATGTTATACTTTTCATATGTTCCTTCTAGGAAAAATTGTGTTCTAGTCCAGCTAAACTATTCTCTTTCATATAGTACATTTTCAATAACACAGCAAAAATACTTTAGAGATCACCTTTTTAATTGCCTTTTAGTTGATATTTATTGGTTAAAAACAAAAAATAAAAGTAGAAATCAATAAAAGTAGAAATCAGTGTTGTTTTCGTGTGTTTCGACGAGCTTAAAATGGCTCTCTGATGACTAAAACATGACAAGACGTTTGCGAGATTTCGTTGACAAGACTAACATGTTCAAGGGCTAATTGTCCGATATTACAATTCCAACATTTCTGCCTCTTGTGAGCGCAATCTGGTAGGTAGCGATGCTGCTGCACCTTGGCCACGCCCACCACCTGACATGCAGCACGCACACAGACAAGCAGTTTATTCATTCATAGATGAATCATGGCGGCAGCGTCGACGAAGGGTTTTGGTGGTTGGAAGCGATGAAACGATGCATGGAAATATTTTACCTATAACCGATCATAATTTCACTGGCAGACTAGGTCAAGTTGAGCATGTGTGTTCCTCATCCATTGGTCATGTTTTGGGCATGTGTATGTTCAGGGTGTAGTACTGCACTTCAGAAAATTCTCAAAAATAAAGCCACAGTTACCAAAGTCAGGATGCTGTTGCTCTTTGCTTTTTGGAGTAATTTATTCAGTAGTTAGCACTTTATCTGTGCAATGCAGAACCCTAAGTAGATCAGAAAGTATTTGCTGTTGGCTGGGAAACCTTCTAAGTCTAAGACCATTTCTTTTAATGTTGTAATTATTGGTGAAAATAACCAAACAAGCTCACAATGTGTTGCTATATGCTGAACTTATAATCTGCTATGGTAGACTAAAACTGGACTAAAAATATCAAACTTAGAAATGACTAAAACTAATAAGAATTTTCGTCCTGAAGATTAAGACTGAAACTGAGATGCCTGCCAAAATCAACACTGGTAGAAATACAGACTAAACTGTGTTTTCCAAAACCTGAAAAGCTACTAATCATTTCTTTTGTTTTATCTCTGCATCCAGGTACCGCTCATGATTAAGCGTCTGCATGACCTGCAAACTGCAGAGGATATGGGTCACTTAAGTCCCACCCAGAACCTCCAGAATCTACCTCAAGACTCTCAGGATGAAGCCACCCAGACCTCTAGTGTCACAGCAGACCAGGAAAACAAGATGGATGTAGAAGATGTAGGGAAGGAGGAAGAGAGAAAAGAAAGAGATGGAGAGAGTAGCAGGTCAGCATCAAAAGTTAAACCCCCAACTCTGCTGTGCTCAGCCCAGAAATATGGTGGCTCAAGCAGCAGCAGCTCCACCCGACTGCATCCAGACTTTGTTTACCAAGCAAGTCCAGACCCTGCCACCTTGGAAATGGAGGACACTCAGGGAGGAGGAGGAGGAGGAGGGGGGAAGAGACAGTCTGTTAAAGAGAATGGGAGGAGAGCCAAACAGAAGCTCAACTTTACCAGCAGGATTGAGGAGGAGGCAGAGAAAGCTAATACAAGCCAACAGGCAACCAGCAGCTCATCCTGGTCTGAGATGAGTGCGATGGTGATTGGCACCGAATACTGCCTTTCACCACTGAGCCCAGCTATGGAGCAGAGGCTCATCCTGCAGTATCTGACACCACTTGGAGATTATCAGGAGGTGAGAGTCCTGATTATCGATTGTGATCTTAAACAAAACACAAACAATGGAGAAAAAAAAAGTTTCAGAAGTTCAGATAGGAGCATCCTATCTTCTTGTCTAAGCCTGTGGCCTGTATTGCACACCAACCAGGACACAGCAGAAACATTATAATGACCTTTATGCTGGGCTAAAATTTAAAAGCGTGATGTCAAAAAGTGGGTAATCCAGACCTAAAGGCTCACATTTTTCTAACTTTAGATTGTAATTATTTTCCAAACTCCAGTCATCTTATATTTTATTTGCATGATTGTAAACATTTAATGGAAACTATAAGCTGTATATATTTATGTTTTATCACACTGATGATATGAATTGTAGAATTGCTGGAGTTTACTCTTGAAATTGGATTAGATAATTGCCTTTTATTGTTTGTTACTCAGCAAACCAGCCGATATTGAGATCAAAACACACTAACTGACCATTTTGTTAATAATATACTTAAACAATTATCCTTATCAAATGAAAATGATCACAATACTAATCCTCCACCTTTCTGCAGTTGCTTGCTGTCTTCATGAAACTGGACACCCGATCATTGCTGATGAACTACATAGATCTCAGGCGGACCAAGAACATTCAGCTCACCTTTGATGCCCTTCTGGTAAGGTCAGATGTTTACTTTGGGGAAAAAAAGTCACCAAAACATCACAAAATCTGATGGGATGGGAGGCTTTTAATACAAGACTTTACCTTTTTTGTGCTCGCCTTTACCATGTTTTTTCAAAATTGCCAATAAACCTATTTTCATCAACATATCTTTCCTTTTCAAACCTGAAACAGGCTGATGTATGTAGCCCTTTTAGATCACATACATATAAATATTCATATCCATATTTTAACCTGCTCCTAAGGGGTAGTGCTGTCTGATTTAAAAGAGTCAATAATAGATTTGAGGAAGTTAGATGATTTTGACAATGTTATGTAAAAAATAAAATTATGAGGGGGAAAAAAGGCATATGCAAAAACATCTTTTTTTCTGCATGGTATGTAATGCCATGCAGGCATAATTGTGACAACTGGTTAATTCTCTTTGTTTTTGTCTTGGTATCTGTGCTGACAGCAGTATACAGGTAAAACTCAAAAGTTTTGAAAGTCACGCAAAACCTAATTTATTTCAGTAATTCAACTTAAAAGGGAAACTAATATATAGACTCATTATATGCAAAGTGAGATATTTTAAGCATTTATTTGTTCAAATTTAGATGATTATGGCTCAAAGCTTATGGAAACCCAAAAATCACAATCTCAGAAAATGAGTTAAGCCTCTATGTACCACACACCAATCATCTTTTTAATCCAAAACACCTGCAAAAGGACTCTCGGGCATTTAAGTGGTTTCAGTCTATTTCAGTAGAATTCACAATCGTGGGGAAGGCTGCTGACCTGACATTTGTGATGAAAACCATCATTGACACAGCCTCAAAAGGTCATTGCAAAAGAAGTTGGATGCTCTCATAGTGCTGTATCTAAGCACATTGATAAAAAGTTGAGTGGAAGGGAAAAGTGTGGAAGAAAAAGGTGAATGAACCAGCAGCGATGACCTCAGCCTGTAGAGGATTGTCAGGAACAGGTCACTCAAACATGTTGGGGAACAAGGAGTGGACTGAGGTTGGAGTTAGCCACAAACCTGGTTCAATGACCAAGGGATTACTGTGCTTGATTGGTCAGCAAACTCTCCTGAACCCCTTATGGGACATTTCCAAGAGAAAGATTAGAGACATGAGACCGAGCAATGTAGAAGAGTTGAAGGCTGCTATTGAAGCATCCTGGTCTTCCATTCCCCCCCAGCAGTGCCACAGGCCGATAACATCCATGCCACGTTGCATTGAGGCAGTAATTCATGCAAAATGGGCTCAAACCAAGTATTAAGTTCATATGCATGACTATACTCTTCAGATGGTCAACATTTCTGTATTCAGAATCCTTTTTAATTTTTTATTGATTTCACATAATCATCATCAGGCCATAATCATCAAAATTATAACAAATAAATGCTTGAAATGTCGCACTTAACATATACTGAATCTATAAAATATATTATTTTCCCCTTTTAAGTTGAACTACTGAAATAAATGAAGTTTTGCACGATATTCTAATTTTTTGATTTTCACCTGTAAACACTGAGCTCTTCCTGAGAGGTGGAGCCAGACATACTGAAGTTGGATACTAGGTTAAAAACAATATAATATTCATTAATTTTCTATACGGCTTATTCCAGTCAGGGTCACTGGGGAGCTAATGCTAGTTTCAATTTGATCCCGGAATTATGTTCAAAACTAAAAGCGCACTAATGCCATAATAAAGGACCAAAACTGAGGTTGTTGTCATTTAGCCATCCAGCCCCTCCCCACAGAAGAAGCTGTCTGTGTGTGAAAGATAATCTCAGCAATGTGGGCGAGGTTCTGCTCAGCTTCATGAAGGTTAAGTTTACCAACCTCACTCAATGGGTGGTGCCTTTTACTTACTGTGACTGTCCATCTCAGCTTTTTTTTTTTTTTTTTAAATATGACATGAAAACACACTTTAGAAAAATGTATTTTAAATGTAATGCAAGATTGTTTACAAAAACAAATGTTTTTTTCATGTAAAAAACCAGTCAGCCTGCAGTGCTCTACAGTAGTAAGATGCAGAGGAAGTAAAGTATTCTGATATTTGACTTGTTTTTAAAATATTAAATTATAAGATTTACAACCTTCATAATCACTGATTTCTTTCTCTAAAATGATTTTCTTCTCTCTTTTTTTCAGTATCTTGCCTCACTGCTGCTCCATAAGAAGTTTGCTGCAGAATTCATTGATAACGGAGGAGTTCAGGAACTTCTTGAGATCCCGAGGCCTTCTATGGCAGCAACAGGAGTTTCCCTTTGCCTCTACTACTTGGCCTACAACCAAGATGCAATGGAGAGGGTATAGTTATTATTCATGCGTGTTAAACATGCAACTTACTTCTCTAAACAATTATAATTTTGCAAATTGAGACAGTTTTAGTCGAAGTTTTGGAATTCTTAAAGTTTTACAGCCGCAGTGTGTAAGAATTACTCCCATCTACTGGAGCCTCACCATTTAAGAGCGTTATTACAACTACGGAGGCTGCAGACTCATAAATGTTAAGTTCGAGTGTCCCGTCAGGTGATGAGAAACAGAACGATATATAATTATTATTATTTTATGCCAATAAGTTACTCTGTGTTTAATAACATGTATTTCAGCTGATTTATCCAGGGAGGTGGGCGACGTATTGATAAAAAATAATTATAATCTGAGAGATATTTTTGTGTTAGAATGCTGCAGTTCTGGTGATTAAATCACGACGAGAAACTGGTTTTACTTTGGTCTATTTTGTCTGACTAGAGGGAGGACAACTACCCCATCCCGTTGACAAATCAGCTGAAATAAATAATGGAAAATGAGTGAAAAATCTCGGAAAATACATCTGAAAGAAGCGCACGGTCGCCTGCTGGTACAACTTCTGTGAAGAGTAACAACTGAAAACTGTTGCAACGTAGCCTTTCTACTGTATGCTAACTAACAAATTAGCCGTTTTATATAGCAAGTAACAGTAAATGATCCAACTTAAACGGGAGAATAAAGTAGTTGCTGGACCACACTGCCCTGTTTCTAACATGACGCCACAATAAACATCACTGTTAGATTGTATTAACTCACCTATCCAGCAGAAAGCTGCACCCTCCGCATTAGCTTTGATGTCCCCCTCTTCATCAGCTGCCTCCATCTGGTAAAAACTCCACCGACGTACACTCTTATTTTCTCCCAGTTATTATTTCTTTTTCTTTTCTTGGCTATTTTTTCCTCCGTCTCGCGGGCAAAGAGTATAGATGGTCC
>JBAMHW010000003.1:13309714-13325453 GCA_037177495.1 Rhadinocentrus ornatus | reverse complement strand
TTGGTAAAATACGTATTTATGAAAGCAATTCTTGATTTTTGCTAACAAAAAAACAAAACTACACACTGTACCTTTAAAGTTTTCAAGGTTCATTTGATCACTTTAATGAAATATTAACATTTGGTTGCAGTTTAGGTTGAGGTAATAAGGGTTCTTTGAATTAGGAGTTCATAACCCTCCTCTTCCCATTGCCTAAAATTGTATCTCCCCTCAGTATGGTGAAACCCATCAGCATAAAGTGAGACTGATCGGACTGAGGCTTGCCATCTCATTCAATGTCTTTACTGTGTGTGTGCTTACAGGTGTGCATACTCCCAGATGGCGTGCTGTCAGACATGGTGTCTTACGCCCTGTGGTTGCTGGAGTCGTCTCACGCTTCGGGCGTCTGCCATGCCACCATGTTTTTCTCAATTTCGTTCTCATTTAGGGCGGTGTTGCAACTCTTCGATGAGCAGGATGGCCTACGCAGGCTAGTCAACCTGGTTAGTAGTGAATCATCCTCTATTGCTTTATTACAGCAGTTCTTTAAACCAAGTAATAACCGGGTAACATAAAAAAAAAAAAAAAAAACCTGAAAATGGATCAGGTTTACAGAAGCAGCGCATGGAAGAGGAGAACTAATACTGCAATGTTCTGCCTTTGTCTGCCAGCATTACAGCGACCTCTTCCTGCTCTTGTCCCTGAAGGGCTAAATGAGTATTGATAATCCATCATAGTGAAATATATTTTGTTCATAAGAAATTGAATCCATGTTCATAACATTTACACTTGCAACAAGTTTTATGTTTTCTTAAATGTCTTATGGCATGGCCATAAGACATAAAAAAGGGCTTGTCAGCAATGAAAGGAGACTTTTCAGAGTGTTCAAATCAGATTATGGGCATAAAATATAATCACTTAAATGACAAAGATTTTTATACCAAACTTTAAACTTATGTAGACATTTTTCAAATAAGCTTGTTTTGGGAGCCAGCCCTAAATGGTATGTGTTGTTTTTTTTCTTGGATAAAAATTTATAGTTTTGTCTTTAATTAGAACTAAAGTCAGTTTTCATTACCTAAAATAATGATTTTTTTCAGTTACATTTATTATTTACAGTTATGGAAAAATAAATTGAAATAACAAGTTTAGCTTGAAGAAAAACAGTAAAAAAACCAAACAAAACAGGATAGAATTTTTTATATAAGTTTGTATGTGTTACATACCTATAGTAGCCGTAATAGATGGTGTACAGGTGGTGTCAAAGAGGAATTCTGTGGGGGTTGTGAAGCTAACCACTTCTCCACAGGAAGAGCAAACTGAGATTTTAAACAACTCAAACCTTAAAGATTTTGTAGAGGTTGAGTGAACTGGGTGTGTTGCAGCAGGGAAACAGAAAACCTGGAGGACACTGACCCAAGATGTCCGGGGTTGGTGATCCCTGCTTTAAACTGAGAGTGCTCTGATTGCTGCCTATTTAAGATGAGACATTGACTACACATAAGTACTTAACATAATACCACTTTAAGGGGGGGAAAAAAGATAAATATCTTTTTCATTAGGGCTCTTTAACTCAAAGAAACTGGTATGATCATGTTGAATAAATGTTTGTGAAAGAATAATGTTTTCTTCTGGGCTCAAAATAGAATTTGAACTGATTTGACAACATCTCTGAAATCAATTTCTGAGGGTTTGATTCATTGTTGGGCTGGTCTCAAAAATCTCAGTTTGAAACCTTTGTACCATTTCTTCCCATAGATCAGCACTTTGGAGATCCTTAACATAGAGAATGAGGTCTCCATAATGAGTGATGACCAGGTCTTCTCCAGCCGACAGAAAGCCAAGCACACCTGCATGGCACTGCGCAGGTAAAGCGGTGATAGATGGATACACTGATACACATTAATAGAAGTATAAGTTAATGGAAAAACTGGAATTAAATGTGATTTTTTTTTTATGTCAGTGAAACTAATGGGCTCGACACACAGGAGGCAATGTTGCTCCTTCTCCATTAATTTCCTATGGAACTTGTGCAATAAGGCGAAAATCGCTTGCCCTCCTCCAACCAAGCGCGATGTGACATTCGTGCATGTGAAATTTAGCGATTGTTCACGTTGATGCTCCCATGAGGATTTGCGACGTGTCTAGGGCTGTCACAGCTTTTAAATTAATCACAGCTTACAAATTAAATAATCATGATTAATCAACATTTGAGACACTGCTTGAAATGTGCCCATCTTTACTGTATTGTATCAACAGAAAGAGCCAATGCTTACAAATATTTAATGTTTACTGACCTTCAACATCAGATATGCAAGAGTAAGTAAATGCAGAATGGAAAGTTCTTCCATCTGTTGTTCTACATAATCTCTACCATTTTTAAATCATAATGCAGTATTCATACAGCATCATCTCACCAACCACCTCCATGGTGATATTTGTCAAAATCACCAGATGTGTTGACTGAAGTTAAATATTGATGCAGAAACTCTGGTAAAACTGATGATCTGGCACAAAACACATTTTTCTTTTTACCATTGAAGTGTAAGTATTTGTGCAGAAGTGATAAAATTCCTGTGTTGCGCCATCAATGTTCTTTTTATTCTCAAATCTATCTAATGTTCATCATCTTGCCTCTAGACACCTCCATGTGTTGCGTTAAAATATTAATGCAAATAATTACATAAATTAGTTGCAATCTTTAATGCATTTTTTTTAACGGCCTTAGAAGTGACAGAAGAAAGTTGAAAAATGTCCAGCTTTTGTCGCTGTCGCATGGCACTACAACCAATCAGCAAGAGTTTCATTGACTGACCAATGAGCTGAGAGCAGGCTAGACAGTGCAATCTGTAACCCCTTTCAACATGGAGGAACAGATTATTTTAGCTGTATCTGACTTTCCCATACTTTGCAATAGTTCACGCAATTATAATAGAGATGTAAATATAAAGGCAGCCGCATGGGAACGCCAGGGTGACTTTGTCAGAAAATAGGCCCTGGATTTATCTGGATCAGCCTTGAGGTCCACCATCAAATGATTATATTGACCATGTTGTTTCCTTGGCTGTGTCGAATGTGCACCCTACTCCCTACATAGTGCCCTACATAGGGATCATGCCATTTTGTAGGAGTGTCCGAATGTCCAGAGAGAAAAAAGTAGTGCACTCAAAATGACCCACAATGCATCTTGAAAAGTAGTAAGCATCGATGCTCATTGGATGGGTCAATATAAACCACAATGCATTGCGAGCAGAAGCTCAACATGTAAGGAAGGTGGAAAAACATTTTTTATTGAATAGATATGCAATAAAGAATGAAGTACAACATAAGGAATACAAATAAAAATAATTACATACAACTTTGGATTGGATTTGGAATGGCATCTTGACTCACGTTGTGGTTGCCATGGTGACGGCTGGTAGTTACTTGGTCTGCGGTGAGGAAAAAATAGGCAGCTTTGTGTTCGAATTGCCAAGAGAATGAGTGCACTATGTAGTTTGCTATATAGTGCAGCCCTATGCAGTGAACGAAGGGTTAGAGAGTAGGGTGGACATTCGGACAAAGCCCTTGTTTGTAAAATATGATGAACCCAGGTTTGTCTTTCTCTTTTGTTCAGTTAAGTCAACAGCAAGATTTCTGTCAATTTGAGCAAAATCTTCTGACTCTTCATCATTGGTGCCTTGTGTGTCACGAACTGCTTTGAAAATGTCAAAATTACCTCCAATATCATACACAAACAAATTTCTTGGAGACAAGCGATCCGAGTGCACGACGCTGCCGCCATCGCTGATGTTTGTTGCGTCCCGTGTGTTGGGTTTTATCTGGATGGCGATGAGTTTTGCCTGTAGCTGTTTGTCGCCCCTCATGTGTCGAGCCCATAAAAGTTTGACTTGCACAAACTACACCGCATGTAAATCTGTGCCTGTGGCTGTGCATTACGGGCACTTGTATAAAGGCAGCAAGCATTAACTGTGTTATTACTTCCTTTGTGAAGGTACTTCGAGGCTCATCTCGCAGTTAAGACTGAACAGGTGAAACAGTCCCTGCACACATCAGAGAGTGGCACCATTGTTCCCCAGCAGCCCTTTTACAAGGTATATAGATGCAATATTTATTTTCCAGGTTTTATATATGATGGATTTGGAAAAAATAGAAGATGTTTGTTAAATATTTTGTTTAACGTATTGTCTGCATTTTTTCATTTGAAACTAAAAGTACTTACAAATGCCAATGAAGCAAAGACAAACATTTATAACCCAGTGGTTTTATCCTCCCATCACCATGACAGATTTTTTTAAATCTATGTGATTTGTTACCTTTAACAGAGTATAAAGTTTGTTGATATTACCCTGCTTACATCAGCTGTGTGTGTGGCTCCCTGTTTCCAGGCTTACTCATACACCAGAGAGCAGATAATTGAAATGATGGAGTTTCTTATTGAGTGCGGACCTCTTCAGCTCCACTGGGAGCCAGTGGAAGTATTCTACAAGTTGTCTT
This sequence comes from Rhadinocentrus ornatus, assembly GCA_037177495.1. NCBI lineage: Eukaryota > Metazoa > Chordata > Actinopteri > Atheriniformes > Melanotaeniidae > Rhadinocentrus > Rhadinocentrus ornatus. The sequence continues at coordinate 13,320,977 of JBAMHW010000003.1, read as the reverse complement.
GTGTTCCCTTAATGCTGCAGCTCATATCTACAGCCTGTGACTGGAAGACATACTATGGCAGGTAATTTAACTTTCTCTGAGCAGTTGGAGTCAGCAATGATTGTGAAAACTGACAGAATCACAGTAATGGCAACACTGATCTAACTGCATATTCCATCTCTTATTAATCTATCTGTCTCATCAGGAGCGACACAGTGCGCTATGCTTTGGACATCCTGGCCATCCTGACAGTGGTTCCTAAAGTCCAGCTGGTCTTGGCTGACACTGTTGATGTTTTGGATGAAAACAGGTCCTCTGTTTCCACCGTGGGTCAGTAAAGCTCTTCCGTTTTTAAGTAATTGAGCCATTTTGGAATTTTAGTCTTGTGTGCATCATTGTGGTTCTTGTCCTTGTTGCAGGTATGAGCATCATTCTGGGTGTTGCTGAGGGTGAGGTGTTTGTTAATGATGCTGAGATCCAGAAGTCTGCACTACAAGTGAGCAGATGGTTTGAGACGGTTGACTGTGACTTCTTCACTTCTCTAACCCAAGTTAACATATCTCAACAGCTAAAAACTGGCTGTGAAACTCTTTTTATTGGAGTTCATAAATCTAGATGGCAAAATCCTGCTGCTAACTTTAGACTTTTTTCACCAGAAGCTGGTTCCTACATGTAAACATTGACATATGCTAACATTTTTTTTCTCTTCAAACATTCATGTTCTAGTTTTATAACTGCTAAAGCTCTGACTTGAAATCAGTTGCAATTGATCAGTGGCAAATAATTTAAGTTTAAACCTTAAATCATGACTGATTTCCTTTTATAATTTGGCATTATATATTGGAGATTGTAATGTGTCAGCGTGTTGGAATGCAATTTTCAGCCCCAGAATGGGCAGCATGTCTGCTGATTCTTGGTCTTCTGAAATAATCTACACTGGTTGTAAATAGTTTTCACAGTATTTGGATTTAATTGTGTTTCTACGTTTAACAGCTATCCTGTCAGAAATAATTCAATGAGAAACTATATTAATATATTATTAACATAATTCACATAAACAAATTTCTACTTTTTTTTTTTCCTGACTGCCTTGAACTTTAATTTTTTCCCCCTTTTGCTTCCCAGGTGATAATAAACTGTGTGTGCGCTCTAGACCAAAGCCTGAGCACTGTTGGTGCTTTTGCTGTTGCCCCTCTGCGGCAGTCCCTTCACCCCCAGCAGCCCCCTACTCCCCACAACAGGGTGCTGGCCCACATGTGGCAAGTAGTACAGAGCAATAATGGTATAAAGGTAAGTAGTTGCACATATATGCATTTCTTTACCTGCACATTGGGATTTGGTGTGGAAGGTCATCTTTATTCAGGCTGTTTATATATTAATGTGACCTCTGCATTCTCACTATATAAATTTAGAAGGGAAAAAAAAAAGTTCCTCAATCTACTAGAGTTTAGACACACCTGTACATTTTGGACCCTCCAGGTGCTTCTATCCCTACTGTCGGTGAAGATGCCCATCACAGATGCAGACCTGATCCGTGCTCTGGCCTGCAAAGCTCTGGTTGGACTTTCTCGCAGCTCTGCAATCAGACAGATCATCAGCAAGCTGCCGCTCTTCACCAGCAGTCACATTCAACAAGTAAAAACCAGATTCTCAGTTTAAACTCTGCAAAAGTAATGCTCAGGTTTTATAAATATATTATTACAATAAAATTTCATGTGATGTATTGTTTTAAAGTACAGTTTTAAGTTTCCTTCTTACACTTTTGTTTTATTACCTCCGCAGCTGATGAAGGAGCCAGTGCTGCAGGACAAACGAAGTGAGCACGTCCGCTTCTGCCGTTATGCTGCTGAGTTGACTGAGCGAGTGTCTGGCAAACCTCTCCTCATGGGCACTGATGTCTCGCTGGCTCGTCTGCAGAAGGCTAACGTGGTCGCACAGTCACGCATCACGTTTTCTGAGAAAGAACTCCTCATACTGATCAGGAACCACCTTGTTACCAAAGGGCTCCATGACACAGCAAACACACTTGTTAAAGAAGCAAATTTACCTGTAGCTTCCCTCTGCCCAAGCGCCTCCTCTTCCTGCGTCACCCCTCCCCCTTCTGCATCACCAATACCCAGGACTTCTCGGCTAGCGAGTGGTATTATAGCTCGTATTGCCAGCCATGTTGGAACATCTCCTATATCAGCCTCTATTGCTTCCTCCTCTTCGCGATCCCTTGTCATTCCTCACCCATCATGCTCCTTTGCATCTACCTCTGCTCTCTCAGCTCCTCCTCCTAATTCTCATGGGCAGGCCTCGCACCCTGTTGGCCGGATCTTGTTCACACGGGAACGCCCCGCAGCCAACTGCAACTCAGGGAAAAAACCTCGTGCACTAAAACAGAAGTCTGACCATGGTGCTTTTATACAGGTTAGTAATACATCTGGTTATATACATTGTTGGTGGTTTAGATTAATAATCAGTATTTACAACTGCCCAGTATCTATAGTTTTTGAACAAGCAGAAACACCCTCTTTTTGCACATAATGACTGAAAACATTTAATTATTAAGCATCCTCTAGGTAGGTAAAGAGAACTTGGTTAAGTCAGTGAAGCAACTTTTTTAAAAATTTCATTTTAAAGAAAAATTATGCAGTATTACAACATTGTGAGTCATAAAATGATTAACCTCAGAGATTAGCTGTTAATTTGTAAGTGAAATCAGAGTCAGGTGTTCTCAGTTAACCAGTTCAATTAAAGAGTCACTTTCACAACATATTTGTGGAGGTGTATCACTGCGCAACCAAGATTTCCAAGGACCCTTAGATTAGAGAGCTGTTGATGCTCTTCAGCGTAGAAAATGTTTACAAAAGCACCTCTAAACTTAAGAGGTACAAAATTATCTTAAAAGGTCACCAATGGACCAACACACCAGTTAACTTCTAAATAATTACAGAAATATTTCATGCTAGCTGAAATGAATGTTCATGAATCTGGCATCAGGATTGAAACACTGATGTGGTGCAAGAAGAAAACCAATGTCTCCATAAAAAGAACATGTCTGTCTGCAGTTCATAAAGACCATGTGCATTAACTGAATATCAGGAAAAGGTTGTTCATACTAAAAAAACAGCACCCCTAAACACGTTGGATTGTATTTATGCAGAAATATGCACACGAAAGAGTTGAAAAAGTTGCTAAACATTCAAGCATTGCCATTTACATGCTTTTTAACTCTACAAAAGCTACAAACAAGAAAAATAAAAGGACAATTGACAAATAATCAAATTAAAGTAGGAGGAAGGATCAGAAATTTCTGGCTTGTGACCATCTGCTGTTGCCATTAATACAGGAGGCTACCGTGTGATACAGTTTTCAAAAGTATTTAACTTTATTTTTCATATGTTAGTATTATTATTTGTAACTGTAAATCCCAATGGTTTGATCCCAGCTCTTATGGTAACCTTAACACGATAATGCCAGCATATATTCTGTTAGCTGCATAGCTTGGCATTAATTATGTTTGATGTTGCTGCTGCCATTAGTCTTGATGACTTCAGTGATCCTATGGTGCCATTAAGAGGCTATTTGGGACTTGCAATGAAATGTCTTGATAACTACTGAATGGATTGTCTATAAATGCCGTACTAAAGATCAAGATGGAATGGAATACATTACATTATCTTACATTATATTTTGACTTTCTATACTGCAACAGTATGAGGTAAAAAAAAAGTTACATTTAGTAAAGAATTTTATTTTAAAACCACATTTTCTTCCCTTTCTCTTAATCAGACTCCGGCTATGAAGAAGCAGTTTGAGCGCCACCTTCCTTCTCCGCCGTCTCTGGACAGCATCATCACAGAGTACTTGAGGGAACAACACGCTCGCTGCCCCAATCCTGTCACCACCTGCCCTCCCTTTTCCCTTTTCACCCCACATCGCTGCCCAGAGCCCAAGCAGAGGCGACAGGCATCGCCCAATTTCACTGCCCGCCTGGGTAGCAGGATGTTGTACCCGAAGTATGGAGGCGTGGACCGAGGGTGTCTAGATAGACACCTGATCTTTAGCAGGTAGGGAACAGCCTTGGGGCACCATGTTTGTTGTTTATTTCAAACTTTAAAAACTGTCTAAAAATGTCTGAAATTAAAAAGTCCAGCTTCAGTTATTTCTGTCTTTATCTCTGCTGCTGCCTCTGCTTCCTTTGTTTATTTATTTTATTTTTTAAACTTGTCTTGAGGTTTCGGCCAATGTCAGTTTTCCACGAGGGCGACGGAGACGAGAGCGGCTTCACCTGTTGTGCTTTCTCAGCCCGCGAGAGTTTCCTGATGCTGGGAACCTGCTCAGGTCACCTCAAATTCTACAACATATTCTCTGGAGAGGAGGAGGCCAACTACACCTGTCACACATCAGCCATCACACACCTTGAACCTTCCAGGGTACGACATAAATATTTTAAACTTCCTACTGTTAGGATGACTTATAACATTGCAGCAGATAAGATTGTTGAAATATAAAGCTTATAATCGCTTTAATATACGTGTCTCTCAGGATGGGAAATTGCTGCTCACCTCTGCTTCTTGGAGTGTCCCCTTGTCAGCTCTTTGGAGTATGGACGATGTCTTTAGCATGAAGTAAAACTATCACACATCCCTGTTTTTTTTTCATGACTGTTTATAGATTGTTGTTTACAGTGATTTACACACTATGATACTATGTTGATTTTTCTCTGATGTTTTCTTTTTTTGTCTCCAGAAACACCTTTGCAGATGATCACTATGTTGAGTTTAGTAAGCTCTCTCAGGACAGAGTCATCGGCACCAAAGACCAAGTTGCACATGTAGGGAACGCAAGCTGATTCTCTGTTTGGTACCTTTTATCATGTTTTCCATCTTGAATACTTGCTGACATATTCTTATACTCATATATGCTAAGTTGTATAATCTTGTTTTCTTTTCTTAATACTTGCTTTCCTGAAAATCTCCCTTGTCCCATATTTAATTATTTCCACGAGTTTTTCCACAGTATTCAGTGCTTTTTTCATTAGTTTGGACATTAACATTTATACTTTATACCCATTTTTCATTAAGTCATCACACATATCTTGTGTTTTTAGTGGCAGATTACATCACGTGTATAATTTCCTTGTCTTTACACAAGAAGAATGTCTTTGACTTTGTGACATTTTGCAGCCATTTATTATTGAACCCAGAGGAGCGTTTCTCATTTTAGATGTGTTCTCTTCCTCATTTTTCATGAAGTGACACTTAAATCAGATGGTGCACTAATTACTAATCAAGCATGTGCTTGTTGTTATTGCACCAAACTGCACATCTCTACAGAAACAAATAGATAAAGTGAAGACTTAGTTTCGGGTCATCTGTCTCTTTTTTTGCAGCAACATTTTCCAAGACCATGGTTGGTCGTGAGATCTGCAATAATACTTGTGTTTTATCACAACACTAATGGCAGCTAAAATGTTTACTGTATGCTAGACTCATTATCAGTGATACGTTTATCCAATCAGTTCATGATAGCATTTTTATTCTTGTGCTTCAGCTCTTCTCTTAAATCGACACTTTTATGACACAAGAACAATTTCGCCTTCACTGCCAACATCAGCACAATTGCTTCTGTGTTGTCAATAAACCTTACAAGATCAAAGAAAATGCTGTTTTACAGCAAACATGCTGGCATTTGCAGTGCCTTTATGACAATATGGTAATAGTGATGATTTTTTTTCTTGATTATGTCTGCATTTATTGATTCTAACATAAACAAAAGGGCCTGAAAAGATAAGTTTCTTGAGTCAAGCATTTAATGGGCCTTAAGGCGCCCAGCACATTTTAAGGAAATCAGTAGGAGTAACTAGAATTAAAATGAACTTCACAAGGTGGAATAAAATCGGAAGCACTCCATACATCCAAGTTGTGTATTTGTGTTTCAAACATTAATTTTTATGTAATTTTTTCCCTCTTGTTTTAGATCTATGACATCCAAACAGGTCAGAAGACCTTGACTCTGAATGACACTGCCCTGGCCAACAACTACAAGCGGAACTGTGCTACCTTCAACCCCACTGATGACATGGTGCTAAATGATGGGGTGCTTTGGGATGTGCGAGCATCCAGGGCAATCCATAAGTTCGACAAGTTCAACATGAACATCAGTGGGGTTTTCCATCCTAATGGCCTAGAGGTCATCATCAACACAGAGATTGTATCCTCTGATGCTGTCTGCTTTAAAGGCTTTTCTAAAATAATGAGCCAAACTTAGTGCCTGTAATATTTGGATGCACTGTTTTGTAAAATCATAAGGAAAAAGCTGCATTAGGTAAAAAGTGACTGAAAATGAAAAATTTAAAGTTTGTTTCACCACCAGCTGCAACTGCGTGGTGGATGTTACTTGGCAATGCATGTTTACTCCTGCTTTAGCAGGAACTACTATAAAAATGGTTCTCAGCATTTTGGCAGGTGTTCATTTGCTTACATCAGCAGTACTGCACATAATATTTTGTTTTTTTAACGCTGAAGAAAAGACACCTAGTACCTTTACCATTGAAAGTAACATTTTAGTTTACTGGGAGCTTCATGTCAATTACTTCCAAGAACGATCGAAAAGTACAAAAACTGAGGCTCTGGTGGTCTATGAAACCACCAAACTCAATACACTCAGCTACAGTTAGCATATCCACCATTACGTCATATTTCTATTATTGTTGATTGAAGCTAGAGCTGTTAGTATGTCCAATTAAAAAAAACAAAAGAGCAGGGGGAGCTATAATTCTCTTGATAACTACAGAAGAACACCTGAACCACAAACCAGGTGTTTGTGGCAACTCGTAAGCATTGTTTTCATTTGGGCTTGATGACTTTCAACCTTGACAGCAGACATCAGTGGGATCTTAGAACCTTCCACCTCCTCCACACTGTTCCTGCCCTGGACCAGTGCAGGGTGGTCTTTAACAGCAATGGCACCATTATATATGGAGGTATGGACATGTGTGTTTCACTTATTTCTAATACAGTGACTGTGACAGAGTTAATGCGCAGATCACTACAGGTCATGATTGTGTTCCTCTCATGTACAGCAATGTTACAAGCTGATGATGAGGATGATGTAATGGACCAACAGATGAAGAGTCCATTTGGTTCATCATTTAGAACCTTTGATGCCACAGACTACAAGCCCATTGGTAGGCTGTACTATTTTATGTCATGTCAGTCAAATATGGTTCACTTGCATATCAAAACTATTTCTCCTTTTTTTTAGATAAAAAAATTAATGCACTGCACTGACAGCACCATTCAAAAATTTTTATGTCTTCTGAGTCATATTCATAGTAATGGTTTAGACTGTTGTATCATAATTGGTTTGTGATGCTTTTTTTTTTCCTTTCAGCGACAGTGGATGTGAAGAGGAACATATTTGATCTGTGTACTGATAGCAAGGACTTTTACCTTGCTGTCATTGAGGTATTTTTATTTATTTTTTTTTGTCCCCATCTCTTTAGGTATTATCGTAATAATTTAAATTAAAGCAACTAGACTTCCTTTTCTTGGTTCTTGAACAGTTTAATCTGTCATCTGCTACAGATGAGAAGCCTAAGAAAAATAAGTCTGATTGTCTTAATTCAAGCTCTGGATGCAGAGCTTGAATAAAGACTCTATACACATGGGCTGCACAGTGGCGTAGTGCTTAGAACTGCTGCCTCACAGCAAGAAGGTCACTGGTTTGTGCCTGCCCCTGGTAGTGCAAGTGTTGTGTTCTCAGAGGTAGCTACTGTTCCTCTACTCAGTCCTCCCTGGTTTGGTTCGTGGCTTTTAGCTGCATGTCTCCTCCTGATCTACAAAGGACACCAGACCCACAAAATCATCTTTTTAAATTTTACCATAATTACTTGGATTTGCAGACGTCAGGTGTACTATGGCTAACATAAACTTCTGTGCAACCAGCAGAAAAAGAAAAACCCATCAGAGAACTATAAAATACGGAGCTCAGACTAACTTAATGTGATAGTGAGTAGCAGCATCACTGATTTCTATCAGATGCTTGTGATAATGTTTGCACATAAGACCTAATTTGATTTTGCAAAGGCTTGCATGTGTGACCATATAACCACCCACCCACCCATACATACCTTGGGTCCTCCTGGGTCTTGGCTTTCCATGAGAACATCAATTCTGTTTTTAATGTAGTGCCAGCTGAAGGCTTGAGAGTTAACAGGCATCCAATATTGATTTCTGGCCATGTTCCTCCCACACAGAAATCTTTGGAGATTCTCTGAATCAGATTAGTAATGAATTTGATTATATTTGATACTGTTGATAATGGGATATTTTTTCTGAAATTGCTCCAGAATTCACAGATGCAAATTGCTGCCTTTCTTTACTTCTAAGAGATGCTCTAAGATGCTCTTTTTTTAACTCAGTCATGTTACTAACCTGTTGCTAATTAGTAGAAACAGGTTCCTCTAGTGGTTTACATTTCCAATGTTTCTTAGACTTGTTTCTTCAATCAAATTTTGTAATTGCTAAAATATTAAAAAAAAAAAAAAAAAGTAACATCTCACTTTAAACATACAATTCATTTTCTATAATCTATTGTGAATAAATATTGGTCTATTGACTCATGGGTTGTGATTTATTTATTTTACCATACACAGTATCCCAACTTTTTTGGACATTTAGAATAGAATAGAATAGAATAGAATGCCTTTATTGTCATTATACACCGGTACAACGAGATTAAGCCGTCACCAAAACAGTGCAGGATAGAATTTAAAACATAAATAAAGCAAAATAAAATAGAATAAAGGCACATACAAAATGAGAGATGGGGTGCGTAGTCCTGATAGAAAAAATATATATATATGTATATGTGTATTTACATTGCAGCTCGGTATTGCACGGATTTGGAAAAGTAGTTAAATACAAATAAATATATCTACAAAATATCTCTATGTTAAATGGTTTTTTAAATGGCCTCCAAAAGCCAAAGGTTTTTATGCAGTTAATAGGTGTGCATTACTTAGATACCACATGCATTCCCTGAGACTGCAGGTTGTTAAGCAATTTTTCACTTTTAATTTGCAGAACCAGGACGCCATCAGCTTGGACACAGTTTGTCGTCTTTACGAAGTGGGACGACAGAAACTGGCGGAGGAAGGAGATGATGATGAGGTGAGGTGCAGATTTCTGTGTTTACTTTTCTCAGAACGTATTCTTTTGAAGCATATCTCGTCAGCATTTCTGTCATCAAATAGTTGTGAGACCATAATCTAATATATAAAGAAATAGTAAAAAGCAACTTTATTTATTTCATGTGTCAGATTTAAATACTTTGAAATTCGGATGTAACAATAATCTGAGCGTGTACAGTATATGTTTGGATAAAAAGGTTGATCCTTTGTTTGTATTGCATGTTGTATTCTTTCAGGATGATGAAGATCAGGATGACGATTCCTCAGACACTGATGATGATGATGATGATGATGACGATGATGACATCGACACAGACCCACTTATAGAGGAACTTGTCAATAACAATGAGCCAGATAACCAGGACCAAGCGACCTCCCCTGCAGATGAAGGGGTATCTGATCTGCTAACAAATTAAACTCTTGTATTTAAATAATTTCAAAGTTGGGTTGAGGATTGATCATTAGTTACGTTTACATGGACTAGGGTTGTCGCAATACCAAAAGTTCAAATCAATACCGAAACTAAGGCTGGTGCTCAATACAATTTTCAAACTATAGAGGGGAATTTTTTTTTGTTTTTTTAATAATTTAAATTTTAAAGTCAGAACACCACAAGAATAACACACTCCCAAAAATACAACAAAAAAATATATATAAACATATAAATATAAATAAATATCTAAATTTATTATAATAAATCTCTATTAGCTCGTGCAAGGATACAGTCTTCCTGCAGACTGCTCACTGTGGTACAAAAAATAAACTTAAAAAAAGCTTAAACTACTAGTTAGTGGGCTTATATACACAAGTGTCCTTTTCTTTACAACACAAAGAGATCAAGTAAACATTAAAACAAACATACAAGTTAAGATTTTTTACGTTTTTAATTACCTGTAGATTAAAAGTAAAAAACAAACAAACATTTAAATAGAAACTTTTCAAATATTTTTGTCTACAATCTACATTATTATCTACATTATATCGGATTGTAACCCGGGACGGGATCAGCCAGTAGCAGCCTTCTGCCATTCATTTTTAGGCTGGTTATGGAGCAGAAGGGAACATCTCCTGCTATTCCTGCAACTCAGAGCTTAGCTGCTGCTTTGCGAGGACTAGCCTCTTGTGAGCGCGTCTGTACAGGTGAGGGAACTGCGGCAGCACCCGCGGCCCATTGAAAAGGGTAAACTATACACGTTTTCACGTCACTGATAACACCAGAAAAGATTTGCTAGAGAGAACTAAAAACCTGCTAATTATAACACCAATTTGTCGACTCCTTTACCGTCAGCCGGGCTATGACACGGGAGAGTGATGACGAGCAGTGAGGAGGAGTTTGAATAGAATAGAACTTTATTTGTCATTGCAACAAAAAGTGCAAAGTTCTTCAAGAATAAAACTTATAATAAAACAGAAATATTTGCAACAACATAAATAAGACTAAATACAACATAGCTACAACATAGTAAATAAGATTAAATGAGTAAGTAATAACTACCAGAGTATAATGTATATTATAAAATATATAACCCACAACCTATTATACATATAATATATAATATACACAGTTGTTTAGTGCAATATAAAGGACATAAAAACCTGAGCTAGCTTACTAAGGCAAAAACATGAGTTGAAATTTGTTGGGTAAAAGCTGTCCCTGAACCGCTTTGTCCATGCAGTGATTGATCTGTACCACCTCCCTGATGGTAATGGATCAATCTTGTGGTGATCAAAGTGAGAGGAGTCCTGGATAATTTCACCAGCCTTCCGGAGGCAGCGGGAATGGTGCAGTTCTTCCAGTATGAGGAGAGGGCAGCCGATGATCCTTTGGGCCATGTTTATGACCCTTTGCGGTGACGTCCTCTGAGCCACCGTGCAGCTGGTGTACCACACACACATGCAGTACACCAAGATGCTCTCTGTAGTGCACCTGTAGAAGGATACCAGCAGCCTCTGGGTGATGTTACTCTTCCTGAGCATCCTCAGAAATTGCAGTTTCTGCTGAGCCTTCTTCAGTAGCTCAGAGGCTTTTCCTTTCCTTCCCACCTGACGACACAACTGTCTCAATGAGAATATCAGCATGCCTTGCCGATATCTCTGCAT
>JBAMHW010000003.1:13262234-13285086 GCA_037177495.1 Rhadinocentrus ornatus | reverse complement strand
TGTGAAAACAGCTGTTTCTTACTGTATTTAGGTGTCTTACTGGAATCTAAACATATGACTTGTGGACCTTGAATGATGGAGCTGATTTTATTTACATTTAGTACATTCCAATGAATCCAGTCTGCAGGAGACAGATGTTTCATTTGTCATACCGAAGCTACTTTTTTCCTTCCGTGTTCCAAATAATAAAGGGTGCACAAACTAATGTACCAGGTCAGTAGAAGTGACTAATGGCAGCAGTGCTCTCTTTATCCTCAAAGTTAATACATGTATGATTCTTTCTATATGTGGCAACAGATGAAGGTATTGCTGTGGTGTGTGTGTGTTAAGGAGAGCATGAATGAGTGTGTAAAAGCAGCTTGCCAGACGGCTCAGAATTAACATCTATTAACTTAAATTATAAAACAAAGTTACATTTTTTATTGCAGTTTTCTTTATTCCTCACTATAAATAACTTCACTCTTACTCACTCCTTCCTAATCCTCCCTTTCTTTTGCTCTTTTTTCCCAATTATGAGTCTTGTCTTTCTTTTTGACCTCCTCATGTTTTCCTTGCAACCCTTCCTTCCTCTTCCTGTCTAATTCAAGATAACTGATTTTCACAGACTTGGTTAGACTTGGCCTCCATGGCAGTAATGGGTGTCGAGTGTGTGTATTTGTATGAATATGTGACTTTACTAAGGGCTGGGAATGTATGTCCACATTTTCTGTATTAGCATATCTTTGTGTTATCGTGGGTGTTTGTTAGTCTTAGCTGTGTTTATGTAGCTACACTTCTGAAGATTTACACCAAGCATTTCTCTACCACAGCAAGGCTGATCTTCTAGATTAAATTAGTTGGGTTTATTAGGTATCAATAAAAATCAGAAAGCTAATGATTTTCTGATGGCTTCTAAATTCTGCCTGACTCATGATGTACAGTTAACAAGGAAAAAGAAAAAAGAAAAGATCATAGCTTTTGCATGCCACTCTTATCTGACAAGTTCACAGCTACATGCACATTTTTCACACATGTATCAATGCTCTACCCTACCTGTAAACAGACTTTAAAATGTAAAGTCATGGCATACTAAGGCTCTTTTAATCGAGGTGAATAATGTCACCAACATTCTGGTTTGATTTTTATGAAGGATAAGTTCTTAGACTTCATTTAGATGTAAATCATTAGGAGTTTTTTGCTCGTGTTTAAACTGGACATTAGTGCAGATGCAGATGGTGAAGTTGTCTGTTTTCAAGCAGCTAATTAAGAAGCTTGGTCCCCTTAGGGCTGATGGTGGTCTTCATTATTCAAACTCTTATCTCAGTTTGGACTGGTTTAAGCAATATGTGTTTCCCCTCAAATCTTTATACCATCTCTTTTTGTCCCTGTTTTCAATTCTGCCTATTCAGAATGTTGAATCAGCACTGGGTCTGTCAGTGTGAGGGATCACTGTGATTGACAGTCCAGCAGAGTGAATGCCATTCTTTAATAGGACACAATTAAGTGCTAACAACGTGTTGCATTTTGCACCAATGTTGACCACCATGCCCTTGATGTGTTACTTAACACATAGAAGTGCTGCTGCAAACTTATTAGGTCAACCCAATGATATTTACGCATCACGTTGACTATTGCACACTTCATAACTGCTGCACATTAGCAGACACAGCCGATGGCTGTTATTCTGAGATATGATTTACTTTACAGAAGATTCATACAGATTATGCCATTAAAGTAGGAATGAAAGTGCTGTTTCATGCACAATCCCTGAATTCTAACTTCAGGATAATGTTTCTATGTTTAAACTGTGGGATCAGTCTCTAAAATCATATCACTATCCAGATTTGATCCTTATTACAAAATATTAAACGTATTCGTCCACTGAGTGTAAAAAACAACATTTTAATCAGTTATCACTAAAACACATAATTCTTTTTAAACAGTCACTCATGAAATCTACTGAATATGATTACATCAAATATGTATGCATGGCTGAATTTATTTGGAAGTTTTATAGTTTGTTCATAAATTTGCTGTAAAAATGGTTGTCGGATTTTGCAGGGGTTATATTTTGCTGCAACATCAGCTTATTGACTAGCAGATCTTTAGAGCATTTTAGTGGTGTAATTAAGTAACTTGTGGTAGTGCCTCCTCTTTCTACTTCTTTTCTTTTTCCTTTGTTCCCTTCTCCATCTAACTTTTTAGCCAACCAGAGTTAGCAAAATAACAGAACTTGTAAACAGAGGAAATGGGGGTGCGATTCCCTAGAAAATATCACTCCTATGCCACCATGCAACAGTAAAATGTAGCTCCACATTCAATGTGAGTTGGTTCTTTTTTGTTTTCACTGTCAAATAAACAGGAAAATTAGTTTAAACATGTTGATAAGCTTCCCAGTCATCCAGGTCATGGATGTTTTGGACTGGATTTCTTCTTCTTCTAGTGGTAATATTTTCCCTTTATTCCAGTCCTTCAGATGTGTTTTGTTTTGTGTTTTGTAACAAACTAAAGCCATCAATGTTACATGAACAGAACATGCTTATGTTTACTCTGTTGCATTTAAGGGATTATCAGGTCATAGAGAGTTCATGGCACTACAGCGGTGAACTATATATAGTCCACTGCCATACACTTGGATGGTCTAACAGTATGTGGACTAGAACAAATTCTGTTTGTGCTGAATCTTTCTGTTCATAGATGCCTTTAAAATATCCATCTTTAAATAGCTTTCATTTAAAATATTTTAAAGTTTTACATGACATTAATTTGAAGGGTCAGCAGCCTGAGGGGATGAAATGAAAATCACAGTAAAAACTGCAGTCTTTCAGTGCAATTAAATTATTGATTTTTTCATTCTTACTCGTTTTCCTCAGAACAAATTTACTCTTAACTCTTGATTTTCTTTACCAGCCAATCTGCTTCAGTAAGCCAGACGCAGCATGTAATGCATTTCACGGTTTAATTAATATATTGTCGGCAAATCCAAAAACTGTACTATATTATTACACCACCAGCCATTTTCAGAAGTGTTTTTCAGTCCCCTGTGTGGGTGCAGCAAGAAGTGCTACAATCATCAGACATCATTAGGTAACTACCACAAATCAGCTGTGGCTGTTACTAATTGATTCGACACATTACAATTCCTCGCCAGGGGGTTGAAAAAAAAACAGTCAATAAATGCTTTGTAGAAATAAATCCACCTGACTGGGTAGAAAAGCTGCAGCTAAATTGACATGAATTTCTAAAATATTTTCCATCTGTTCTCAAAATTGTGAGGTTATACTAATAAGATTCTTTAGACCACCTATTTATTGAAGAATTTTTGACTTTCTGCTTTCCTTTTTTCTGACATATTGAAGAACTCAAGAAAACTTGGTATCTGATTGTTTTTATCCTTGTGCCTGAATCTCAGTGCCAAATAAATAGCTGCCTGTTATGTATTTAGGACGTGATATTGCTTGACATCAAATGCACCACTGCAAAAAGATGAAGGTGCTTCATTCATGTTAATGATGTTGCACACATTCGTGCAGAACCACTGCCTTTGTACACACATCTCAAACACATGCAAACAGTCACCATTGGGAGTTTTTTTTTCAGGTTTGCGTGCCACTGTAACATGTACAGAACTTATTTGTGTTCATTCAGCTGACAGGCAAGTTGCCCTGTACAGCTGACTTGCTGCAGGCTCATGATTGTCCCAACTCTGTTCAGTCACTATGTGTGAGTGTGCTTGTGTGTCAAAGATTTATCTGGGCAGGTTTATCACATTGTTGAAAAGTAGTTTGTATTTAAATTTAACTTATAATAATTTTGTATCCAAATCTTATTAAAAACAAGAAATCCTTGCATGCACACTGACTTAGAGTAAACAGCGTCTCTATTTTCAGACCAAGGCTTCAATGATGCATCAGTAGAGTCACTGCACATTCACACACTCAAAACTAATCTTAGTTAGGAATGATAAGCAGGTTTTAATTAATTAACATACGCCTCAAGCCTCATGCAATGTTTTTGTGGTCCATGAACTCAAAGTTTGTGTTAATGAACTCTGAAAACCATACAAGGGTTCTTTGTCTCTCTGTCAAACACATCAAGTAGCACCTCCTGCAGGACAGATAGGACAGCTAACAGATTTAAACTATCTTCCAAATGCTGTAAGTGATTGTTGTAGGAAGGACTATGATGTGGAATTTTTTCTGACTTGTATGGGTGTGACTAAACCTTGCAATTAGGGAAATCAGATCAGAAATGGGCTTTTTAATCTTTTCACATGATTTCTATTAGAGCGTAAACTCAGCCATATGTTCATGGCATGCCTTGGGGACAACTCCTCACCTATTGGTCAATCAACACTGAGCAGGTCACAGGCCTTAAGTGTAAAACCTACACTCATCCTAGATAGTATAACATATTTGACCCTGTTGATTAATTTAGTCTTAATGCAAGTTTTCATCACTTTACAAATGTACAGGGAAATAAATGCATTAAACTACTTGGCATTTTATTTGATTGATTAATACATCACTCACTGTCGAGGGCTGGTGGTCATGAATGAGCTGGCTGAATGGAGTGACCCATCCCTGGCTACCTCTGCACTAGCCAATTTGGAGAATTAGCTCCTCAATGTTGTCCTGTCAACTTCAACTCTCGCTCAGCATAAATACTTATAAAAACGAGATACCCAAATAAATATGTTTGAAGAGAGAAAAAATTTAATTTTGGAAATAGTAGGGAAGTAAATGTGACAATAAAATAGTGTCAAAAATGTAGATAAATAAAATTTTGCACGAAAATAAAATATAGAAATAAATCATTTAGGGGAGAAAGAAAATGTAAATGAGGAATACAGACACAAGTACAGGCCTAAAAAATAAAGGAGAAAATTTTTTTTAAAAAAGCAATTATTGATTGAATAAATAAGACTGAAAACTTTATGGCAAAGTAAATAAATAGGGGTATTCATACAAAGTTCAATTACAACAATTGAAAATTGCAATAGAAATATCATCATGTTACATTTTATAAATCGCCTAATAGAAAAATGATCTTTTAAACATTTTCTGCAAAACTAATCCACACATTATACATTTATCAGGTTATTTTAAAATTTCTGTATTTATTTTATAATTTTGGCAGTTTCAGTCCTCCATAGAGGTGTCCTTCTCTACCTTCAGAATCTGTTGAGGACTAATCTTTTCAGCGAGCACCTCCTCTCATAACACTACTGACACACAAATAAGCTGTTCTTACTTGTCCTTCTGTAGCTACACGTATATATTTACATTGGTTTAGCCAGGGCTTTGACCAAAAAATAGTGACAATTTGATACCAATATCAAACAGATTATACGTCAAGCTAAGATGATAATCAGGTGTCATCAGGCTCACTGGTGTCTCATCCTTTTCTGTCAAATGTTAATTCTGTTGTAAAATGATCAGGTTGTAACATGAAAGATTTCTGAATATTTTTCATCCATGTGCTGGATTTTCCATCCAGAATTATTAATACAGTGTATGTTACATACATTGCATTTACTAGGGATTATGGATGTTTGATATCTTGCTTCTAAGAAATCGTGATCTTATGAAGCAGAAGCTTGACTAACCATTATAAACAATCTATAAATGTAAATGTACATTATTCCAGCCTCAGGTACATTGCACAAGTGCAATAGGCCTCAAGAGCAAGTAAAAGTCCCCCCACATTGTCATTAAAGGTCATTTCAAAACATGAATATAAAACAGAGTAGTAAATCATTTATGTCCAAGCTCTGTTTTAGAGCCTTAGCCTTTATTTTTAAGGGCTATATTCCAGGATGAATGATGAGTCGCTGATCCAAACTGTTAGCTGACTCAACTGTGACCGCTAAGCTGTCAACTCACAAGGAATGAAATGTGTAACCTGACACCCATCTATTCTCCCGAGAAGCATAAGGCAGCAGTGGTGTCTTGTGGACAAAGGACAAATGAAAGGTGACATTAAGTTGGGCTGACGAAGTTTTTTTCTAGTATGAGTCAGTTTAGTGTGATGGCAGACTGTTAAACCTGTAAGACATGACCAGATGCAATGCATGGAGTAGATAAGGGATTTGACTTCTGTACAAAAGTGCATACAAAAGACTTTTTTATTTTATTATTCTCTGTTAATCCCGCTGGGGAATTCCTCCTCTGCATTTAACCCATCCTACTTACTGTACATTAGGAACAGTGGGCTGCTGGATTCTGGTGCTTAGGGAACAGGTCAGGGTTAAAGGTCTTGCTCAGGGCTACACAGTGATCCACTGTGGCCCTACTTCAAAACCAGTCCATAGCCAGACCTCTCTAACCACACGGCCACCACTCCCCACTTTTTTTTATTTATTGATGACAGAACACTTGTAATAGAGAAGATATAGAAGTGACCCACGTTTGTCTATGACTGTATGACAGCTAATAAATACGGAATTACAGTCACATACCAGTACAATAAAGTATTTACAAAAACTGAACAGGCTTTCAAGAATGTTGGTCATTGTGTTGGCATTTGGGGTAAATCTGATTCAATTACAGCTTGTTAGATTTTACATTAATATCCCAGAGAGACAGAATAAAGCCACGTGCCATGTTCATACAAACCAAGAGAACTATTCACAGTTATAGTGGTTTGCAATTCTCTCTGTATGTTGACCGTGATGCAGAAAATCTTTCTGCAGAGATTGGGTGTTACTTTGAGGATTCCACCTATCTGTAAATGAAGTACCTTTTAATTAAGGTGCTAACAAAATTATTAATTTAGGATATTAAACAGCATCACAATCCTGCCCAAACCCTATGTGCTGCCAGTGTCTAAGAATACTACAGTAGATAGTAATGTGAAATAAATAATTCACAAGCAGATCAGGCTGCACAGTGGTGTGGTGGTAAGCACCAAAGCCTCACAGCAAGACGGTCCATGGTTCGAGCCTTGCATGTTAGGTTAATTGGTCACTCTAAATTCTCCTTAGGAGTGAGTGTGAGCATGAGTAGTTGTTTTTCTCTCTGTGTTGGCCTTGCGATGGACTGGTGACCTGTTCAGGATGTACCCTGCCTCTCAGCTGTTTAATGCTGGGTTAGGCTCCAGCTTCCCCCTCACCCTTAATGGATGAAGTGGTACAGAAAATGGATGGAAATGGATTTTCAGTAAATGTATCAAGGATCAGTCATTGTCTTTGTATCTACAGTTTCTGTCAAACTGATTTAATATACTTACTCTACCAAAAATACTAGAGCTCACACAATGATAAAAACACAATAGTGTAAAAAACACTTGTTTATGGAACGCACCCAATATACAAATAACATCTAACAGACGTTTTAATTTCAATTTGGAGATAAAGTATATATTCATTTCATTATTGATGATATCATGATGATGTCAGGACTAATCAATTTTCCCGAGTAGAAACCATTGTTCTTGTCTTGAACCATTTTTTGTCTCATTTTAAAAAGTTCTCCTTCACTTAATGTTTTTTTTTTTTAAATTATTATGTCTTCTAAAAATGTTTGACATTCACTGAGCAGATTTATATCGATAGATATTTCAAATTCCTTTGCTGAAAGAAAGATGTTTTTGCAATTCCTAAAACCAGACTCGAGGTATACTAGGCAAGCCAGATTTCATGTGCCACAAATGAAAAACGATTGGTTTCTATTGTTTTAACCAGAGGCTGTTTCTGTGTGCAGTAATCTGGAAAATCTAGTAGCAATTCTTACTTAACTCTACTACATCTGATCCAGCAACATAAATAACTAAGTAGTAATTCCTTAATTCAGTCTATTTTATAACAATGACAGTGTGTATACCGACTCATGTGGGCTAACAGCTGAGGGCTGTTGGCCTGGTGTGATGCAGTGGTTCCACTGTGCCAGTAAGCCAAGATGTCAGGCACGCCTTGGCACCTGGGGTTGCCCTACACACACATATACACACAGTCTCTCACACACATTGAATTGGACGGCAGATGAAGGTTGGCAGTGCCAGCAGCTCTGTTTTCTGCCAAAAAAGCCCACAGCGCAGAGCGGGTGTTTCCCCATGTGGCATTTCTCCACTCTGACCTGCAGCAATGCACATGAACGAGTCAATTAACGTGTTCTATTATAGACGTCCTGCCAAGACTATATGGGTTCAGTTAGTTTTCATTCTCTCTTTTTTTAAAAGTCAAATCTTCAATGAACTTAGCTCCTTTTTTTTCAACATGAACAAATTTGCCAGGAATTAAATACATTCTTGATTAAGGAACTTGACCTATAGGTAATTTTCTGTTCAAAATGTAAACAAATTGATTCAATGTAACATACTTAAATAATTGTTTCACTTATTTGTCCTGTTTATGCAATGTGTAAAAAAATATATAAAATGGAAATATAGATTTATGAAATAAACAGTTAACAGGAAACTGCTCTTGAAGTCATGACAACAGTTGATTGACGCTTAGACAGAAAGTAGTACTAAGATTAGGCACAAAACATATCCTGGTGGTGTCCTCTAAAAGCAGCAGCGGTGCAGAGTGCTGTTGGGTGATTAGTGTGTTTTTAAGCCTGAGTAATGGAAGCTTAGCCCAGTGCTCCACTTTCAGGGCAGGAGCAGTGAGCCTGGCCATCTGGACACCAGTACTCAAATGCTACTACATGCTTTGGTCTATGAGATCACGTCAGAAAACAAACAGATTGGTTAAAGCAAAGAAAATCAGGGAAACCAAATTAAAACAAAAAAATGTGTTTGAATGTTAATGATGAAAAAAAGTAGATGGGTTCGGAAGCACTGCACAAAAACTGAAGGTGAATGCATGTTTCATTACAAACATACTGCACCGTAAAAAAAAAAAGGGGGCACTTGTAAGCACTGTAGTCTGTGTAACAAATCAGGCCTTGTCCTTTACAGAGGACTAGGTGCTTTTTTTTTAACTTATGCATGAGTGGAAATACATTAGATGCACCTGCCACTGGGAACACACTGACAGATATCCTAACATGCCAAGATGTACCAATAAACATCTGGCTGATCTGACTGCCCCAGATTATTATGATTGGACAATGTGTGGGGATGGGACTAAATGGTTAGGTGTGTGTGTGTTCTCATTTATGTGCCATGAGATGTGCAGAAAAACAATGTGCAATGCATAAAACACACATTGACGAAATTTTGCAAAAGGTGGCTTTTCTCTATGTGGCATGCGTTCTTCACACACAGGCAAACACACACACACACACACACACAAGGTCCAAGGACCAATGTGAGACCTTGAGGGTAGTATGGCCAGTTGTCATTTTGAAATGGACTTCCCAAAATCTCACAGACAATCCATGCAAAATCTTTAGGTTTGAGGTTACACTCAGAAGAACCACAGTTGGTTAAATTATCATTAGCATTTAGCTGTAGCTAAACTTTACGTTGAGCTAATGGAAACTCCACATTCCACAACCCTGTGAGATGAGCAGTAAGTAAGGAAAGACAGGCTTTAGTAAGCAAGAATGTGACAAGGTGGTTTAGATGTCATAACATGAAGAATCAGGAAAAAAACAGGTGAAAATGACAGTTGAGGGGCTATTCTATAAACAGAGGTAGGGCAAATGAAGGGATTTAGGAAGGAGGAAGGCCAAAGAGGTCTACGACAAACATTGACAAAAGTGGAAAGTAAGAAAACGGAGACTTTGTTGGCAGGCACAAAGATTGATAGATAAAATATGAAGTTGAGTCACAAGGGGGGAGTGAAGATTGACTTAAGTGCCATAAAGGAAGAAACAAATGAGTGAAAGCCCATCTAATAAGAGGTGACAGAAGTCGAACTGAAGGAAGAATGGTTAGGAGAGCTTAAAAAGCCCAAAGCATCTTCTTCATCCCTCTTTCAGACTCTGCAGATAACTGCTACTGACCTCATTACTCCTGCTTTCCCTTCGTCTTGTTACTTGGCAGATCGAGACGACAGATTGTGTAGTAAAATGATGGGAGGAAAGTAAAGCAGCGATGGAAGCGAGAAACAGCAGAGTGCTGAATCACTCAGAGGAGGGGACAGTAAATGCAGTCGAGTTTGTCACAGTGGAAGTGAGATCATCTTGAGTGATCTTCCGTGCTTTTGGGTGCCATACTTCTTTCTATCTGCCCATAAATGTTTGTTTTATCCTCTATTTAAGGCAAAGGTGTGCATTTACTGGAAAGTTCAGGCACTCAACTGTAAAAAAAGGGAAACTGAATATCTGCTGTGTGTAATATTTATAAGCAGAACTGGTACAGAAGTACAGAACATGAAAAAGTCTGACTTGACACAAGCAAGTTGGTTTCTTCATTCACCCTGCAGACTTTTATTCTATTTAGTAGACAAGGCCTGAATACAAAAGTAACATGAATACAACAAAAGGCTCTTCTGACCGTGTGTGCACTGTTGGTCCTCACAGCACATCCAGGAACATTCAGCTATGAAAGGACAGCTTGCTTGTTCATCTGCCTTGGTGACAGATGTTAAATAATAATGTAAGCACACTGCCTCATCCCTCTCCTTTTTAATTTGTGAAAAATAAATTGATAGCCATAAGCTGTTCATTCTTTCACCCCCTCTCTCTATCCTCATGATAATCCAGTTTCCCTGTCCTGAAATGAAGGTTTTAGTTTGCTTCCTAACATTTGTCAGTGTCTGTTGTTAGATGGCTGTAATGATGGGTGTGCATATATGACTTGATTTAATTGAGAACAGTAACTCTTAAAACAGTAAACTGTAAAGAAGAGTCACACTTCTTCAGGAAGGCAACTAAACATTTCTAATTTATGCTGTACAGTAATCAGATAGTCTAAACATAAATACAAGTCTATGGCAGCACCTTGACCTGAAAAATGTCTCACGCCACTGTGCATGTTTTTCAGCTTGTATTGTTAATATTTTTAAGTACTAATGTCAGAAAACCTTTAATGCTTTTTAAGCATTTTATTACTCTGTCAAGTAAAAAAAAAAAAAAAAAAGTTTTCTTAATTTAATAAAAAATAAAACTTAATAAAGAGATGTAATATATAGATCCAGTCTTGTTAAAATGTAATTTCACCACAGCCTGAGATAAGAGCACTAGGAAACTGACTGTTTCTCTTACATATGTTGATTGTTAAATGCTTTTGGGTGATCTATGATTCTTTAATTTAAAAATATTTGAAAAACACATTATTCTCATGTTAATAGATTTAGTTAAATAAAATTACCTAAATCTATTTCGTAATAGGTGTGAAACAAAAGAAAATTTGGTTTAAAGTTAAACGGTCCTGTATGATTTGTATTTGGTATTTTCCTGTCTCTGTGTAACAGTCCCAGGATTATCTGCTTTATTCCACCATGTCTTCCAGTAGTACAGATAACCTTCAGAGGAAGAAGCAGGAGACTGTCTCTTCCTCCTGTTGTTTGTTTCATCTACTGGCAGATGTTGTAGAAGAAACCCCGACCGTTCTCTCAGTTGCTCACTTCCACAACAACCTCATTTGAATATCTGCTGTGGTTTGTGTGGGGGGGGTGGGGGAAACTGTGGTAGTTCCCATCTGTCATCTGGTGTCTTTCATTGTACCTTTTTGTCTTTCTACCAAAACACACATACATTTTATACTGCTGATAGTCTCTGATTTGAACAGTTGTTTCTAACAGTCTAGATCAGTGGCTCCCAACCTTTTTTTCCTTGAGGACCCCCTTCATACAAATACAGTAATACCTTGAGATACGAGTTTAATTTGCTCATATCTCAAAGCAATTTTCCCCATTTAAATTAATTGAAATCCCATTAATCCGTTCCAGCGCGCAAAATTCCACTCCAGTTGTTTTGTTTATGTGTTTTGAATATGAAAAATGTACAGTACCTGTATTTATAAATGACAAATATTGTATAAAATCATACAGTAATAAAAGAGAATGTTAAAAAAATAAACTGGTTTTATTATAAAATAGGGCTGTGCGATTAATCCAATTTTAATCACAATTACGATCTGGGTTTTCAACAATCATAAAAAGGAAATGGTCCGATTATTTTGCTTTTTCGCAGTTTACTCTTGTGCTGTTTTCAGTTGCAAATCGAGCGCCACTGGCATTGCAGCGTTGCGCTCTGCTGCAGATTCCTCCCACAGTCGCAGCCGCTTTGGTTTAATTTAACTCGAGATGCAAACACCTCTCAAGTTATGGGCTGGACACTTGGGAGCAAAGTTGTCCTTCTCTATTCATTTTCTATGGAACTTGTGCGATAAGGCGGAAATCGCTGCCCTCCTCCAGCCAAGCAACAAGCGACATTCGTGCATGTGAAATGTTGCGCTCGTTCGTGTAGATGTGCACACGGGGACTTACAAACGCGACACAGGAAAATAGAAAAATGTTCAATTTTTGTGAGTTGTTACTAAATAATCCACCAGCTCCCAGAGACCCAGAGATAACTAATGTTATAAACAAACATAACTTGTATTCTCACCAAAGACCAGCGCTCAGTTAACACAGTGAACAACCCAGGATTTAAGAAACTCATCAACACTTTGGACAAACGGCATCTCGTCACTATTTTAAACGTGTGTCTCTCTCTGCCCTGTATGATAAGAGTCACGAGGGTGTTGTGAATGACGTGGCTACAGTTCACTGTTTTACCACCGCTAATGCCCTGTGGTCAAGCCGCACCATAGAGCCGTATATGACGCAGATTACAACGTGAAAACGAAATGTCTCCATTCAGCCATTAAACAGGCGGAGGAGTTAGGAGGAATAGGAGAAAACAGAGCACACGTGGTTGTTGGGGATCTTTGTTTCAGCGGCGGTGGCTCGGATGCTCGTGTCGCAAAGATTTGTTCGTATCTCAAGGTAAAAATTTGGTCGTATCACAGCTCGTATCTCAAAAAATCCGTATGTCAATGCATTCGTATTTCGAGGTATCACTGTACTAGCAAGTTGTGGACTCCCTTTCCTACCCTTTACTGAAACCGTAGATGGTTTTATTATTCTCACCATGAATGTAATTATTTATCATTATTTTTAATTGTTTTTAAGTTTATTTGATCTTTTTACTTTTTATTTTAACTCCAGCATTTTCCAGTGTTTTTTTCATCCTCCATGCTCGGGGGCTACGCATGCTTGGTCTGCGGGAATGCTGCTGCAGGGATCTCCCTTGTCTGGGTGGTTGGTGGGGTCCTGCTCTGCAGCCTAGTGGTCATGGTGTGGGACCCAGTCGGCCGTGATCTAGATGGTTGCTGTGGTGGCAGCTTCTCTGGTCGGGTGGATTTGTGTGCTTCATGTTTGAGTGTGTGAGAGATAATGAACGATTAGATGTGTGTTATTAATTTGGTTAGTGTGACAAAGACGTCTCGTCACTGACAGCCGTCCCTACTAACACTCCTAACACACACACACACACATACTCACCTGGTCAGACCCGCGGGGACAAACTCGCTCACGCCAAAGTCTGACATTTATATTACAACATTAAACGACACAGGAGTTCAATCTGCCTCACGTAGCAACTTATTAAGGGTGCACACTTAGTATTTTGCTAGGTTTACTGGTTATGTGGCATTTGTTGGTTACTTACTATCCTCTTCCTGTCCCTGTCGTAGCTTTAGTCCAAACCGAGGCAATGGCCAATCAGCTGTTAGGAAGCTAACATGGCCGACTTGCAGAAGGGACGTCACAATCATGTGATCACTCCGGATGGCGCCAAACATTTTTATTCAAAAAAATTTATTACACCTGTATTTATGCTACTGTGATGAATGTGATGGTCCTAAATGAATGTGTAGAATTTGTGTTATTTTTGTATTTATTTAATTTTTGTTACTTAAAAAAAACTTAAAAAGAACTTAACTAAAGTGATTAATTTGTAGAAATTAAGAATTATTGAGTAAAAGAGGAGGGGCTTAGAGTATTTAAAGGGAAGCCTGAGAAGTGCAGAGGGTCATTGAGTTACATTGCTGGCAACTGGAAGGATCAATTGGAAGTTGAATATTGGAATATTTTTTGGGTGGTCTAAAAAGAGACAAAGGGCATATGATGGTTTTTTTCTTTTTCTATTTTTTGTAAATATGTAAATATAATTCTTGCACTGAAGTTTTAGACATTTTTGCACTGTTGAGCACCGTTTGGGAGCCACGAGCACAATAAAACCACCACAAAATGAAGAGCGACTTGCCTTTTTTATTGGTTGGCGAAGAACCCCGCCACAGTTAGGTCATATATTTGGGTATTTGAAGGCTTATTTTTTACTTTAAATTTGATGTTTAAATTATTTTAAGTTGATATTTAATTATTGCTGTTATGTAAAACTCTTTGTGCTGCTTTTGATATGAAAAGTGCTATACAAATAAAAATTGATTTTAAAAATAATGTATTCTGGCAGTCTTGCCCTTTGATGAAGCCAAAGTTAAATCATCAACATATAGCCTTATTTTTATTTTTATTTTTTTTAAAAAAGGTCAAATCATCTGCTCTGTGGTGTTTCTCATACATGTTTCATTAATTAAATGTTCCAGGCAAAATTAAGGTTACCAGGATAGACATGAAGTGCTCCGCTATTGTTGCTCCACTAACTCACTGACCTCACTCAACCACAGTGCATGGACGATGCACAAGTTGTAGCCTTATAGGTGCCTTTTTGTTTTTTCATTATTTTTGACTAAGGGTGCATGTTTTTTTTCTTGCTTTTCAGAAGGCATCCTAACTGGATATCCAAACCAGCTTAACTGGCTTCCTACATTCTCATTCTTTTGGTCCTGACCCACAGTTTGTGACATAGTTGAAAATTTGAATGTAAAGAAACTTGTCAATTAAAAACTTTTTACTTTTTGACTCAGCTCTTTCATCATCATTACAGATAGGCACTGCACCAAGTCCACCTGTCAATCTCCCACTACTCCTACCCCTTGCTCTTCAAGGCTCTCAAACTCCTCATTCTTGACTCATTGCCACTCTGGAGTGAGCAATGTGACTCGGGGATACAAATTTTATTTCTGTCTGCTTCACATTTGGCTGCAACTTGCCCATTAGCTGCTGGAAGTCTGTAGAAGCCAATAGGACCACATCATCTGTTTGATCAAAAATCTAATTAAAAAGCTGACTGAACTAGAAAATTTTAGCCACTCATCTGTGCCTAGAAATCCTCTCTATAAAGGTTACGAACAGAATCTTTTACAAAAATAGACATTTGTGGAAATAACAAACAGGAATGGAAATCTGTGTTTTCTCTTTGAACTGGTCATATCTTAAATGGAAAGCTGCATTAGCTAAGATTCTAGTTTTGTTTAATGACATTGCAGATTAGACTGATAGCAGGAATGATGTGTCACATTCTGGAGAGGTCAAATAATGAAAAGTCAAATCATATTATCTATGATCATGTTTACTACTTGTGTCAGATACTTTCATTTTCCACTTTCCTGGATATTTTTTAACCTTGCTTTTTTCTTTGTGTGATTAAAAAGGTTGTACATTAATCTTGTAATGTGTGTATCAGTTTTGTGCTGTTCTGTTGAGGCTTTTAGCATCAAACTCATAAAACAACTCCCCGCTGATTTGAATCTATTTAAGTCTTTGTACTTATGAGAGCGTGCAGTATGGTGGTATTATGCTATGTTTTGTCCTGTGTTTTTGAGCTTTCAGGCATATTCTTCAGCTGTAACCCCTGCTGCTTGCTGCTGTTTTGGTACCAATTACTATTTCCTCTGGTCCGGGTGGGCCTGCTGTGAAAAATGCACTCCATATCCTCACAATACTCTTCATTTTCATAATTAGATTAATGTTGCTTTGTTGCTGCTTTTTTGAGTCAGTCTATGGTTTCAAACTGTGAAATGGTAATGTATCACTAGGTGACATGATGGGAATCAGGGCATATGTATGTTGTAACTTGTAGGACTAACCATTTACATTAATTAAAACTCTAACCACACAGTTTCCCCAAGGTTATTGGACTTAGTGTGGTGACTCGTGGAATCGTGTGTGGGTGGGATGTAGAAAAGTGAAAGATTTGCAGAATCTGTGTCAAACCTGTCATCTTCTGCACGCTAATCCACAAACATCAGTGATTAATACCTTCTGTCTCTTCCTCACAAGGTGTGGGCATTATCAAGCAGGAACACGTGATGACATAGGATGTTGACATGTGGACCAACATATTTCACCCTTTGCCTTGGAAAAATGTTGCATGAGCACAGTTATGCATGAATAACTGTATGAGATCCCTCTGCTAACAGTCATCCAGTTACGTTTTTCTTTTCTTTCTAAATGCATTTCTCAGATATTCTTTCCAGAAAATTGTTATTGGAGTCCCTCTGAGTTTACTACATTACTTCTGCGATAACAGGTATCCCTGTGTGTGTGTGTGTTAAGGAAAGAAGGTTAGAGGGCTGTCATGGTGAGAGGGAGAAGTGGACTGAAAAGTATACTGAAGAGGCAGAAGGCAGATGAGTGTAATTATTCAGGGTTTAATGTGGACGACTTACAAAGGAAGAAACACGGGAAAAACAATGACGATCTGGAAAAGAGTAACAGATACCAAGGGGGTTAATTAAACCAGGTGTGCTTCACCTAGAAATAATACAACATACAAGAGTTTACAAAATAAGACAAGAAACAAAAAAACATGAGATTTAAGGACAATAGAAACTAGGGAACAGATATAAAACCGAAGCAAAAGCCCATAAACCATGACGAGGACGTAATGAAGTTAAAGAGATAAAGTGATGCCCACCTGAGGAAGAATGTGGGAGAGAAAACGGAGATGTATGATAGCTACATAAACTTTAACAATTTGTTGTTCTGCATTAAATCACACTTTTCATGACGAGTAGTATAAAATGTCATTTACACGCTACTCACATTATTTTTATTTTTCTCATCTATTTTTTTCTCCTACTTTAACCTGCAGCATGTATGGCATTAAAATTCACCTTCCTTTCTAAGTCTATATACAATACACACTTTAAATGCAGTTTAAATGCTTAAGAGCAGATCTTTTTTCTTGTTGCAGCAGAAATGTGTTTGTAACGGCACTTTCTTACTAGTTGTATGTGATTGTTTCATTAGACGTCCTTTCCAAATGCTTTCTTGACTAGTTTTCCTTTTGGCTGCATAAAAAAATGTGGAAGAACTGGGAATTTATGCAAAAGAATATAGAGGCTCCGTTAACTGTAAGGTCACTTTTGAATCTGCGTTGTGATGGTGTGGAACTGAATTCACTCTTAAGAAAGGTACCTCTGTTATTCAACTTTCTCTCATTGATATAAATTGGTATAATACATTACAGTTCAATAGCACCACCATTGTGAGCATGCATGGGTACCTGCAAAAGCTACCTGTATCTCTGATATGTAAAATAGAAGGCTGTTCAAGTATCACTTATTGTGACTTAAAAATCCTGTATTCTACCTTAAATTGGCTAAAGACATATTTGTCATCTCCAAGCAGACACTGCTTGAATAATTTGGTTTCATATGTGCTGACAAAGCCCAGACAGTTGATAATTAATGTTGTATTATTGGTCTGTAACAGATTTGCAGTTTTTCCTCTTTTAAAAGGAAAATAAAAGAATAGTTGAACTTTTTTCTTTGTGTAAGTTCCTGGTACAGTGATGTAATTCTACTGCTGAAAAATGCAATGGGACAGATGACTTAATGTATAACTAACATCTGTCACCTATATGTTGTTAATGATTAAACATTTTTACCTCGTGCATGCAAAAAAGCAAACATTTTTAAAAACAGAATGGCAAAACATTGTTTTACATATTTTGATAATAATATATGATAATATATGCGACCCTTTCAAGTCGATGCACGTTAACTTAAGATAAAAACATAACAAAAATAAAGCCAGATCTGTTGTTATATTAAGATCACCTTGTTTGTTTTTAAGAGCATGAGTTGAATTTTTACTCTTGAGCAAGTTGGAGGTATGCACTCCTCTTCATTTAAATGATGGGATCTGAGTGTGTCCGCTTGTTGTCCGAGTGAGCACCTTGCTCATTTTTCCAAAGAAGTGACATCAGCAACCTTACTGGGTTGAACTTGGCATCATTTATATGTTACTTTCAACAGAGAGCAAGTCCAGGATGAGTTTGCATTTACAGACACGCCTGGAAAACGGCAGTAGAATCAGCTTCTCAGAGAAGTCCAACAAATTATGTCATGTTTTTCACTGCCATTTACAGATACATTACTGGTGTTTTTTCTGCTCAGCACCTGAGCCTAATGAATGACCTTAATTGAACTCATAGGTATTATGTATGCTTCAGCCTTTTATTGGACACGTGTGGCAAACAGCAAAGAGAACAGTGAAGACAGTGAGTCAAACTGAAGAGGAAAGGTCACTTGTTCTTTAAGAGTTGACAGTAATAACACATAAATGTAAACCATTATGAGAAAAAAGGCATTAAGAACTCTCACCACTTGCAAGGTTAAATAAGTGGAGATGATGTGTTTCAGGTGCTTTCACACAACCACACAGAAATTCTGAGTGCCACTAAACACCTTCATTGAGGTATTCCTCTGTGTTATTCTCAGCCCTTGCAGATGGTATTTTTTTCAATGTAGACTGACAGACATGGAGTGCTGTTAGCCGTAAGGGATGATGCTATACATTGGTCAAACACTGATTGGTTTAAAGTTGGCTTGAGGTAGGAATGGCCAACAACAACTGATTTCAGAGCAAAGAGGAAAAAAGTAAAAAAAAAAAACATGAACAGCACGACGAGTATAAAGCCCATACAGCAGCTGCAATCGGCATTCTTCTTTATTACACTGTAGAAAGCAGATCAGATTTCTGTCCGCTTTGGTGTCTCTTCTCAAAGACATAGTAAACCTAAGGACCAACAGCGACACAGCTAGAAGCAGCCCACATCTCTGATCTTTCCAGATATTTATGATAATGAAAGTAGCAGCAGAATGCTTTAACATGTTGACAATATATTCACAAGGCCCCGCGCACAGAGCCTCCAGAATGTCATGGCAATATTTAGCATTTTAGGAAGACAACTACAGCAAGGTGCATGCTGCATCACTGTTGTGTATTTGCATTGGATAAGACAATGTTTGATAGACGGCCTAAGTCTGAATTCACTTACACAGATTAATGTAGACAACAATGCTAAATATCCCATTTCTAAAAATGACATTAGATCTTCCGTGAGGGGGGATGCTTGTTGTTTTCACAGTTTTTCTGAACTTAAGCTAATCTGTAACGTCTTGTAACCGACAACGTATGATGCTTTAAATAATATTGACCTGACTCAGACCGCCAGTTTTAATCATCTGCAGTCGGGTGTACGATGAAACATTGTTTTGTTATTGGACTTTCTCCTGTATTATTACAGTGGGACAAAGCAGAGTCCTGCAACAATGCAACAGCATAACAGGCCAGCACACTGTCAGGAATGTTTAACAGGCA
Source organism: Rhadinocentrus ornatus (assembly GCA_037177495.1). Taxonomy (NCBI): domain Eukaryota; kingdom Metazoa; phylum Chordata; class Actinopteri; order Atheriniformes; family Melanotaeniidae; genus Rhadinocentrus; species Rhadinocentrus ornatus. The sequence goes on along the minus strand of JBAMHW010000003.1, from coordinate 13,265,717 downwards.
CATTCCCCTCTTTCCCCCTTGGGTTCATAGACACCTACACATGCACACACAATTGTGCATTGATCCGTTAAAGCACATGATCATGAATGTAAGCCACAAAAGAAGCGCACAGAAAGACAGAGAACCTAACAAACTGTTTACAGCACAGTGATTCAACTGAGGAAGTCATTCCACTCTTCCTTACCTCATCGCTTTACTTCCTTTTATTTTTCCTTTTCCTCCTCCTATTTTTTTGTATTTTTTTATATAGTCATACTCTTTTTTTAATGCCTGATTTTGTCCTGAAATCATTAACATTTTGAAGAGAATTATCAGAGCTGCCCTCCTCTAAAGGACAGTTAATGTGGACTTACATAAGTGGAAAGCTTCTATATAAACAAATCAACACAGGACTTAAAATACATTTTTGGTGGTCAAATTTTGTTTGGTGATCTCTTGATAATAATTAGGGTTTTTTCATTTTGAAATTCCCCCTATGTAAAGGTCATGACTTAGTCCCCTCCCCTCTGTCCCAAATATCCACATGTTGAAGATGCCAAATGCCACTGCTCCTATGCATTCATTGGTCATGTGTGTATATCTGTTTAGTGTGTGAATGTTAACAATACTCACCAATAACCCACTGATTGAAATAAACCTCACAGTACATGAACAGTGGTTGAATAATTGAATAAGGTGTGGCCTACTAGGGATTTTTTTTTGTTTTGGACTATGGATATATGTTTGAAAACTTTGTTGTGCAGTAGATTTTGATGACCCCCATTTATTCAGTTTAGTGAACAAATTTGTGAACAAATTGTCCAAATGACAAAAAAAAAACCAACCCAAAAATCATAAGCAGATACACCTCAACCTTGTCTCCATGTGGACATGGCCATTACTATAACAAATAATGGCTATCTCCGTGTTCATGTACATACAAAAACTTGCAGACCACAAATGCACTTTGGGGACCCCCTTGGTGGATCAGGGACCTCAAGTCATTTTCTAGAGCATTACTTTGATTTTGTGTTGTTCTGCCTTTTCTTGAACAAGGTTTCTGCTACATATTAATGTTTTTGGCGTACAGCCACCGTAAAATAATGAAGCAGAATTATGATTTTTTTTCCAGATATTACAAATGTAATTGATATTGTATGAATTGATCGATATAAACATAAAGTCTATATTTGTGCACATTGACAGTTCATATCAAGAAATGTGACACTGCTCTGCAAAACACGTAATGTTTAAAAAATGAACACTGGAGTCTCAACTTCCTGTCCGGCTCTACTGTAGCTCGCTAGAGACTGACTGCAAAGAGGTGACAGATTGGAGTAAAAGGAGTAAGAAAAGGCTGAGAGAAAGTAACAAATATTTTGCTCAAGCCTGTTAAAACATTACGTAATGTTAACGTCAACGTCAATACTCCAAAGCCCTTCCTAACAGTTTAAAAAAATCCTGGAGAAAACCCTACTGAAGCTCCATGGGTTAACATCTGTGGAGTAAAGTGTTTTACCGAACAACTAAAAAGTTGCTAAAGATGATATTGTTTGCTTCAAGATGTAATGTGATAACTTATCGTATCATACTCCACGATCTTGCTGTTAATGCAAACACTTATAAGCATTAGAACAGCTAATTAATAGCTAATGGGAAGTCAGAATCATCTCATTAGTAAACGATAAAATGGATATGTTTGAAAATATTGCTTAAAAATTTAGTTTAAACAGTTAACATGTTTTTTTTTTGTTATCAATGGCAAGATAATTCTACAGATTTTTTTCCTGAAATTTTTGCTTGTAGCAAACCTTGCAAACCAGGAAGTAGAAGTTTATGTGAGTTTGCATATCAAATTAACTTTAGCTAACAAAACAAAGTCAGATATTACAAACTCTAGTGATGTTTCTGCAAAAGAACCTTATAGTACATGGTAGAAAAATTAGTGGCTAAAATCACTCTATGAACTATAGTGTTCGTTTAACAATATATTGTATAACTTGTGATGTTTGTTTTACCTTAGCATTGTTCAAGGGTTACCAATACTGTATTTATTCAGTGTTGAACTGTGCATAATAAATTCTTACTATTATAAGTCAGCCTCACAGTAAAATAGTTGCAAAAACCTAATCTGTTGATTTGTTTGTGACTGTGATATGACAAAGTTACTGTACACTGTCTAAAACTTCAAAAGAACAAAGAAATGCTTGGAAGGCTGACATATTGCTCATCTTTTTAAAATTTCCCTTACATTTTCTTATTTTGTGACCACGTTTAATGTTCTTTTTTTGGATTCTTTTGGATTTTTTGGGATTCTTTCTCGAGGTTTGCATAGATGTAGTATGATTTTATTATTTAGTTACACTATTTCAACACTGTGTGCCGATGCATGCGCACACACACCCTGCTCTGTGTCGTGATCTCGAGGGGCGGTTTGTTATGTGAGTTGTGTGTTCCAGTCAAGCAGAGTTTATCCAGGTCAGTAACTTGATCTGATTAAGTCAGTTTAACAGTTGCCCGAAGGTCTCTTCCTCTCCTTCTCATGCTTTCTCTGCCTCTCACCTCGACCTTTTTTCCTTCTTTTCCCCTAGGTTTCCTGGCTTCTCTTACTCTGTCCCTCTTTCTCTCTTTGTCATGCACCGTCTTTTAATTACTCGTTCTAAATGGTGGTTGATTTCTCCTTCTCTGATTGTATGCCCGCATCACATTTGGTCGTACTTTGTCAATTCCAGAAATTTCATTTCAGTAATGGGAGATTAGAACTCTTCGTGCTGAAGTGTACCAATCAGTTTACGTCAGTCAGCTTTTTACTGCAGGTTTAATTAAGTCAATGGTGGCCGCACGGTATTCCTGCCTGACTTTTTGTCCCAGGCCAGCCCTGAACTATTGAGTAATTTTTATTCACTTAACTCACAACAGGGCGCTGCGGTACGCCATGTAATGCATCTTGGAGTGAATAAAAATTACGTCCGGGAGTCGTACACCTAGTCAGGATCGAGGTCGTGAATCAGAAACCAACTTCACAGTCGCTGTGTGTGGTACTGGAACGACTTCTCAGTTACTGATCCACACTAAATAGTAAAAACTCCTCAGTGATTGTGTGAATTTTCAGCTAAAAGAGATGATCCTGTGCAGTCTCCTCTGCCACACTAAAACCTTAATTTCCCTTCCCTTGCCTCACTCGGCAGAGCCAGGCAGCCATGCAGGAATCTCTCCCTGTACTAACAGTAACCTGCTCAGTCTTGAAGGACCAGTAGGCGAGGATCTGGCCCAAGACATGCCTTGAAAGGCCAGAAATGCATAAGAAAATATAAAAAAATAACACTTTTAGAGAATTCTATAAAACTTTATATAAATCACAACTAAACACAACAGATGAGAATATTAACCAGTTTCTTAGTAACATCAATCTTCCAGAATTAAAACATGAAACTAAAACGGCCTTGGATTCACCTCTTTCAGTCCATGAACTCCATGAAGCTCTCCAGCATATGCCCAACAATA
>JBAMHW010000003.1:13227163-13240898 GCA_037177495.1 Rhadinocentrus ornatus | reverse complement strand
TGGTCAGAGCAGTCTCAGTGCTGTGGTGCTGTCTAAAACCTGACTGGAAGACATCATAGCAGTTGTTTTGTGTTAAAAAGTTGTTTAGCTGATGAAAAACTACTTTTTTAATAATCTTACTTAGAAAAGGAAGATTTGAGATCGGTCTGTAGTGGCTCATTTGTGTCTTGTCTAGATTGTCCCTTTTTAGCAGGGGTTTGATTACAGCTGTTTTTATAAATTCTTGGAAGATGCCCAAAATTAAACATAAGTTAACAATCTGTAACAGATCTGGCTCCAGAGTTCTTGAAACCCTTTTGAAAAGGCCTGTGGGCAGGATATCCAAGCAGCAGTTCAACTCACATATGTAATTGCCTAGATCTTTGCGGATAATAGGATTAAACTGTGTCATGGTGTTTAAACTGGTTTTCAATGGACACAGTATATTTCCTGAACCTGTTGCTGCTGATGAACCAACTGTTTGTCTGATATTCTGGATTTTTTTCTGTGAAGAATTTGGCAAACTCATTGCAGGCCTTGGTGTAACCAAGGTCAGGTGCTAATAACACAGGAGGATTTGTTAATCTGTCGACAACAGTGAAAAAGGCCCGAGCATTATGATTATGACGTTTTTGCTTATAATGTGAGAGAAATAGGACTTCCTTGCATTCCTGAGTTGTAGATTATCTTTATACATGTCAAAATGAACCTGTAGATTTGTTTTTATCCATCTGCGCTCTGCATACATAAATGTTCTTTTATATGTGTTATTTAAAATATGAAGCTCTTCCTGAAACTAAATTTATAAGCATTGCCTCATCTTTCTATCCCTACAAACCTATTTTGACATCTTTCCTCTCTTTTCCCGTGTCCTGATTTTTTTATATTTCTCATCAATTCTGCTATTAAAAGTTTCGGTTTAACCATGTTACAAAAGCTGAACAACCTTAAGGATGGTTTTGAATAAATCAGAAACTCTGTCGATCAAAACTGTTTTTTGGTGTTTGAATACATGCATAATGTGGCACCCCCAGGGCTCCCAAACAGCCTAGTTTGTTTTTTATTTATATGTGTGTCATTGTTTTTGTCCATTTTATTCATAGCATATTTTGAGATTGCTGCAGCTTGAGTTTGTGTGTTTACAGACCACCTAATATTGAGATTATTAAAAAAAAAAGTTTTACATTGATGCTCAGAGACAAAACAAACATGCAAATAAAAAACAAGGTCTACGTTGATTAAGCGGAAGCTTAAATACATGCACGCTCATTGTACCTCCAAAAACAGAAGAAAAATCAAGCATAAACAAACAAAAAAAGCATTTCTCTAGCAAACAATACTATATTGCGACACATTTCTTCATACATTTCATTGTAAATGTTAAGGGGGGAGGTTGTGGTGGTGGTGGGATGGGAGGGCTTGACATTATTGTGGTCGATGAAAAGGGCGCCCTGCAGAAAAAGTTTTGTAACCACTGCTTTAAAGTGCCGGAGACACAACTGGTTGCAAGTGTTTCAATGTGGTGGTTACTTATCTATTTCTGCTCTGGAGCTAAGAATTTGTTTGTGCACAAAGTACTTGCAGAGAATGAAAGCTAATTGCAATAATATAAATGTATATGTGAGCCCCAAGAGATCTAGTTTTCTTTAAAAATTATTATTGATTGAGCATTAATAACCCACTTCCGTCTGTTTAATATTCATGAATTTTTATGACTCAGACAGTTCAATAAAGATGTTTGTTCAGACTAAAAAAGAAGTATGATGGAAGTTAATCTCTTAAATATGTAATAGAGATTCTGTATACGTGATATAGCAGACAGAAAGGAAAGATGTTTTATGGAGCAGCAAAAGAGAAGCAGGATATGTAAAATTGATGTGAAAAGAGGCAGGAAACAAAAGAGACATAATGGTGATGTCTCCTTGACCTTTAGACACATACATATGTTAGATGTTCAATAATTTATTTTATATTTCATCAATGAAATGTCAAAGTATAACTAAATATGTTGATCACAACTTCTGAAAGATTATCGTCAATAGGTTAGCTGTTTTGCTCAGTTACCAGTGCGAATGAGTTTACCTTATATGCGAGAAAGAAAAATTAAGTGAAAATTAAATGGAATAAAAAATATTACTTGAGAAGTACTTTATTTATATGAGAGGAAAATTTGATTGTTTTTCTCTTTTTTTCTAATAATAATAATAATAATAATAATAACAATAATAAAAATAATAATAATGATGTGATGTTGACTTGTTCCTGAGGGTGATGACTGCTGGAAGGAATGATCAACTCCAAGTCCTGCATTGGACTTGAAGAAGTCTCTCATTGAAAATGCTTTGTTGTTTCTTTGCTGTGTTGTGTAGAGGTTGTGAAGAATCTTCCACTATTTTCAGCAGCTTGTGCAGCTTCTTTTCTGGACAATCAAATCCAGCAGCTCCAGAGTTTTTTTCACTAGTACACAACCAGCCTTCTTGATCAGTTTGTTCAGTCTCTTTAGGTTTCTGGTTCTGATGCTGCTGACCCAGCAGATGGTTGCAAAGCTGATTGCGCTTTCCACAACAGACTTATCAAAGAAATGCAACATCTTAGTGCAGACACTGAATGATCTTAGTTTCCATAAGAAGTAGAGCCTACATGTACTTTATTGTAGATGCCTGTGTTGCATTTCCAGCCTAGTCTGTTATTCCGCTGAACTCCAAGGTACTTGTATTCCTCCTTTACCTCCACCTCTTTTCCCAGGATGTAAACTGTGTTTTGCTTGCTCCTGTTCCTCCTGAAGTCAACGATCATCTCTTTGGTTTTGTTTGTGTTCAAGATTAGGTGATTGTTTCTGCACTATCTCACAAACTGACTCTGTACTTTCTACTCTGTATTCAGCTTCTTGTCCATCACTGATACACCCCACAACTGCAGAGTAATCAGAGAGAACTCAGAATTGTGCCTCTAAGTCTTAGGGGTACTGTGTGAAGAAAAATGGTGAGAGTACAGTACCTTGTGGTGCTCCAGTGCTGCTGACCTCCACCTCAGACACACAACTTTTCATTCTCACAAACTGTGGTCTGTTTGTTGGGTAGCCATAAATCCAGGAGGTGGTGAGGGTATCCACCTGAAACTTAATGAGCCACTCACATAACAGAGCAGCCGAATTGTATTAAAAGCACTTGAGAAATCAAAGAACATGATCTTCAAAGTGCTGCCTGATTGGTCCAGGTAAATTGGGCTCTCTGAAGCAGTTAGATGAAGGCATCTTCAACCCCAAGCCATTACAATATGTAATAGTCCTGAAAAGTGTTTGCTTGCCTTTTGAAGTGATCCAAAAGTCTTTTAAGGACTTGATGATTTGTATTGATGTGAGATGTTAGGGTTACTGGTCTGTAGTCATTTGGTTCAGAGGGTTGGGATTTTTTAAGTACTGGAACAATGCAGGATGTCTTTCACAGCACAGGAACTCTTTTCTGACTCATGCTGGTGTTGAAAAGGTGCTGAAGAATCCAACATAGTTGATCTGAGCAGGTTTTAAGAAACCTGGGACTGACACCATCTGGACCTGCAGCCTTGTTTTGGTTTAGTTTCTCCAGTTGCTTCTTCACCTGATTGCAGGAGACAGACAGGCTAGAGGTGGAGGTAGAGAAGCTCTCAATATGTTCTGATGTGGAGGGAGATGAGGCTGTGTTAAGGTCTATGACTGAGCTGCATGGTAACATGAACATGACAGGAACATGCTTAGCTCATAAGCTCTTTCCAGACTTTTATCAGTCTGATCCCCCTTTAACCCTCCTGTTATGTTAATTTGCCAGGGTTTGAATTACGGAGGAGCTAATGGGAGCTTGGCTCCAATGAAAGGCAGAGGAGCTCCCTTAAAGAGATTCAGCTGATACTTTATGGGGAGCCCTAAAAATCTTCCAAACGACACTGATGATCTGTTCTGTTTCCTTCAGCACCGTGGAGAGCAGCATTGTTTGTCTGTTGTGTGGTGTCAGTGTCCACACAACCACCTGATGTGCTTCTGTTTCTGATTAGACAAGCTGTTTACAGTAGTTTTTTTTAACAGTAACCATATTTTTAACCACGTTACGTGCACTAATATAAATGTGTGTGCATGTGATGTGTGAAGTCGCGGTGCACGTGCGAAAATAAGGCTCCCCCGATAGCCCCATTGTAATTCGAGCCCTGGGAACAGCAATGATGTTCCCGGGTCAATTTGACCCGGTGCATGTTTAATTATCCAAAAGATGTCCGAAACCAAAAAAATCCTAACAAGCATTGTTAATATTTCATTAATAACTCCATTACTAACTCTTTAATCAATATTTAGTGCAATGGTGTTCTTTACGTCTCATAGGTAATGGTTCAATTAGGATAATTTACTCTTTTTTTTTTATAAACAAATACATGTTCAAACATCTCCAACCAGCTTTCCAGTGCAAACCTCTTTGTTCAATGCATAGCTGGTGTTTGAATCACATGCTTCCCAGATTTGTATCCCATATTTAGCTGATTTGGAAGGCATTTATTGCCCAAATGGGCAGCAACCTCTGAATGACACCAGCCTTTTATCCACCGTGATATTAGGGCCTGGGTTATAGAGTAGTGGAAGTTGCTCTACCCACTTGTCCCACACTGTACTAATAGCTGCCAGCTTGTCTCTTTCTCATCTATCAGCCCTTGTCGCTCGATTATCAAATCAGATTACTCTGGAGAAAATGTGAAAGGTTTCCACAGACATTGTGGCTCGAAATATAGCCCTGCCTGTCTCTGCATCCCACAGACAATTCATCCTTTGACGTATAGACCCCAGCCAGGATGAGAAGCACCAAATGCGTATCTAAATGTGTTTTGTCCAGCTCCTTTCACTTCCACCAAAATGAACAGCATGAACAGCTCAAACGCTGACTCGATGTCTGTCACGCGAGTCACTGCCATCCTAGTGAGCCCTGGCATTGTCTTTTTTAAGTTTTCTGCAGACAGATTTGCCTGAAGCATATTTTGGGATGAAGACCACTGTATTTCACCATTTTCTGACATGAATGTCTTGCTTGGAGGAATAGGAATATCAATTCCCTCATCTGGTTCAAAATCTTTTATATGTTTTGCCCCTCACCTGTTGAGTGTCCACTCAATGTGGGTTTCGGACATCTTTTAGATAATAAAACATGTACCTGGTCAAATTGACCCAGGAACATCATCGCTGTACCCATGGCTCGAATTACAGTGGGGCTTTCGGGGGAACCTTATATTCACACATGCACCCGACTTCACACGTCACGTGCACGCACATTTGTATTAGTGCATGTAGCGCGGTCAAAAATATGGTGGAGTTTTCACGGAAGAACATAAATGGTTCCTGTCAAAAGTCATAACACCTGCATCTGTGTGTCTGTGTGTGTGCGAGCGTGTGTGTGTGTGATTGGGGTGAAATATGTCTCACAGGTGCAAAAAAAGAAATAGTCTGACATTTCTGACACCCTTTTACCTCCAGTTTGACTGCTGGGTCAAATTGACCCAAACAGTATCTATGTGAGATAAACATGCAGGGGTTGTTGCAAACATGTGAAAAGAACTATTTTCATTTTACATGTCAATTACAATAAATAAGGCAAGCAGAAGAAGTTTCATACTGAACAAATACTTTTAACTATTTTTCCTAGATCTTCAAACTTTAAAACGGGTCAATTTGACCCATAACATACCAGGATGGTTTACTTGAAGCTGGTGATCTCTTCATTCATGACCACACATCCCTCACATTATTCTGCTAGAGCTGCTTTCAAACAGTTTCCTGTAGTCCTCCTTGCACTTGTTAATCTTTGTAATATATTGTTTTTGTGTTGTCTTCACTCACTCCTTGTCTCCATCCCTAGAGGCTTTCTTTATTTAATGTTTAGCAGTTTCTTCAGGTGATCCAGGGTTTGTTATTGGGGAAGCGTCTCACGTTTCTTGTTGGGACAATGTCGTCCAAACACAAATTTAAATAACAATAATATTAATAATAATGTAACACATTTATTCATGGCATCAATGTCATCTCCATGTGGTTCACAGATAATATTCCAGTCAGTGGCCTCAAAGCACCACCTCAGAGCATTCTGGTTTTCCTGATTTGAAGAGCAGAGCTTTTTGGGCTATGACTCTGTTGCTCTAGCCAGGTTCTACTTATTTTTCTTATTTTTACCTCCGCCAAGGCAGAAGTTATGTTTCCAGCAGTGTTAGTTTGTCTGTCTGTCTATTAGCAACATAACTCAAAAAGTAATGGACAGATCTTGACAAAATGTTAAGGAAATCTCCAATATGGAATAAGGAACAAGTGATAAAATTTTGGGGGTGATCCGGATCATTGCCTGAATCCAGGAACTTTTCAAAGGATTCTTTACAGGTACATGGCAGGCGCAAACATCCGGGATGAACTTTGTCACATCTGGGTCTTTCACTGGTAAAAAATAGGTTGCCGAACAGGAACACCATTGGATTTTCAGTGTAGATCCTCATAGCGTTTCCTTTGATTTTCGTAGAGTTTCCTTTATAATATGGCAAAAAGTTGCGTCGTCGTTGGCTGCCATAAACATAGTTGTTCCACAGACAAGAAGAGATTGTTCTTTGAACTACCGAAAAAGCTCAAATGTCCAGATAGATGTAATAACTGGCTAGCAGCTATCAAGCGTGTTAATGCTGGTGATGCACCTTGGAGTCCTTTGAAACATTCAACAATGTGTTTAGATCATTTATTGACTGGTGAGTGAACATTTATTATGGTATTACGATATGGTTGTTTCTGTATCAATGCCAAAAATACCATGAAATCCTGGTTACAGTAACATTAAACATCTGTTGGCGGTTTTTATGAAGTTCTCAATGTTCCTTGTTAGCAGCTCCTTCACAATGTGACATTGGAAAGACTTAAGGGCATTAGACAGTCCTACTGCCACTAGGCTTCGTCTCATATCTTTTTGTAGCCTTGACACTGAGGGGCTCAATATAACTGTATGACATTATGGATAATTTTGTATCAAAAACCGATGGACAAAATTTAAATCTATGACAAGTTGCAAACTTCAACACGAACACTGGTATGATCCAGGGTTTGGTTTCATTGGCAAGCTGGTCATGATCACATGACCACTGAGTTGTGACGTTGGTTTACGAGCTTTTAACTCCACAGCTAATGCCTACAATCACTGGCAATAAATAAATAAATAAAAATGGCTTAGCGGAGGTCTGTGTTCTTTGAGTGCTTTTAGTTATATATATTTTTTTTTACTTTGTTAGTTCTAGTTAGTTTTTTTTGCCTCAAGCCCAACATGAGCCTTTTTTGCACAAAAAATGTGCAAGTCAAAAGTGAAAGAAAAAAAGAAAATAAGATTTTCAAAGATTTTTTTTCAAATACTGCTAACATCTATGGTCAATTTTAAGGTGAGGATGTCAGCTACTTTTTCTTCCTGAATTGAGTTCCCTTACTCAAAAGAGACCTTTTTTACCCCCTGCAGCAGTGTTTGAGTGTATTTTTGTGTGTAAATGTAGACATCTGTATCAGGTGATAATTACATAGAGCACAGAGGAAATTGCACAGTGGGGGACTTACTGGATGTTACAAGGCCAATAAATTATCTAACCATATTTACAGTAAGATGTCCTTAGACATTACACAAAGGACACAAAGGTCTTTTAAACAATATTTACCCATCCTTGGGAAAGAGGCATGGCCATAGAATCTTGTTAATATAGCTCACCTACCATCAGCACCTACCCTGAGATGATTGCATCCTGCTTATCGGCTTGACTTTTAGGAGATGTGACAGTGCCATAGATAACATCAGCTGACATAACAATTTGTTTTTAAATTAGAAAAGAAAGGATAAACTATATCTTGGAGTCACATTCAGGAGTCTTACAAACACTACAAACAGTAAAGAGAATTAAATCTGATTATTAAGTGTTTTGACTAGAATCAATTGACCTTTTTTCCAGAGACACACAGCTAAAGCTTCAGCCTAAACAAAACCTAACACAACTGCTATAAAAACATTGCAATTCAAATAGGTGTAGGAGTCCACACCAAAAACACATGTATTGTGGTAAACAATACCAACAGTATCAATTTAAAACAATTAGTTCAACAATTTAAAAACCACTAACAGCGGATCAAAGTACAGCAGAGATCTCATTTGTTCCTCTGTGGGGCTGAAAGATGGACAGCTCCAAGACTGCTCACTGAGCGAAAAGTTGTCTTAACCATGTCTAAGAAACAAGATTTGTGCACCCTCAGGTGTATTGACTATAGAGTTAGAGACTGGAGACCATGCAGAATTCGATACTCTGCCCAAGACAGGATGTGAAATGCCAAATTTGGGGTCCAACTGGGGATCTTCCAACTACAGGATGACTTCTCTACCTCCTGAGCTACAGCCAGCTGCCTGAGATACCCGGGATCTTCTTTACAAAGATTCTTAGCTCCTTTACGTGAAATAAAATAATTTCATGAAGTAAAATAATTAATCCCAGAAGGAAATTTTTTTTTGAAATATAAAATAAAATAGTATATGATTAAATAAAAAGAAATGTATGATAGAAATGTGTTATAAGAAATTATGATAAATTATTACCTGGGCTGAAGGAAGATTTTACAGACAAAAGACTAGAGGTATCAGAAGCAAAAAATGAAATAAGATAAAACGGAATAAATCTATTGGTTCTGACCCTTCAGGGTGTCTTTTCTCAATTAACTCCAGCTGTTAGTTGACATGAATTAGTTTTGACCTCTTTATATGTCTTTTTGTGCCAGTTAATTCTGCCCATCAATAGATATTAAAGTAACGGCCTGGACTGACGAGCATGACAGCAAGTATTTATCTATGTCCAATGATGTTGTTAGCTCAGTGGGTGTGCTTCACACTGTTCTCTTGTGACCATTCATATTATTTATAGCTTTTTTTTTTTATTTGTGTCAGTTAATGATATAGGAAATCATCCAGTCTTGGTCTACAACATCTATTAACATGATTTTAAAAAGCGACACAAAATCAGCTGGAGCTGATAAAGTTTAGTGAGTTTATTATTTACTGATGTCATCAAATGTTGACTCATATGTAAATAAAGATAACTAAAAAAAAGACAGAGTAGAATAAACTCTTAACTTTTTTACTATTTTCTTTGAATAATATACTTTCCTACACCTTTGTGGTTTTATTAAATTATCTTTCTTTTCTCTGTGCAATGTAGTTCAGTAGCGGATCATCTAAACCCAGTCTGGACCTGGATACAACTAGAACTCTGTGGAGCACTGTGGACACTCACATCACACACTAAGCAGTGCAGTATGTTCACGCATTATCAAATGGAACTAATTTTTCTAAAAACATTGAATTTTGGATGGAGATGATGTTAATACTTAGTTGCAGTTACCTTCCACAACTTTCCTTTCCACAATGTAATGGATGTGGAAGGACTGATAATACAGTACTAAATATGTACAATAGCTATCATCCAAATCTCTTCAATTGTTGTTAACAAACTCATCATGCATCTCCTAGAAAGCTACCTTAAATTAACAATAATAAAAACTGCATCCCCCTCACATAATATGGATCAATCAGTAAAGTTTTGATGTCTGACACTTGCCTGGCTGAATTTGCTCTCCATCAACTCTTTGTTTTGACAAAAATAGTAAGAGGATTACCAAGAATGATTGTTGTTTTAAGTTAAAAGAAAAAAAAAAAAAAAGGATATAATGGGCAGCCTTGCTGTTTACTTATGCTGACATAAAATATACTATATATTCATCATTGTGCTTGGATGGAGTTTTAAAATCCATTAATTAATTTTCAATCTTACTGGTTGTCAGCATTAGTTTTTCCCACAATCACCTTAAAATACTTGTTTTGTATGGAAGGCTTTAGAAAACCTATAACATTAATCTTGTCAAAAAGAGACAGAGTTAATCCTGTCAAAGGAAAAACATGTGCTTTCCAATAAAATATATTGATAAACAAACAATCCAAATCTCCTGGAGTGAATTTTAATAATCCCAGCTGGTTTAGTCAGTAAGTCCCCCAGCTATTCCCAGATTTAATTATGTAGCACAGGAGGAAACGCATGGATGGATGTTGTGGTGTCTGTCTTGAAACTGCAAATCATCATCTCACCTTGAAATTTGCAAACTTTGGTTTGAGAGCCAAAAAAGGGAGTCAAGGTCAGGGTGGTTGTGCACACAGGAGGTAGAGCAGCTTTCCATCATGGATCAATCCCCTGCTTTCTCATTCTATATGTTAAAGGTATTGATCTCCCACATTTTCTCAGTGTCAGTTATAAGCTACTTTAGATAAATGAACTGAATATTAAATGACTAAGTCAAATAACACTTTAATACATGGGTAGGAACTGTTCTTAAGCTAGTGACAGCCTCTGTGGACACACCCCATGCTGGTTAAACAGTGATGATTTTGTTTGTGTGTGTCTGTGTGTGTCCGGGGGGGTGGGGGGTGGGGTGGGGGGTAGGCAGTAGAACTAAATAAAATTTCTAGGTGAAAAGTACCAATTGCAAGCAATCATGACTCATTTCAAATACAAAGAAAAAACAAACAAACTAAAAACAACAACTATAAAGACAAGAAAATTTAATGAGGCATATCTTGCCCTAAGCTTGACCAGGGAATATGCTTGAGGTTATTATTGTCAATAAAATGAGGGCCCTGCAGACAAAATTTGGGAACCACTGCCCTATACTGACATGAGCTTCAGCACAATAGTTATAATTACTATAGCATTGTCACATCAATGTTATTGTGTAATAAAGTTGTGGTTGTTTTGATGAAGTAATGCTTACATGGTGCAAAAGAATGTCTGCATATGTTCGCATAAACCATGATCTCAAATTACATTTAATCTTAAATGCCATTTTACAGAATGTGGCCCTGTGGTAGCTAAAAGGCAAATAGTGGACACATGAGAAGAAGGTCATAAATTTAACTTATACAAAACTGTTTAAATATTTTGACACATTTTCCTTTTGGATTTAGTATGTCCAAACCTTTGACTGGTACTGTATGTACATCTGTTTTGGAAAATCAGGCTAATAATTTAAAAGTGATGCTTTATTGACTGCTATAATAGAAAACATATTAAATAAAGCCAGGCTCCTGTTACAGCTTTAGCATTAGCAAGACCAGATTTTGGACTAGCATGTAAACACAATACTAAGTACTGAAAAAGCTGCTCTGGACGTACATATAAATCCATTTGACGTAGTGTGGAGTAGAAGCTTATGAGCTTTCTTTGTAATATGCGATAGTAAATTTAATATCAATAGGGATTTAGACTCTTCTCTGGACAATACAAGACGTAATAGTAAAAAAAAAAAAAAAATAGCAGGCTTTGTTTTTATTTCTTTCTATATACACATAACAAGTTATAAAGTAAATCAGCAGATTAATAACCTTTGAAAATGATTAGAGCTCTGTCCTGAAACCAAGTTTAGGGTACACACTACATCATAAAGAACTTGATGAGGGGCTGTTTCTCTCAGTAAATGTAAAAGTGTCTAAAGAGACCACTATGGATTATTTTTAATGGTCATTACATGTTTTCTGACCGAATGGGGGTCTCAGTGAAAGTCAAACCATTATTATTATTACTTTTCAGGTCACTGATGGTCCAATACATCTCCAGTCACTTACAAAAAAGTTTGAAAGCATTGATAATGTTGTCCTTAAAGTGTCATTAGTCTTAATTCTAATTTTAAAGATTATTATAGACTTGAATAATTGCAGTTTTCTGAAAGCCTTTCCCTTAATTAATTTGATGAGAGTGTGGAAGAGATCTCTCCTATATCATAAATAGGCTGGTAGATGCCCCAACAGACTCATGTTACGTCGCCATTTGTCTTGGGGTGTCAATCTTCATAAGCGCCGGCTGCAGTCTTTCTGTCATCACCCCTGCCCAGGCTGGAAGGCCTGCGGCCGTAAGACTCATCCAGCCAAACCTTTATCTTCGTCTTCAGAGAGATTATTAGAACGATTCAGTGGCAAATTAAATTCTTTATTTTTTATGGAAAGCACTAGTTTTTAACTCGTGATTTGTGTTGCTGCTGACTTCGGTCAACTTTATTAGATTCAAATTCCAACATTTATTTATTTTTTTCCTTTTTTCTCTTAGCCGCAGCACATTGTTCTGCATATTCGTAACATATTCCAAATCTAAAGCCTTGTAAGTCTTGTCTTAAGTATTTTAGGATTAAATACATGTTTTGGAGATTGACTAAATTTTTACTTTATCTCCTCAGTAAAACTGAATTATAAATCTTCATTTCATTCTGTGTTAATAAGTTGAAAAGCAATTTTTTTTATAACAATTAAGGCAACATTGTATGTCTAAAGCCAGGGGAGCAGAGGAGGCACCAAAGTGAGGAACTTTCCTACTACTGCTTGACACTTTAAAGGGCAGCATGAGATCACACAATCTGAAGAATTTTTGATGCAAGAGGTAGGGATGACAAAGCTTGAAAAGATGGTGCTCTTCAATTTACACCCCTCAGAATTACACTAAAACATCAGAGGAGGCGCACATGCCATGAACATAGAACTGAGAGGTAATAAATGTTAATCAAGAGTTGATACGGGCTAATTAAAGTTAATCAGAGCATTTGTAAAGAGACATATTCTGTTATTTTTCCCTGCACAGAAGAAAAGGAAAACAGGAGACACAGGAGATGCATTTTAGATAAAGAAAATGACTATAGCTATTTCTTTAACTTCACTGATTGTGAAGCATGACATCAGTAAAAAAACACTGCAGTTTCACAATGGACTTTAAATTTTTACAATTATAAAAACAACTTGAGTTTTGCTGTACCAACACGTTGACATCTGACATCCCCATACATGTTTCAAAATTCAGCTGTGATGGTACTATTAGACCATAACTCTTTTATCCTTCAGAAATTCATAATGCACATTGTCTCCTGGGAGCTGCCCGGTGCCAACCACCTTAAAATGTTGGTTATGGTACTTGTGGAGCAGCTGGAGGTAAAGGAGTGCAAGTGAGTGGTTTTCCCTTTTAGCCTGTTAATAGCCGAAAGCAGATCTCTGGGCTCAAAATGATAAACTGTGATCTGCATTCCATCTGTGGTACTGTTTATCTCAGCTGTATGTAGGTTGGTGTGCGGTCTATGCTGTCGCAGTCACAAATGCTGGTTCGTGGATTGGCCTAATTATGCTCACTGCCACTGCTGATGCAAAGACAGACTTTTATCTGCTCTGTTTTCAGGCCTTTACTTTTATACCATCTGTTTGTTCAATGTTTCTGTCTTGTGTGCCATTTTCCTATTTGTTGTTATGCAACTTACAGTCTTACAGGTAATTCACACATGCATATAAATAAGTAAAATTTACACATTATCAAAGGTTTTTATCTTTTTCAACACCACTTCTAGCTTTGTGGTCTCCCTCTCTTATCACCTTGTCACATTTAGGGAAACCACATCCACTCCATCAGCCATGGAGCAGCAGCTGCAACTAGAGGGCAAAATCTCAAACGCAGTCACAGACATTCACACACAATCCATCTGCTGGAGCGCTGAGTGCACTTGAGACGTTGCCTGTGTGTGCCTGTGGGCATTGTGGAGGATGTTAAACTGACAAGCTCCATGTCTTAATTAGGATGAGATCTTTGTGCAGGGCATGATGACACACACACACACACACACACACACACACACACACACACACACACACACACACACACACACACACCCACACACACA
>JBAMHW010000003.1:13201275-13218477 GCA_037177495.1 Rhadinocentrus ornatus | reverse complement strand
TCATGTTTTTTAATTACATTACAGGAAATAAAGAACTTTATCACAATATTCTAATTTTCTGAGACAGTCCTGTATATCTATATGTCTTGTCACAGCAGTGAACATAATCTGCTAAAAATCGTCCTTATTTATGAAGATTTTGACAGCTATCAAAGATTACATTTACAGGATGGCCACAGGATATATCACACAATTAACCACTCGCATCTGGCGTTCTGGTCCACACTCCTTACCAGTAAACTGTAATGGGTTTGTTAGTACTCATGAGAATATTCTCAGCGTATTTTCTCATCTAATACTATGCATCAGTAGTACCAACCTAAATTTATATTCTGTCAAGTGTTTAGTATAAAACATCTAAAGTAGGACACTTATGAACCTGTTTTTCATATTTCACATTGTGAAACATATCATGGACAAAATCAAGGACTGTAATGACATAATAGCGGCACATTTGGTAAGGCTGGGGACTTTTTTGGATTTGCACACTATTACAGCAACTGTTGTGACAACAGTTATGCCCTACATATAAAGACAAAGAGGCCTTGGCTTGAATGACCACATCTTGGTTATAAAGGAGGCTTTGTTTTCAGAGGTTATTGGCTACAGACTGAATGACACATACGAACAGAAAACAACTGATGTGACCTTAAGATACACAGTTTTTAACACAGACAGACATCCAGTACAGTCAGTTATACAAAGACAGCTACTGATAGACTGAATTAGTCCTCTCTTGTTTGTTCTGCATTCAGAGCAGATCTTACTTTGAGCCAGAGCTCACATCTTAACAATTTACTTTGAATAAAGTGAATAAAGAACACCATCTCAGACAGGAAGGACAGGAAGGAAGAACTGCTTTGCTTTTAAGTTACGACTTTATCCATGACATCCTGCTAAGCATTTTACACTCTTGTTTTTTATACCCACATGAATGATTATTAACCTCAGAATACCTTAGAACTCAGAAACATCAGTGTTTCTCCTGCTGTTATATTAGGGGTGCACCCTGTCCCCACCAATGGCAACCGCTGCCCTCCCAAGAAGGTCAATTCCCCCTGCACCCACTACGTGCAGTACGTCTGCAATGCTTGAACATTTAAAGAGGAGGCACGTCGGACTTACATAACAACCTAATGCAAGATTTCAAATTTGAAATTGAAATAAGAGCCATTTCATAATTATGAGATACATAATCTGATTGGTCAACTAGTCGTTTTAATAGTCGTGACTAATCAACTATCAGAATAGTCTTTAGTCGCAGCCCTATTCTACATACTTAAGGATATGGGTTAGATGTTAGAAAACATGTGGATGTGACATAAATGACAAATTATACATTGGCATAGACTAAGTTTAAAATAAATGACTGCAGTTTCTAACATTTGATATGACACTACCCTACACAAATGATTGCCCACCAACAATAGCCTCGTTTCCACCAACTGGTGCAGGCCAACCGTAACCTTACCTGAAAGGCAGAGTATCAGTCGAACAGCAATCGATGACTCAGCTACATAATAGCATAAGACCATCACAGCGCCTTCCTTAAAGTATAACCAAAACACGACTCAAAAACAAAGGAGAAGGGTGATCATCCAACAGTTGGTGTTCTGTCTTCTTGGCGGTGCTTCGTAATGCCATTTTAAAAGGAGATTTAGGCAACAAAAAGAAAATATGTTGCTTTAAAGAAGGAGCCATTCCTGCTTTGTTTTATGCCAGGTCGCGCGTGATGTTACTTTTTTTTCCTCAAACAATGAACAATATTGCAGTGTGTCAAACTCCACCCTTTTGGGTTGGGTTGGGTTAGTTAGATTAGTACCCTAACGGAAAGGTCCCAACAAAGTAGGACAGGTTGGGTCAGATATTAGAGTACCCTTCCCAGTTTTTGCATTTGGAAACACAAAAAAAATGTGTCCCGACCCGCACCAATTGGTAGTAACGGAGCTAATGTAATCTCACATGTAGTCTGGATTATATAAATACAACCAAATTGTATGTGAAGACATTTTACGATTTCTGGGAAGACTAAACTGTCATTTCAGATGACATATATATATATATATATACATGTGTGTGTGTGTGTGTGTGTAGTTGAGTGCTTTGTTGGAATAGCTGGAAATAATTTATTATGACCTCCTTTTTTCCCCTTTAAGTTGACCCTTTATTTCACCATTTATTTCTCTGCTCTGGCTAACATCTCTCTAAGCTCAAAGTGGTGGCCTGAGAAAAAGCTTTTTTTTTCTTCTTCAAACCACCACAACTATGAGTTCTGACCTTTGTGTGTCTGGTTTTCAACTGGTATCAGAATAACACTTTTACCTGCAGTGTTTTTAACATCTTCAGCCATTTCATAGCACTTATGTGCTCGTACATTCAGTCAATGATATGACCTGCATTTAGGTGAATCGACACTACCAGTCAAAAGTTTAGACACACTTTCCCACTGGATTTAACGGTAGTGTGTCCAAACTGCAATTCTTAATTTTGCCTTAGTAAAGCTCCATTAATTTTGTGCCACTGGGAATCGTCCCATTTGGGAAATAAAAAGATGTGTATATTTCTTGGTTACTTTTTCACCTGCTAGCTGTATTTGTGATTGCAGCATGGGGCAAAATAAACATATTTTACATCTCATTATAGCTAGGTTGGTGTAAGTATGTCCTCAGTGACACTCTGTATTTACATCAGTCCATGTCTAAAATACAAAAATACAACAAATCACCCATTATGTTGAACTTATCTTAATGTAGTCACATTTTGTTAAGCATCAGCAGAAATATAATATAATGTAACAGTCTAAAGGACACACTTTCCAAACTTTTGACTGGTAGTGCAACAGTAATAACAAAGTTTTTCTTTTTTCTAAGGACATGTAAAAATAAGAATATTTATGCTTGTTTTGTCCCAAATGAACTAAAGCCTTGTTTAAAGCAGTCTTTTTAGCATTTGTGTTTGTTTGCATCCTCCGACTTTGCAGGTAGATATAACTCCATCCTTTAAATCCAGCAGCTATACACAACCTGTATTTTCTGCAAATTTCCCAAAAATCTTTTATCACTTGCTTATCATTGGAAACATTGTTGAAGGTTTTTGAATCAATTATCCTTAACTAACCTTAGCCAACGTTTTTTTTTAACCAACCAACATCAATTACTTTTTAACAAAGAACCTGAGACAAATCCAACTTGATATAAAAGTGGTGTCAGTTTTATAGATCACTCAAGTAAAGAGCACGCAAAGGGATTCAAGGGGAGAAAAAAGCAGAGGATTAAAGTGTTGTTATAGTTTTAGTTTAAGAGATTCATCTTGCCTGAGGTGAGAATTCAGCATTTAATATCTCAGCCTTGTACAGAATGACATGCAGTGACTGCAGCTCTGGAATAAGCTCTGACGTCTGTTGTTTTGTGAGTGCAGTGGTGCAGTCATGGGGAATATTAACATCAGCACTGCCTGCTACAGCACTGTCTGTGGATGTGTTCAGTCGGGCTCTGATGCTAACGTCATGCTGCTGTCATGGGACATGCTGAATGTGACTGAGGGGAGGATGAAGGCAGATGGGGGCTTGGTGTTTGTATTAGATAAATTGTCGAATCTACTCAAAATGCTATTGCTATTTCGCTTTTTTCCAAAGAATTAAAATCATATATTTTAGATTAAATAATAATTAAAAAACAGGTAGTTGTAAAAAATCTGAAACTGTCATAATGATCATAATGTCTTTAATATGTGATTACTCTGGCTGTGGTTTTGGCAGCTACACATTAATCTCAGGATCTCATATTTCTCCCGCATGTCTTCATTTATTCACAGTCATCTGCAACTTCCGAGGCTCAGTGACTCACGGTTTGGCTCTGGAGGTGGGAGAGACTGTTCAGATTCTGGAAAAATGTGAAGGTAAGACTTAGATTTGAGAAATAACAATATGAGACACTTGGGTGGATGTTTGATACAGTAATAACATTCTTAATCTTTGTAACAATGCGAACTGCAAATATCATCTGAAACAAGTGGGAAACATAAAAGGTTTCTTCAAACACAAAGAGGAACAATAATTGAGGTGAAAACATAGAAATCCCAAAGAATTTCTCAACCTCTCTCAACATCCCAAGAGCCTAACAGAAGCTAATTCCTCCAGTTCATGGGCATTTTTCTTGCAGGGAAATTGTTTATTTCATTAGTTTGACTGAATTTACTTTATACTCTGTAAATATGTGGACTCTTTATAAAAAGAATATTAGCTTAAATGATAATAAACACAACAAGATGGAGAGACATAGTTTTATCTATGCATCTTAGTAAGATGTAACCACTAGGAACCTTTAACCGTAAACTCTTCTTACTGAGATGGTCATTTTAAGCAACCAGAATCGCTGTCCTTTAAGTCTACTAAGTTTTAACCCCAGTTCTAAGTGTAACTTACTTTCTGAAATAAGGAGCTTTGAACAACTTCTTTTTTTTTTGCGGCTGAAGATTCTTTTTCTAAATCTGTCGTTCTGGACACACTTCATTATACTGCAGTATCTGATGGATAAAAGTCTAAACATCAGAATAATCCTGAAACATTGCACAATATTTTATATTTTAGTTGTGTTCTATTGGGGTTTATTTGTACATTTCATTAGACTTGTGTAATACTACTTTAAAGGGTATTGTGTGCTAATTGAAACCAAGTCAACATAAGTAAACCCTTTACAACCAGTAAGTCCGAAGATAGGCCCTCCATGGATGAGATTTATTATTTAAATACATCCTACTGATGCCTAATTGGATTAAAATCTAAAAGAATTACATCATCAGTTGCCAATTCAACAAAGATAATCAATGTTTTCTTCTTCACCTGTCTGTGTTTGTAATCTTATGGCTAGACAGTGGAGACAAATGTAGTGCCGTCCATTTCAGATTTGATGCAGTTGGACTGAAAGGGTGTGTAAGAAATATTTATTTAGCAACATTGGTTTGAGTCCCCAGTCATCTAAAAAGGCAACACTATATCATTTTTTAACACCATTTTTCAGTGGAAGTAGCAGTAATAATAATAACAGCAGTCTTGTGGCCTGATGTTTTTCTCTATGAGAGCACTAGAAAGAAAAGCTTCCACATTAATGCTGCTTTGGCTGTGCAGGCACAAACTATCACAGTAAAAACAAAACAATATTCTTTGCTGAATTCACAGTGCTGTTAAATAGTTGGTGGAAATGCCTGTAATAGCCCAGCGACAGCCTGGATGGAAGCCTAAGTTATTAGCTGATGTTACTCCCGTTATTGTTCCTTGTTTGTATCACAGAAATTTGCTGTTTAAGCCAGTATGTCTGAGACCAAGAAATGTGTCTTGTAGATAATGAGTGAGAATGTGCTCTGTTATCCACAGCTTGGGAGGACCACACCATCAATCTAGTGCCAGTGGCTGATCGGCCTTTTTTTTCTTTTTTACCCCAGGGGCATGATGCCTCAGAAGCAGGGAGGGGAAAATGTTCTGTTGATGGATGCAAGAAAATTGCATGAATTCACTTCTCTTTTTTGGGTTCTTCAGGCCACCCCCCATTGTTGTCCCCTACAATCTTTCCCTCTGTTTTCCTTCCCCATCCTGTCATTTCTTTTCTCTTCCTCAGTTCTTCTCCTGCACATTTTCACGTCTCTAGCTGTCTCTGTGTATTGACCCACCAGCTGTATATTAAAGGCTGAGCTTTTCTCATGGCATCCAGTCAGCAGCTAATTTGCTCTGGTTATGAAATGCCATCCTGCTAGCAAGGGATTATAAGCTATTATCTTACTGCATGTGGCAGAGGCTGGCATCACAGCAGTTCTGTAAGACACAGTGATTATCAGGCCAAACCAGGGCTAACTTTTGTCCAAGGTCCCCATGACAATTTCAAGATTCCCACAGCTTCTGTCATTATCTAAGCATGCAAATATATTGTTTGAAAATACCCTTCAAACAATGGTTGCTTATAAGGGTAAAATTCATATCCATCAGAGAATGTTTGTCAGTAAAACATGTATTTTGACTTTGCCAGTTAATGTATTATCATTTGCAATACTGCTCCTGCAGAAATATCCAATTCTATCCAGAAAGTACACATATTATTCGAAATCCCTGAAAAGTCTGCAACGAAATTGTCTTTTTTTAAATTACAGAGTTGATAATCAGCTCCATAGAACCACTGATCATGTTTGCGAAACTCCAACAAGGCCCGTTAGCCCCAATCCCCCTCCCCAAACTCTGAATTGAAAGTGTTGTAAATTCAGTATAAAAATTTTAAGAAATTTTTTTACAGATATGATTCATTGTGATGTGTGACCTACAACTTTGAATGTAAATTAAAAGGGGAGTTTTTAGCTTGTAAATGGAGATAAGTGGTAACTTTGTCCTGAAATCAGTAGGAAACTTATTCTGTCACTGCCAGGGGAAACAAAGACTCTCAATTGGACCAAATCCAGTTGTACTTTGAGTTTTTTATTTATGTTTTTTATATGGTAAAAGGATGTTAGTATGTCCCGGACATTTCTGTTGCATGTGAGTTGCTTCTTCTGTACATTCAGTAATTAGAAACTATTGTGAAATCACCTGTCAAACCTGTAAAAAAAGTAGTATATACACAGTGTGCATTTCCATGTGCATGAAGATTTTTTGTAAATGTGCAGACATGATTTATTTCTTTGTTTATTTTGCAACAGAGGACGGGAAAATTATTCTAAAAATACCAGTGTTTGTGTTTACTTAAAGACCAAACCATTGTAAGTCACTTTGGATAAAAGCTAAATGACTGTAATGTAATGTGATGTAATGTAATGAGGTGTTGGCCCTAAGGTTTAAATGATAAAACACAAGAAGTTATAGTTGATACAAAAACTGAAATAGGGAGAAACATGAAAAATTATCCGACAAGAGTCAACTGAAAACCAAGAGTCTAAATACACATCGTTGCTGTCCAATGGAAATCACTTATGTCCACTTTTGACGTTTTTGACGTTCAACAGTATGCGGCACACTGTTCACATTCTTCCCTATCAACTGATGCCTTGGATATTTTATGTCACCAATGGGAGGACGTTTTATGAGGCCGTCTATTTAGGACGTATCTCCATTGGATGTCCTAAGTTTGTGAGACAAACAGTTTTTACATGCTCCTGTAAAAAAATAAATTTGGGAGATAGGTGCTTTTTATCGGACAGCGACGACATGAAACTAATGACAAATTGAGCAGCAGGTGAGGCAATCATCAAAAGAAACCAGGTGAGATAAAACAAAAGCATGATGTAAAGTAAACACAACACAATGAAATAAACTTAACTAAATTAAAAAGAAAACCACACAGAATGTAAAACTGAAAAGACTGCAATAAGACTGAATTAGAACAAAACCCACAGACCATGACAGCAGGAGTCAGCACTATGAATGAGCTCCATATAAAGCCTGGGTATGAGCCTGCCTGATGATGTTTCATCCAGATATTGTAAAGAATGAACTAACTGCAGCATATCATTGTTGTGAAATTAACTAAGAATGACAGCTTGCTACCAAAGGTCCCTTCCAGGCCTCTGAGCATCCAAGTTAGCACCATCACAGTGTTGTCTTGGTGATGTCGCTGTTGATAAAAAAGCATTGATGGTGAGGGAACCCTTGAAGGAGCACATGTTTAGTCTTCAGGTTGTTGTTACTCATGCAGTAATGCATCAGGAGCATCCGCTTAACCCATTTCTTAGTACATGTACACAATTCATGAAAGATGGAAAAATTCTTGTGCTGGACTGAAGCTTTCTCAAATATTTTTAATTTGTTAGAATGAGGGCCCAGTAAAAATAATTTACAGTTTACTTGGACACAGTCGCAGTGTTTTGTAAACTGAGGATACTGTGTTCACTTTAATTTAAGTGGTGTCTCAGCTGCAGCTCACACCTCTTTTAAATCATTGTCATAACTAAAATTACAATGGAAAATGTCCTCTTGGGTACTATTACTGCATCAACAAGCAATTCCTCTTTTCAAAACCCAGCCAGAGGTTTGCTCTAAAGGGATATGAAGCTGTGTTTAAGGTTTGCATTTCCCTGATTTGATTGCTAGATGGAAATCTGTTGTTTAATGCAGTTTCCATTATGAGGCAAGTCTTAACCTGCATTAACGCAACAGTGGCCCCTTAAGTTCTGCCCACCTTTAGCAATGATTTAAAATTATTATTATTCTGGTTTAAGTTGATAACGCTTCTAAATGATTATTCTAACAACCACTTTGTGGGCTGTTATAAAAGGGAAAGTGATTACTCTTTTTCAAAGAAAAGCTGCGTTGCACTAAATATAAACATCTGCTGAAAAATGTCTTTAAATACAGTGTAAACACACATACACTACCAGTCCAAACTCTGGACACACTTTCCCATTTGATTTTTGGTTTATGAATCGATGTGTTTCCTTGCCATTCAATTACCTTTTCAAAATGGCTAATTTTAGAGATGTAGTAAACTTTTGTAGCTACACATGCATGCACGACTTCATTCCAAGATTTACAAACATGCCCCGACATGGCTGCTCCAACTACAGTCTGATTATCATATAGATGAGAGGCTTGGGAATAAACAGCCATCTTAACACTGGTGATAAATTAATCTTGATTGGTTATTAATTAACCAGCCAATTAAACCCCCATCTCCATATTTAGATCAGATTATGGAGCCGCTGAAAAGTGAAACTCATGTAAATGCAATGCGTCCCATCTGATACTGTGGTTATAAATGGTAACACTAAAGCATTTTTGGGTGGCATTAATTCACAGTATTGTTGGAAACTTCTCAGCTTTAAACTACTTTTTCAAACACTCTTAAAATCTAAAAGGATATCTTGTCACAAGCTTACCAGGTTCTGTTGTTGATGGCTTTGTTAAGACTCTACATGTTTAAAGTAGAGAAAAAAGTAGAGCTGTGTTTTAAAGCAGAACTTAGTTGATAGTCTAAGATAGTCAAATTTGCAATATGCGTCACTTTGATGTAAATAGATGTCATCTTTTGCCTCATTCTGTTAGTAACAATGGTATTCCAACCTTTACTTTTCTAATAAGCTGCAGACACATTAATTTGCTTTTCCACTTGGATGGAGACAAATGATGTCTGCTGCCTGTGAGGATGTCTGTGTGCTTTTCCTCAACATATTTTGCTCCTGGATATGAGTCATTTTCAGCTGTCAAGGTTTTCTTTTAAGTTGAGTCAACTTTGATGACAGCTCTGTCCTCCGCCGAGACATGCAATGGATGTCCATCCATGTGGAAAGAAAGGTTTTTCTTTTGGAGACTTGTAAAACGAAAGGTTCATTACTTGTAAGAACATGTTTATGTACTGTACTGAAGGCCACACGGGGCTGTGCATAGTGCTGTGAAACCAGCCTACTTCTGTGTGTGTGTGTGTGTGTGTGTCTTTAATCTGGTTTTGGCTCTGGACTTCAAATGCCTGTACTGTGATAGATTTTGACTTAAAAATTCTAGTTTCCATAGAGAATAATTCAAAACTGAATAATGTAATCTGAAATGTCTTAAACAGTTTGTTTTAAAACTACTACTTCACTACATCACATCTCAGCCAGACTAAGAAACATGTATAAATTATACATATTTGTTTATACAGTGTAATTTTACCGTACTTAGGATTTAATCTGTAAAGTGTCCACTACAAAAAATGTCCATAATTCGGGTCTGGACTCCTCAAAAGAGGTTTCATAATGTCCTATATTATTAAGCTTTCATTAAAATCTATACATTTTTAAATTTTTTTTTAAAGATTATATTTATAATTAATTTTGGTGGCATCACAGGATGGCTGCCATCATAGATTCCATAACCTTCACTATAAACTATGACTTTTATTCATATATATTGATTGTTGACGCCTGATTCGCATGTCTACCATCTAACAGTGGAAAGTGATATTAGGTTTAAGCTCATTTCCTGGAGACAAGGCCTACTTGTAGCAATTTTAGAGGGTTAATTCTCTGTCATATTCTAAGACTAAAAATCTAATCATTATCCATAATGCATCTGAATAGCGGAGGTCGTTGCTGTGAAATGAATTACAGTCAAAAGCAAAGTGAAGTGAAGTTACTGAGAGCAATAGTTTCCTGCAACATTTGCATTTAGTTTATTACCTAAAATTGATGTTCAGTGGTAAGCCAGTCTTGTCTCATCTTTTATTTATGCAGTTCAGTAGAGCCACTATAGATGACTGTATAAAATTCAGCAATAGTTATTAAAGATTTTATATATGTTTCTATATTTGCTATATCTTTTCAAAGATGAAAAAACAACAACAAACAAACAAACAAAAAAAAAACAGTCTCACACACATGCAGAGTTTAAAGAAGAGGACTGAAACTGACTTTAGCTTGCGGCCATCCCGTCTGTCAGTGTCTCACTCTGACTTTATCATCCACATTCATAGTCTCATAGCATCCAGTGTACACACAGCTGGCCCTAGCTACTTTGGTGCCCCTTGGTGCCTTACAGCTAGACAAATGCATGCTAGCATAATTTTACATTTATGCAAGTTTTCAGTGTTTAAGAACAGACTGATATAAATGCTATCATAATGGCATGCATATATAATAAGGGTTTTTAAAGTCTGGATAATTTATTGGTTTTAAGCTTGGCAGACTCTTTGTTTCTCATAATTTTGCTTTGAAAAGACTTAATTAACTCAGAAAAGTGCTGAATATTTTTTCACTTTGTTCTTTTGCCCTTTTAAAAGCATTTAATACTGATTTACATTCTGATTACCTTGTAATAGAATTACATCAAACCACCAGAGTGACACCTAAATGTATGCATATATGTTTTACTTTTCCCCAAATATCTTATGGAAATGTGCATAAAGCTTTAATATGATATTATTTACATGAAAGTGGTAGACAAGATTGTGTACATAACAAAAACTATGAAGGTTATGTTACCTTCCAATATTTATGGACCAAAGACTATATATCACACTGTAGTATTAATGTTTTCATGTTTTGCTGTTTTTTATTTACTATATTTCTTATATATATTATATATTCTATATTAAGAATAAATCTCTTTAGTCAAGTCAAAACTTCATTGTTGGACAATATTCAAGCCAGACTCACTTTGAACATTCACTCAAGGCTCTGACTTATAACCACATTTAACTCTTCACTGAATCTGTGTTGCTCATCTTAGTCACTGACGATTGTGTTCTCTTTCAGGATGGTACAGAGGATTCTCAACAAGAAAGCCAAATGTCAAGGTAAGCAAGACTGACAGCTTTTGCTTCTCTATTTTCTTCTCTGAAGCCAGTAAAACTTTTGTTCCTCAAACATATGCTCATATCTTTCTCTTTTTATTTGTTGTGATGATGTGAAGATCTTCATGTGATTCTTTTTATCTGAAGTTGTAACTCATTGGAAGAATGTTTTCTGTGTCCCAGTGCTTCTTGCAGACCGTATTTCTCTGCTGCAGTGTGTGGCAGAATTTAAACTCCACAAAGTGGTGGTGGGTGGTAGACCCCTGGTAAATTTATATGATGTTAGGAAAACTCTAAAATCAGACATGATATGGTATGATATACACTGCCCCAAAAATAAAGGGAACACTAAAATGACACATCCTAGTGCACACATCCACATTATCTGAATGAATGAACTATTCTTATCAAACACTTTGTTCTTTACATGGTTGAATGTGCTGACAAAACCAAAAAAAAAAAACACACACAAAAATTATTAACAAATTTATTAACCCATGGAGGTCTGGATTTGGAGTCACACTCAAAATTAAAGTGGAAAAACACACTACAGGCTGATCCAACTTTGATGTGATGTCCTTTAAACAAGTGGAAATGAGGCTCAGTAGTGTGTGTGGCCTCCACGTGCCTGTATGACCTCCCTACAATGCCTAGGCATGCTCCTGATGAGGTGGCGGATGGTCTCCTGAGGGATCTTCTCCCAGACTTGGACTAAATCATCCGCCAACTCCTGGACAGTCAACACCCAGATAATTGAGTTGAAAGTCAAATTATTTCTGTCTGAATGCCTTCAGCTAGATTCAAATATGCCTGGGTGTTTAATGTATGCATAGTTGTTTTATCTGGCATTGGCCTGGAAGCAAAAGAACAGAAGTCAGTTATAAAAGAGAATAACCATAATGTAGAGTGTGCATCTTATAGAACAAACAAAAAGAAGCACAGCATACAGCACTTCTACAATCAAAGCATCAGTTGCCATGATACTAATTGCTACCAGCTAAATGATTTTTTTTATTTATTTTGATATTGGATGTAATAAATTGAAAAGAGCCTGATACTAAAAAACTGGAGTTGTGATATTGCAAACTCATATATGAATCAAACATGCTGGGTTCTTTAAGTGATTCTCCTCCTTTGCTTGTAAACTGGAACAAAAACAGTAGTTCTAGTTAAGTTAAATGACTTTAAGTTATTAAAGAAATTTCCATTATTTCTAATGGCTGCAATCTGGATTAGATGTTAGTGTATATAACGTCTACCATTCAATTTCATTATGCATTATGCATCTGAATAAACACGAGAAGCTGTACTTTTCTGCACTGTATTGTTTTATAAGGACATTTTGATTCTGAAAATGTGAAATTTCATGAAGCAAAAGGTCCTCAGCTGGACATGAACTTGGACAGTTCATGGACAGTGGTTATGGGTTGTGTCTTTAACAACCCTTTGCTGCCATGATGCCCTTACAGCTGTTGATGCTGTAATAATTATTGGTATATTTCTCATTGTACTCAAGATGCAAGAGTTTAAAAAATGCAGCAGCTTCTTAATTTGTACTATTATCTTTGTTTAATTCATACAGATTGTCAGCACTTTTTTGTTTGTTTTTTACGTCACAGGAGCTGGCCTGTGCTTTGAATACTGAAAGTGTACAACAGTGTGAATCATGGTGCAAACCTTTATTCAATCCACAGCGGGCTCATGCACTGGGGCCTATTGC
Organism: Rhadinocentrus ornatus; assembly: GCA_037177495.1. Lineage (NCBI taxonomy): Eukaryota > Metazoa > Chordata > Actinopteri > Atheriniformes > Melanotaeniidae > Rhadinocentrus > Rhadinocentrus ornatus. The sequence goes on along the minus strand of JBAMHW010000003.1, from coordinate 13,205,517 downwards.
ACAAAACCAAGATAAGGGATTAAGCCGGGATATGTTGGTCATCCTGGCTCAACTCATCCAGAATCTGGTTGACCACATACGTTCCCATGAATATTTATTCTGTGGAGCTAGCCTGCTTCATATAATAACAATAATAATAATACATTAGATATTAACACTTTACCATAGACTATATATGAAATACACATCCAACAAAATTACACAAAGAGTAAAATGGTGTTCTTGTATTGAATAAGGATAATTCAAAGCTAAACCATGAGCCCCATTCAAACGAAGGTCACACAGTGCTCTGTAAGACAGAAAGCACGGGATGAAAGCATTTCATACAACACAAGAATAAATAATCACAAAAGTCTGTATATAATACGCCCCTCATGTCTGCAGGCTGAAACAAATGCACTTCCAAACACAACAAATTAACTGACAAATGCATGAGGTAGCCTCCCTGCAGGCCTGTACACACACAGTAAACAGTACAAACATCATAATAGCCCAAATCTATTTAAAATGACGCAAAATACTCTGCCATTGCAGATCATATTTAACTTAAAATGAATGCATGCATATTAACTAAAATAATTTAAGACGTATTGGTCTCTGACCAGCTGGTTACTGTAGTTACTGGGAAGATTGCAGCATTGTCCCAGTCCATGCATGGTAGCACTCTGGGGTTTCTCTCCTTCCTCAGGCAGGCCACATTGTGGAGGCCAGCACAGGCCATTGAGATGTTACATGTCCTACCTGGGCTGACCCTTAAGTAGTGAAAACACTGAACGCATGCCTTCACGAGTTCAATGGTCATTCTTCTTTGTGCCCATGTCCTGGCATGGGCATTATTATATGGCTCATGTGCTTCCTGAGGATCTGTAAATGGTGTCAGGTGAATAAGATTTCAGGCATAACCTCTGTCCACAAGCGCTACACCAGAGAATTCACCGGAATAGACTGACATTCCTCTACTCGCCGTGATATTAAATGTGATTATTAATAGAGGTTGTGTGGCTCAACTTGTGGTAGGTGCTGATAGACTGCAGAAGACCAAAAGACTCTGGAGTCATGTACTGAGCCAGACTACTTTTATTGTTGAGTTGCCTGTCTGCTTTGCAGATCATCTGAAATGATGTAAGACTATTTAACCAATCAGTTCACATCACAAGCAATGCACAGTGTTTATTTATTGACAAAAAGTCACGCTCACCTTTCCATTCCCTGTCCAGTGCAACAATGATCAATGACATCCTCTTGTCTACGACCAATAAAGCCTGGACACTCTTGTTTTGGATTTCTGATATAGTTTTCCACTAGAAGAGTAATTGTTCAGGTTTTATTCAAACCATTTTCCTGCCTCTCTCTGTTTCTGTAACATTGATGACCTGCTCTACAACTGAATACATCTCCAATAGACAAACACAAAACACCAGAGCTGCTCTGACAGTGCTGCTTTGTGCTTTCTGTCACCAGCATATTGCAGCAGAGGTGTCACTTAGGTCTTCAAACAGTTTACTGAACCCAACCCACAAACCATTTGTTGTCAGGAAAATGAGATTCAATTTTCACATCTTATAAATCAAAAATATGATATTCACACCCATTGTGAAAAGCTTTTTTTCTGGAGACACTATTGTCATATCCAAACAAAACTGTTACAAGCTGTCAACCTCCAGTACAGCTGGGCTTTCACTCCATGGCAGTCAGGGACTACTGTCAGCATCCTTACCTTAGGATGTGGAGCAAAAACATAAAGATGATGCCCGAGCATTAAAACATATTCAAATTAGCCAAAGATGTGTTATAGGAAGAGTTGGCTGACTTTTATCAAACTGGCCCATATTTCTGTTGGATTCAACAAAGTAATCTAGGAAATAAACACCAGCCCTACACCACCAGTTGTTATTGACTAGTTTCCAATATAGCAGAATTTATTGTGTTTTTCCATTAATAGTTGAGAATAGCCTGGCAAGTGGGTAGAAAGTATGAATGAAAAAATACATTTACATTTGTAAAGGTAGAAATAGAGCCATAGATAGTCTGATAATTTGGCAGTATTATGTCCACTGCACGTGCGTGACTCTGCACTGAGTAACAGATAGCTAAACACTTAGTTTGGCGTTGAAAAGGAGAAAGGGATGACTCAGAGGTGGAAGTAAACTGAGGCTTTACTGTTTGTCTTCATCACTTGCTTTACAAAGCCAGACTTTCTTTCTTGTGAAACTGAAATATGAATACAGGAATATGTATTTAATAGATGAAATGGTAAATTACAGTGTTAGCACAAAATATAGGCTACATGCTACATACAATAAATGGGACATTTAACATTAGCTAAATGGTATAAAATAAGCAACCAATATCCAACTATAAATTGTACAAATGTATAAACTCACAAACAAAGCTTCTCCAGGGCTCAACGGAGGTGGATGGCCCAGATTAAAGACAGATGCTTTGGAGCACATGTTCATGTCCCATAATGAAAGATGACCGGTCTGCAGTGTTGCCAGATGAGATCGACAGTTTCCAGCCCAATCACAGCTTAAAACCCGCCCAATCCAATGAAAACCAGCCCAAATCAGGAAGTTGTCAGACAACCATAAAATTATACAGGCCATAGAAAACACTCATAACTATCCTGTCAGGCGGATCCCAAAGAGGGGCTGGACACAAATGCAGTTAAACGTTCAGGAGTTTAATCAGAAGGATCCCATAATAACAACTCGTGTGAGTCTGAAACAGGAATAAGAATAGTACACTAAGGATAAGTCTGTGGAATGGGTATATGTAAGCAGTTGACCAGGTGCAGACTGATGAAAATGATGATTGATGTCAGGTGTGTCTAAGATGGCTGTAGCTGAGGGTTTAGTACTCCGGGGATGCGGAGCGCACCCGAGTGGAAGATGCAGGCATGACATATCCAGAGATTCATATCTACATCAAATGACAACAGATAAATGGTAGATAAATATATGATCACAAATCACAACCAAGAAAGAGCATTGTAAATAATGCAAATAGGCTACACGTATTGCAACCACTATACCTTCAACAGAAAAAAGTAATAAGGGCCGTCTGCAAAGTTGAATATTGGGAACATACAAATCTATTATTTTGGAAGTTAAACATACTAAAATTCTTTGATTAGGTGGAGTTGCAAAAAAATAAATAAAAGTAAAAATTTATTTTACTACCCAACCACATACAAAAACTGTGTTTTAATCGTGAAGGTGGATATAATGTGAATATTTTAAGTGTGCAAACAACTATTTGCATGTTCATTACAGTATAAGTTGTACAATTGTGGAATAATCTTCAAAAAGAACTCAAACAATGTCAAAACATCCCTTAGTTTAAGAAAAAAATCAAAGAAATATTGTTTAAAATGTATAAAGAAAAAGACCGTATATAAACCAATAAAATTAAATATGTACATAAAGTAATGACTTTGGGAAAACCGCCCAATCTGGCAACACTGCCGGTCTGACCTGTGACCTTGCCCATGTGACTTTAACAATCAATAGAAAGCCGAGGAGTACATATGACAACAAGTACTGTTGTGGATTTTACGTACCATGTTCGATGTGTTTTTTGTAGTTAATCAGCTGAATCCCACCTGATTTACTGGGTTTCTTGTCTACTCTTCCCCATTGTCATCCATATACCAGCCCTCTATTTTATTCTACTTTGCTTTATTCTGCTCTGTGGGTCCACAAGAAGCTTTAAAGTCGAGCTTTGCCATATAGTGTTTCCATAAGCTTCTCTTTTCTCTGCTAGGTTTTCTGCTGTGTAGATAAATAGATTATAATCATAAAAGGGACCATCTGCTAGAATTTCATTTTAACTTATTTTCAAGACAAAAAATACACAAAACAGAGAAATGCCTGCTGAGCTGAGCAAAAGACTTTGTAACATGCTGAAAATAGTCCATTTGTGGTAAATATATTCTATAATTGACTACAGCTGTGAGCTGCTTGCTGAGAAACATAATAAGGCCCATTTCTAAAGCTTTACCAAGTCCTAGTCCAAATTTGGTAGCACTAGCACAAAAAAGTAAATGTTTTACAAAGTTTTTTTTAAAGGTATGTCCAGCACTCTCCAGAAAGCCCATTACACACATATACAGGACTGTCTCAGAAAATTAGAATATCGTGATAAAGTTCTTTATTTCCTGTACTGCAATTAAAAAACATGAAATGTCATACATTCTGGATTCATTACAAATCAACTGAGATATTGCAAGCCTTTTATTGT
>JBAMHW010000003.1:13185883-13199972 GCA_037177495.1 Rhadinocentrus ornatus | reverse complement strand
CTCTCTCTCTCTCTCTCTCTCTCTCTCTCTCTCTCTCTCTCTCTCTCTCTCTCTCTCTCTCTCTCTCTCTCTCATCATCATCATCATCATCAACCACAGGACTTACAAAGTCTGAACAAAGCAGGTTAGATTAAAATGAGTAGTTGTTACTGTTCTCTCAGTAGGTGGCATGTTTTTATGCCATCCTGATTAACAGGTCTTAGATCAGCTCTGAAACACACAAGGCAAACAGAGCAGAGTTTATTTTCACTGAAGCAACCTGCTTTATTTGCATATTGTAGATATAAAAAATTTGGTCACCTTCCAGCTGTGAGTTACCAACATTGTTAAATTGTAAAACTTATATTCTCATTTTGGGTATGTCCTGCAAGGATTCAGCATGCCAATGGGAAAGCGAGAGACTCAGTCCGACAGTCACAGTTGTGTATCGATGTATCCATTAAATCCCAGTTGTCTCCATTAAAATATTGTAAACTTACTGGATGTATAATGAGGTGTATGCTCCCAGTGAACCTGAGCAAATGCAGCTCTGCAAAAAAATTATCCATGAGACTTTCACTGACCGTAGTTATTCCTTAAACTGTGGTTCTCTCAGTAAATGTGCTGCCCTTGAATCTTTGCACAGCTGGCTCGGATGTGTTTTGCCAAAGTGCAACATTTTAGTTTTACTTTTGCCAATATTAATCCAGTTTTTCTTGTTGTCATTGTCCCCCTGCAGGTTAGACATATCCATGATAAAAGCATAATGTTTTAATGTTAGGGATGGGGTTGGCTTTTGCTCACCTTATATACACCTACTGCATCACATCTGCATCACATATTTTTTATTTTAGGTGTGCAAAAAAAAAAATCCTGAGCAGAAAACTTAAGAAAAATGTGGAGCTTCTGTTTGGAGTTCAACTGCTTAAATCAGTAAAACACAGTCTTTGGTTTGTTAACATTTTGAAGCAGCTACTGTCTAAAACACTCATCTTGTTTCCATGCAAATCATTCATGCATTTGTTATACTGTTGCTGTTTATTTTTATGGGACCATTATATGGGCTACTATATTATGCTTTGCTTCAAAAAATTTAGTTGTATAGTAAAATTTATGTATGAAGCCCAATTATAGAAAATTTTGTTATTTTTCTATAAACTCTAAGGGTGAAAACTTTCTTTTATTTTATCTAGTATTAAGTAAAGTATTTTCTGTTAAGGATAAAAGTGGATGGCTGGAACCTTCCAGAAACGAATAGATAAAAAGAAAAGTAAAAATAGTTTTAAAAACAAAAATCCAGGAATGTGATCAAGTCCAGAATAACTGTGGCAATGCGGAGTGGCTGGGGATCTTCCAACATGCAGAAACTCTGGTCATGCAGTTGGCTTAAACTGACAGAGAGGGACAAAAACAGACAAAATCACAAATAAGCCACAATGTCAAAGCGGCCGATGTAGCGGGGAGAGAGTTTCTTGGAATCAGTCTATAAAGGAATATTTGAGGAGGATAACCAGACCTTGTCACCAACCTTGTAAGGCGGAGCCTGAGTGTGGTGATGATCAGCATATTCCCGAGATCGTTCCACTGACCTGAGCAATGCAGTCCTGGTCTCCCTCCAGATCTTACGGCAGCGGTTGAGGTGGTGCTGAAGGAACTACTAAATCATGTTTCTGAGAAGGGAACAACGGAGGTTGATATCCCAGAGAACATTCAAATGGGGTCTTGCCCTTTAGATATGGTCACAACTCATATAGCTTATGAGTTGTGACCATATTCGATCCAAGGTAGAAACTCGCTCCGCGAGCTCTGGTTAGAACCAGCCACACATCGGATTGCCGTTTCCAGTTCTAGAGTTTAGCCCTCTGTCTGTCCATTGGTCTGGGGATGGAAACCTGAGGAAAGGCTAACAGTAGCACCTACGGCCATACAGAAGGGTGACCAAAGACGGGAAGGGAATTGGGGCCCTCTATCACTGACAATATCAGCGGGTATGCCATGTATGTGGAAGACATGGTAGACCAGGAGATCAGCAGTCTCAGAAGCAGTGGGGAGTGTGGGTAGAGCGACAAAATGGGCTGCCTTGGAAAACTGATCAATGATAGTCAATATCACAGAGTCCCCTTGAGATACTGGCAGACCAGTGACAAAATCAATGCAATATGGGACCATGGAGAACTAGGAACAGGAAAAGGTCTGAGAAGTCCGGACGGAGGTTGATGGGAAGCTTTGAACCGATAACAGTCAGGACAAGCAGTACAAAAGCACCTGTGTCTAATAATTAGCCACTCAGGAGTGCTAGGAGGAAGGAGGAGCAAAAACACAAATCCCAACAATAATTACTTATTGTTATGTTTCGAAAACATGAACGAATATGAGCTTTCAGACACTTCCAGAGCAGTGGTGGCGTAATTACCATCACCTGGGACTGAGGTGATTGGCATGGTGACCAAAACAGTTAAGGTGAAGCTTGTTGCTTCCATCGTACTGACACAAAATTATAACACTGGTGTTAAGAGGTCATAGTCAGATTTCAATGTGTTAGACACCATTGGAAAGCTTAGGAACAACATTTTAAGATCCTATTAATTACTGAAACTGCTCCTCAGGAGATTTGTTCCAGTTTTTTTCTATAACTGGACATATATTTCTGTTCGAATTGTGAACTGTTAACACTTTGATTTTGACTTCAGGCCTTCTGAAGATGTGATATCAATATTCCAGTAATTATTGTTCCAATAAGGACATTTTATTACAGAACCCAAAATTTGAAAATAATGGTATATCCTTTGTTTATAATAAGATTTTAAGTGGTGACATTAATAAAAAGATACTTATACTGATGTCCTCTGATTAGAGTTATTTTAATGGTGAGTCCAGTGCTGTGAGGTAAACAGTCTCCTTGCATTTTAGATGGGGATGGAGAAGCAGCTACAACTTTTCAACACTCAAGAGGTGAGATTTCAATAGACAGCCAGCAAGCAGTCACAATAACCAAGGCTGTTACCCAGCAAACTCTTCTAAATGTTTAGTATTTTTAAATGCCTTCTTAACATGGTTTATTACAGTAATATTTTACCATCTGTCACAGAGCTGATCTGGATTTGTGTTTCATTCTTCAGTGTTACGCTAAAAATTTAAAGCATTGGTCTCTTATTTGTACTTCCAGTTTGTCTGGAAAATAGTGGAAAATAGTGATATGCACGTCCTTAACTTACCAGTGCACAATAAATGAAGACATTTACTTTCAAGTACAGATTTGTTTCACACTCCAGAAACAGCAGCTGGCAAAAATACATCTCTCTAGCATGGTCGGGGGAAAAGAAAGCCTGTGTGAGACAAAATCATGCTTACTCGCTAGAAAGAGAGCAGATCGTATTCCCATGTCGTGACGGAGCCCTAACGCAACATAAACCAAACGTGCGTACATTTGTGCCACAAGAGGTATCTGTGTGTGTATGTGTGCAAATGTGACGTGCAAACAGCCACTGCATTATGCCCACTTGCGTGCTGCAGTTTCTACAATGCATTGTTTTCCAGTGTGATTTTATGCCTGAGTGTTATTGTGTGTGTGTGTCTTTTCTGTTGCCTCTTTCTCCGAACACAGAGGCCTCACCCCAATCCTGTTAGTTCCATCCTAATCACCTGGTTTCTCCACAATGGGTTTGCTAGTCGAAACGAATTGCTGTGTCTCCCTGAGGAAATGCCTCCTCGCTCTGAGTCATCTCTAATCCAGCTGCATTATAGAAAACTTCACACTTTGAGTTCCATCAGTGTTCAGATTACAATAACCATTGAGGCCACAGAGAGGGCAGACCGCAGTCATTGACAGCAATCCTTGACATCAATCCTTGACATCAGCTCTTCTCAAGTTCCTGCTATGTTCAGTCCTTTTTATAGTCAGTGGTGGAGTACTTTTTTTTTCTCTCTCTCTCTCTTTATAACACACTCTTAAATTAAGGAAATATATCTATAAAATTTGAAATATATTATATATGAGGTATTGTCTGCTAAAACAAAATACTGTATGTCTGAATACCTTTGTATCGTGAAAAATGCAGCTTGACTGATATTTCTCATCACTCTGCTTTCTTGTCTCCCGCTTGGCTAGGTGAGGACAAGATTGTAAAAGTTGTAGATCTTGCCATACTGAATATGGACATGAAAACTAATGCTTTGGTGTAAAAACACCAGATTACTGCACAGAACAACGCAAAAGTGACACTAAAAAAACAGAATAATACATCACTTTTTGACTCAGATGAAAATTCGAATATTTCTGAAGCAAAGCACATTTTCCATTTAAGCACCAGCAGCCATGCACCTCTGCATTGAACCTATTATCCTTTTGCATTTATCCTCAGACTTGTACACCCTTCCCTATCGGCTGCATAAAGCTAATATTAAGGTTAAGAAAAAACAAACGGTCAGGGTTCTGCCTTTTATGGCTTTTGCCATGCAACAAAAACACACTTTCAGGCTACAGAACCAATAACCCAAAATGAAGCACATTGAATGAACCGGTGTTTATGGGTTTTAATATCAGATTGTTGAAATGCAATTTTCACATTCAATAACAGATTGCTACAAATTCACAATAAAGTGAATTAAACTAAGAATCTGAAGTTCAGAATGAGGTTTTGTAGTTGATGCATTTACCTTTTAAACATAGCAAAAACCAGCCTGTTAATCACTGTGAATCCTTGCTAGCAAATTTGAACAATGGCAAGTTACAAGTACAGAAATGAAACAGTGCTTTGAGTCGTATTGAAGGAGACATTTCAGTCAAAACCTAAAGGCTGGAACCAGCAGGAAGGATCAAGGTAGTAAAGCAATGTTTTCCTTTATTGCGTGGACTTTTTATACATTGCTGTCAGTTTAAGTCAAAATGGACTGGGACTAGATTTGAGTAGTCTTCCAAAAGTATTAGCCATGAGCAGAAAAGAAAATACAAGGTCATACATAAAAAGGGAGGAAAGTGATGTGAAAACTTAAAATGAAAACAATTTTGTCTCCTGTTGTCTTAATGAAGCAGCCTTGAAAAAGGTTCTCCTCTCAGAATATTTAAAAAGATTCTCATTGCTGAAAGAACCAAACAAAAAAGAAGGAAGTTACAGCACTGCACGTGTGATGTAATCACTGTTATTTGATCATCCAGACCATCAGAACCACTGAGTGAAATTATAGAGCAGAGTACATTTTGAAGCTGCTTGTAGCTGAATGTGGGAAATGCCCAATTCCATATCTTGCTTGAAACAAGAACAATGAACAGAGCTTAACACAACAGAAAAGCTCACAATAGAAGAGAATAGATGAATGTGTTAGGGTTAGGAATAGAAGATTAACTCCTGGAGGACAATAAAGGAACAAGACAAAGATAGAAAATGAGAGTTAAGCACAGCTTCTGCTTCTTTTTTAGTCTTTATCTTGTTTCAGAAATGACTGTTGGACTACAAAAAAACATAGATTATCACAAGCTCATCAGCAGGTCTGATTAGAATAGAACAACAGAGTATAATTACTGTACAGGAGCAGAAAGGAGGGCAGCAGATCAGCAACATGAAACAAAAGAGAGAGTCTACTGTATGATTGTAATGCAAAAACAATCTGCTTGAATTCGAGAAAACTAAATTCTGGCTTAAAATATACAAATGGAACAACAAGGAGAGAACAAAGGTAATATTTTAGTTGTGTAAAAACATTTCCTCCAGAGCTTAGCATGCTGAACTCATCCGGAGTTCATAACTGAAGAGCCAGAGGAGCCATCTCACCGACTGATGTTATGAGGTCATACAGAGATGACCTAAAAACGATGACACTAAGACATCGACCATGACAGAACTGGTTACTGTTTTCAACTTTGATATGACCCTTTGTTCACCGTTTGAAAGCACAGTAATCCACTGACTTTCACGAGCTAGTAAGAGCTTCACACTCTGTTCGGCCAAATTTAAACATTTTAATACAATTTGGATTCTCCATTTGTGGCCTGCCCTCTACTTTTCACTTTGTACTGTACTGTTACATTGTGTTCCTTTTGCATCAGATATCCACCTCTGGACTAAAAATCTGAGTCTGGCTTCTTACTTTTAAAGATTAGAATCAAACCCTGTTAGTGCATCCCGAACGAAGAGTTGATTGCAAGAAAATCTTGTTCAGTCTGTTCTCCACCTGAGTGGACACGACCACTAAATATAGAATGCTCAAGTAGTGTTCTTGTTATTACTAAAAGCACTTTGTCAGATCTGCTTCTCTGCTGAAATTGAAACCAACTCTTAGACACATAATCTGGTGGACCAGTGGCTTAGTAGAGTTCAGCTGAGGACTGTTAAGCATCTCTATGTGTAGTTGTTCAACACATTTGCCATTAATGTGGTTTAACTTAAACTGTGTGCCTGATGAGAATATATACGGTGGAATAAAAAATAGCATTGTCCTTGCAAAAGTTGTTAGCAAGAAGGACAGACATCCAAATGTATAAAGCCAAAAAATATAATAGCATATTTATTAATAAGTTTATGATGCACGAATATAAAATCTTGACTCAATCTGAAAATGTAGTGTTATTACATGGATGTTTGTTCAATTCACAGGTCAAAACAGGCAACATGGGGATCTATTATTAGATTTGGGAGCAGAGTTTGAATGTGGGAGGAAAATATTTGCCCTCAAGAATGCAGAACTGAAAAATAAGTCTGTCCCAGAGTGTTTTTTCTTTGGTCAGCACTGTAGTTAGAACACCTATCGATTATTTAGTGTTTTTTTTATGGCTACACAGCTGTTCAGTATGGTATCATTGAGTTCCTTTCACATTCATGTGAAAATGTTCCTCCTTTACCATCTGATTTCATCAAACGTTTAAGTGATCACCAATCACCATCATTTCCTTCCTGGAAGATGATGGTTTCACACTACCCTTCCAGTTTTTAATAATATGTTGAACAGTTCTTAACCCAACTTTAGTTTCTGCATCTGCTTAGATGTATTCTGTGCATTTTTTTCCACAACCATGCAATGTGTCTTTCCACATGTTGTTCCACATCTTGTTTAAGAAATGAGAACTTACTCATTGCATCTGTTTGGGTCAAATAACTTTGTTGCCAGTGAAAGATAATCGGAATAATAATAGGAGGTTGTACCTATTTGCTTTGGTAAATCCATGTGGTGACTTGTTTTTGGCCAGGCATTGTTCTTTCCTCCTTCTTGTTCAGTCTACAAAGTGATATTTGGTCTTAAAAAAAAATAAAAAATATTATTAAGATTATATTACAGTTATATTTTAATGTGCTTCAGCTAATGGTTCCAGGAAAGATATTAAATATTTCTCCTCAGGGCAGTACATTTTCTTCTTTTTCTGCCAACCTCTTAAAAATGGGACAGAAACTCCTATTTCCAGTTGTTTTTTAACAGGAGTAAATCATTTATCATGCCTAATAAAAAGTAAGAAGGTTAAAGCAATTATATCTCGCTGACGTGAACACGCTAAATGTAATTATGAGGCCCCACATCAATTCCCTAATTTAAATGGTCAGTGAGACGAAAGCAATTAAACAACCAAAATCCTACATAAGTAACAATCCGTCAAATTAAATGTGTCAAATCAGGTTTTTTTTTTTCTTTTTTTTCTTCATGAAGAGTTTAAGCTCTCTAGTGACTTGGGTATTGTTTTCACACATTTTGACATCTCATAATATATTCCCTTATAAATGGGATTTTAAGTTATTGCAAGCATGCATTTTAACTCACTTGCACCCACATATAGAGATGGTGCTCAGGCTATTTAAGTGAATAATAAACGATTATTCTTAATTGCTTAAATTTTATTCCTGGGCTATTGTGGGAAACAAATAACATGGCTGTAACGTGCCATTTGAAAAACATTACATTTTTAGGGATGAGAGAAATTCTAACCAGTTTATTTGTAATTTGATGTCTGTGTTTTCAGCAACAATCTCTTTATTTGTCTACTCTAATTTTATACCATACACCTCTTTGTCTCTGTAAACCAGCTAGGTTTCTATTCATGATGTGACATACACCATATTCCAGACTCATTACAATGCTTGGCCTCAGGAAGGCACTTAAAACAGAGGTCAACACAAGATGATATACACAAGATTTGAAACAGACAGGTCCAGGGGCGGACAGATTTGTGGGAGGATGACATTTTCTCAGCAGCCCTGCTTGCCATTGACTCTGTATTCTTTATTCTTCTTATTATTATCTCCTTCTTTTTCTGACTTCTTTCTTTTTCTTTCCAACAGGATGACCTTTTTTAATGTTCTGGTGTTTTGACACCATCAGCTAAATTAGGAACAACACAACACTAACCATCAAGCACACACAGAAACTACATCTTGTTTCTTTCTCTGCCTAGTTTGCTGTGACAATGGATGGTAATTTACAGGTCAGCGCATTCAGGGTGCCTCAGGCTCTCAACTGAATATGCTCAAAGGTCTTGTGTGCCACGTGAGTCCTTCCACCTGCTTATGTGTTTCATCCTGCTGATCTGATTTTATTTCTCCATCGCTATATTGAATTTGCTTATATCATAGGGGCTTATTGTTCCATCAAGATAGGCCCATTTTCTTCATTGATGTAGGTGATTCATATCACATGAAGCTTGATTACTTATATATTTTTCCAATAGAAAACAACTTGTCAGTGTGACAAAAAAAAGTGTTTTGGGGGAAAATAGTTTGATTTTACATATATGCTTACTTCACTCATTTTACCTAGATTTACTATAATTTGTTGATAAAACAGATAAAACATGCACAAAGTAATATCTGTAATAACCTTTACTAGTTCAGACACTTCAGAGTAAATGTTATCCAAAGGTTAAATGGGTATGTTACATCAAAACATGGCAGCAGATTGATCTTTGAGTCTAACAAGAGAAGCCATGGAGCAGGTTGTGAGGCCAGTATGACTATGAAAAGCACATAGTGTTTATGGCTCTGTGCAGACCGGTAATTGAATGAGTTTCCTGGAGGCAGGACCGGCACCTCTGAGCTGCTCCTGTCACATGCACGATTAACCACGGTCATTTTATTTTCCTTTTCTCTATAGCTCTCATTTCTCTTAGTCATTATAAGTTTTATCACCAAATCATTTTCTTTCTGACTATTTCAAAAACACATTAACAACAGATGGTGCTCCCCATGTGTTTAAATGTCCAAAGTATGACCATAAAAAGACACAGACAGCGGTTGCGTCTCTTTAGTCAAAAGCTGCAGAGATGCTGCTTAAATGATGAGTTTTATCATGCATGATGGCACAGTGTAGCTTTCCTCTCGGAAATGCTGGAGTCTGAGTATTTATAGTACAGGAAAGTCTTAGATATACTACAACAGATATAAAACATTTAAGTGAGTGCCATTACAAACACTGTATAGATGTGAAAATGCACATCTACATTAGTCAGAATGGATTTTTTAGATAAATTAACAAATAGTTATGTACATATTATTGACCAAAAAAGGTCCTTTCATCTCTTTCCCTACTTTTCTCTTCACTCCGATGTAGTTGAATATGAATGAAATCTCTGTCCTCATGTGAGGACATCCCTCGGTAGATTGCTGCTTCACTTTGTAAATTAAACATTTTGTTCTTCAGTCAGAATTACCATGAAGTTATCCCCAGTCCCCTGAGAGCCTAATTACCTCCACATTTTATGAATACTGGTGTTAGCAGTAACTATGGTGGTATAAAAATAAACCTGAAGACCCACGAGCATGTTTAAATAAAAAAGACCGCACCTCTGCAGAAAGTGGTACTGGCATCTAAACCTGCTTGACAGTCGGTCACAGAGAAGCACATCCTGGTGCCAGTGGGGCCTAAAACAAATCATGCTCAAGGCACTGAGGGCCTCATCGGCGACTCTGGATGGTTTTGATGACAACAGCTCTTCGTATGAAGATGTGCTTTTTTCTTTTTGGCTTCTAATGATGAGAAAATTGTTATTTGCCATTCATCATTCAGATCATTTTACACTGGTACCAGGCCATCTGATCAGAACCAGGTCAACCAAACATTACTTGATTCTTTACTTTTCCAGTTTTATTGTAGATTTGCTGTTATGTGGGCTCATTTTCCTCTTGCATGACCACATTTTCACTAGGCTTTAGCTATCAGGCAACCTCACATTAAATTATTTGATACTTTGATGCACAGCTGAGTTTATGGTTGTCTTACTGACTGGAAAGTGTCCAAGTGGTTGCCTAAATTATCAACCCTCCACCACTGTGCTTGTCAACTGGTATGAGGTCTTTGTTTTCAAATTAGGTGCTTTACATTATAATCAAACATTTCACTTTTTGTCTCTGCTGGTCAAAAGATATGTCTCCAAAAGTTTTGAAGTTTCTTTGCAAAGCTGTGCTTGTTGTGTTTTGAATATTACACAGAATGAGGTTGGGGTAAATTCACCCGGACTTTCACTATTGCCAAGACTGACAACTATCTGGAATATTTTACTCCTTTTCTACTTTTTTTCTAACTTGACTGATCGGCAACAACAAATGCTTTGCTAAGATCATTGCTGATGTCTTTCCTCCTAGAAATTGTAATGAAACAGACCTGAATTCTGCATAAAAAGAAACTGCCAAAATGTACGCTTTTGATATACGTACAGTAGACACAATACATCAGATTCATTTGATTGGCAGAACTTAGTGGAAATTATTCCTTTAATTCTTATGGAAACAGTAGGCTGTACTCAATTACTCCCTTCTTCTGCCTTTTTTAACTCATGACATAGTGTGATAGGTTAATAACCTGGGTAGGAACAAATTATTTTTATTTATGATGTCCAGATATGTAAAACATTACAATTAGAAGAGGGTGTACTTTATTTATGACATGACTATATATCCAAGAAGCTTTCAGTCCACCTGCTAGTGTAGTGACTGTGTAGTGCAGAGTGGTGTATGTAAAGGCTGTCTGGAACATCATATAATTAATCATGGCACAAATAAATAGTTAGTAATTGTAATGACAATGTTTTTATTGTAAAAGTACAACTGGATATATACTGCACTCTTCAGCTACATTTGACCTAAAAAGGTACCAAATCACACTAAAATCATGATTTTACATTCTGTTATGTTAAAATGAAAATAACATTAAAGTCAACATAAAGGTGAATTGTTTTACTTTCTCAATTTGTCTTCAATGACCAGGCTTATAGTGAAGAAGAGTTGTGGTTTACATTGTTTGGCTTGTGACTAAATGGCTTGTTTGGTGAACAAAAGTTAAAAGACAAAACAATGCTTTTTTAATATGCTGTATCAGTAATTTGTGGATCCTCTTTAGATAAAACATTCCCATCCAGTTAGAAGAAATGAAGCAGCTTATCTACCATGCCAGCAGCTTCCATTATGACTTCCAGTGTCTAACATGAAATATTAAACAGGGAACCTCTAAGACAGGAAAAAGTAGTTTTCTTCTTGATGTGTTTAGCTTGTTCTATATGTGCCACAGGAACAGGTAAAAAAGATAACCTTTAAAGTTTTCTTATGTAAATGTTTTAACTGCGATATTTGTTTTTCTTATGACTGCATAAAGCACCTTATCATGAATAGAATGCAGCTAAAAATGTTACTTGATCAGCATTTTTTATCCTTATTTGCATTAACTGTGTTTTTATGTCTCAATGTCTCTCCAGGGAGTTTTCCCCGCCAGCTACGTTCACTTGAAGAAAGCTATCGTAACCAACCGAGGGTAAGTTTGGAAACCCATGGCAGTATACCACACAGTTTAAGTTACCTCATCTGTGAAATCTCTGGGTACTTTATGCTTCCTATTTTAATTTCTTTAACACCTATATTCACAAAAACATGATATACTGTATCAATTTAAGTTTGCAGGAATGAAAATAATTTACAACACAATGACAACACAAGGTTTGTAAATGCAAATTCCACTTAAAACCCTGTTCAGTTAGGACACCAGATTAGATTGTAACTTTTCTGAACACAGATTGTCCCTCACTCTTTTCTTATTTTGTCCTCATCTTTTGCATCCCCTGAACAGATCTTTATTGGTATAATGTATCACATTGTAATGTAATAGTTTATTCAAAGTTTTGTAGTGACAACTAAATGCAATTTAAACCATATTTGTCTCTTAATGGGGAAACTGTGCATATAGTAGATCAGAGAAATTCAAATCAAATAGGATTAAGTTGAGACAGGGAGAGATTAGACAATGGTGAAGCTTAGAGGACAATATTGACATTGCACCTTTAAACCAGCCAGGTGTTTGTCTTCATGTAGGCAATTCTTTCAGAAGACAACTAGGCCATAGGCGTAACTACTCGTTTTAATTTTTATACAATGTATTTTGCTAAAATATTTCTAGGTCGCAATATCTGCATACACTTTAAGTTTCATGTTCTAGCAATAAAATGTATCACGTTACAACCTGATTTCCCGTTTTTACAAGCTAGCATCTTGCTCTCCTTGTGACGTTGTTACTCCACGTCCTCATAAGGAGGTTTTTACTACTGTTGGGCCCTCTATTTGTGTGTATTATTAGCAGTAGTTTAAACATGTTGTGGTGCAACCTTTGAAGAAATCTGGCCTCGACCCTTCTGCTTTGTCTAATTTTAGGCCAATTTCCAAGCTACCTTTTTGTCCACAATCTTGGAAAAAATTGTCTACACCCAGTTAAAGGCCTTCCTGGATGGATATAACATTTAGAAAGTGTTCCAGTCTGGGTTTAAAATGTACCACAGCAGTGAATCAGCTCTTTTAAGGGTTTTTAACTACATGTTTTTAGCAATATGTTCTGGGGAATGTGTTTTACTTGTGCTTTTAGATTTAACAGCTGCTCTTGACACAGTGGACCATGATGTTTTCCTCTCCAGGCTAGAGCAATGGGTATCACTTGCTTAGCTCTGCAATGGTTCAGGTCCTTCCTCTCTGGTTAGAGTTTCTATGTCAAAATGGATGATTTTACCTCATCTTCTGCTTCCCCTACACTACTTGGAAAAGAAAGTGCTGCCTATAACCATAAAAGGTTTTTCGGCTTGTCCTTGTAGGAGAACCCTTATTGGTGCCTGTAACTGAAACCTTTTCAGAGGGTTCTGACAAGAACCTTTCATAAAGGGTTACACCCAGAACCGTACGTAGAAGGTCCCAATGACAGGTTCTACACTGAACCCTGCAATCATGTGGTGGGTCCACCAATAACCCTTACTGTGGGTTATATCCCAAAGGTTTCATCCAGATCCCACACAGGGAGTTCCACTAAGAACCCTTTTATATTCCAAGAGTTTCATCCAGACCCCACACAGAGAGTTCCACGAAGAACCCTTTTATTTCAAATGGTTTTATCTACAACCCACATAGACATATGAGGATTTCACCGATGACCTTCTTTTCTCTTAATGGTTATAGGAAAAACTTAGCATATCAGGCACAACTATTGAATAACATACACATTGTTTATTCTGTCTTTCAAAAAAGTTCAGATTGAGAAGGCATTTAACTGCATTCAAATATTTCTTTCTTCACTAATCTTCTCACAATGACAGATTATGAAGGCACACTCTCTGAGGAGAGGTTATGTTGGTCCTGTGGGAAATAAAGGTGAGCATAGCATCTGCCAGCTCTCGTTCTTTTGCTGCCACTACTGTATTGCCTTTTCCCCCAAAATATATGGTCACATTCTGCATATACATTTATTAATATTTCTAACCTTCTAACCAACTTTAAAATTCATAAAATACAGGGCAGAACTTTCTAACATTGCTTAATTGTTAACATAGCACAGGAATTGAAGAACAGAACTCAAATTTATAGCACAGCAATCAAAAGATAAATTTCAGCTGAATCTACATTTACCGTGAGCCTTTGTGGTCCAGATATGTTGAGTTTTAAAAGTAGCCCCGCCCCCTCTGACAGAAAAGTAACAGTTTTTTTTTTTTGTTTGTTTTTTTTAATCCTGTCCTGTCCAGCATCATAGCAAGCAGAATGATAGTCTGGTTGCTGTATTGTGCCAAACAATTTTGCTTTGCCAAGGGGAGGCTTGTGAGTATAAGACTCCTCTTGATAGTCTGATTCCTTTATTTATTTATTTACTGTTATTTATTTACTTTGAATAATGGAAT
>JBAMHW010000003.1:13146768-13163738 GCA_037177495.1 Rhadinocentrus ornatus | reverse complement strand
TAGATAGATAGATAGATAGATAGATAGATAGATAGATAGATAGATAGATAGATAGATAGATAGATAGATAGATTATTAAAAAAAAGAAAATGGATAAGACAAAAACAAGTGAAAGGAAAAAAAAACACCTAACTTTCATTAGTGAAACTAGTGAAAATCATGAGTCATAGAAGGATATTTTGCTCTTTGCAAAGTAAAATATTGATGATTAAAAAAAGATTGTTCTAATGATGAGTTTTTCCAGACTATAATGTCTGACCATGTTTGTTTAAGGGCAAGTTTCTGTAGTTGGCATACAACAGAAGACATAAACTTTAAGTAATCAATGAAACTGTGTTGGTTTCTGACTGTGTGTTTAGGTTTGTTCTCATATTTGACAAACTAAAAATGCGACAGAAATGTTAATGTTCAGATATTGTTCCCAAACTTTTGTGACTTTAGAAACAAGTTTAAACTTTAATTTTTCTACAAAGTAATGTTAGTTAGTTATTTAGGTATAGAGTTAGTTAGTGTTGTTAATTTTTCTTTCCATATGGCTGCTTTTTTCTTGCTGTTTAACAACCAAAGTGTCACTTGTTTGATCATTTTTTTCAGAAGAATATTGCAGACCTTAATGATGTATTCACATTAAATGGCAGATCTTAACCACTGTACAGCAACATCCTCTATTTTAGTGTTTCTTAATTCCAGTCCTCAAGTACCACTACGATGCCTGGTTTAGATGTTTTCCTACTCCAACACACTTGATTCAGGTTAATGGACCACCTCCTCAAGTTCTTTGCATGCTTATTCAGCCAGGTGTGTTAACATCTAAAATGTACAGGACAGTGGTATATGAGGACCAGAACTGAGAAACCTCTCCAGTTATTTTTGGTGATTGCCATCTCTTGTTGCCTTTTTTTATTTCACACATTTACACACATCATGGCTGAGAAAGAAACAAAACAAAACAAAAAACATGAATAAAACAACTCAAAAGAAAAGCAGACTAACAGGATGACAGAAAAACAGAAGGTGGAGTTGAGAGCAGCGCATTAAAAGGTCAAAAGCCCTGGAGGGACGTCTCACAAGTGTTGCAGCATTATAGAAATGTTCATGAGAAAAAAACAAGAGGCAAAAAAATAAATAAACAGCACATGAAAAAAAAAAACATGCTTGAAAAGCTTCAGCATATCATAATATCTTACCTGTCCTTCCTGAGATGATTCGAAGTTTTAATAAACAAAGGATATCAAGACTCAAACATGGTAATGTAATACTAAGAACAAACTGCATGTTCCTCAGGGCTTTGTGAAAATACCAGGTCCACAGCAAGCATGTCAGCATGTCAGAGGCTATTTTTACTCATATGAATATTTGAATTTGCAGCTTTAATTAACCTTAGTCCTAGTTACTTAGTTAGGCAAGGAGAATATTGTAACATGTAGCTTATCAAAGGAAAAATAAATCAGATATATGAACAAGTTCAAGTGTTTTAATTCGTATTTGTAAAAATTGATTATATATATATATTTTTTTTTTTAAGTTTTGGGACTTTTTTGGTAACTAGGCTTGCACACATGTAAATAGATTGAAACACATACTTGTAAATCCTGTTTATGTTGCCGTTAATGTCACACGTGTCATCAATAGTAAATATTTCCCTTAATAAAGTGATGTGTAATGAAACCATGTAGGAAACAAATACATCTATATATTGTACATACATTTCTGGAAGATGTTCTCTTGTCTCTCTTAATTCCTCTTTTGACTTTTAATAACAACCGTCATAACTAAAGAGGTGGAAGAAGATAAGAAGACGAAAATTACTTTTGTTTAATGTCCAAACAGATGTATTGCCACACAGAAAAAGAGAGGGGGCGCTAGACATTTTATGGACTTGGCCATTTATATAACTGAGCAGGTTCAGGACTTTGCTTTGTATGCATTTGACATGATCTAGAATTTGAGCTGGCTGCCTGCTGATAGTACAATCCTGACTCACAATGTTTCTGTGTTTCATCAACGCCAGAGTCAGAGTTTTCCTCAACATTTTCAACAAGTGTATTTTTAAGCTCCATTCAGAGCTGAGCAAATGGCCTCTGGTGGTAGTTCGGAGCTTTGTAAGCTCATCATTCACTCACACCGAAGCTTTCTGACTGAGACTCACTCCATATATATAACTTCTCATTTACCACATAGTCCATTACTTCTGCACCCTGACATTGGTTTGGGAAAACATATTTTAATCCTGCAAACTTTTCCAATTTGCTAAAATGTTCTCCTATAGAGTGTTGACTATATTTTCTGCATTACCCTTAAAAATTCCTCAATGCTAACATCTGCACCTGGCAAAGATGATGCAAAATAACAGTGTTTAGTGAATGTTCTCACATCACTGCATCTCTGCTGTGCAAACCTTTTGGTGTCTATCAAAGAAGCAAATGAGGGTGTGATTTTGGTCACAGCTGCAGTTCGCTACACAACACCTCATAAATCTTCAGCATGCCACTTTTACATCAGGGTTGCTAAGCAGCTGCTGACTGTGGCCTAATTTTTAATAACATGTTTATTGGTATTTTTCATTTTGTTGATGGTAGATGGAGCAGATTCAAGGAGAGGGATCAGGATATGACGTAGAATAAAGACTAGGAGCCATCTGGAGCTTAACCACGGGCACTGTGGTTATAGATGTAAAATATTAAACTATTTCTGCAGGTTAGAAGATTAAATTTTATTGCACACCCTTCTAAATTTACTCCCATTAATCTAATACATTTAAAAGAAGCGAAGAAAAGAACAGTTCTACTGTAGGACAGTAGTTATTCTTCTTGTTGTGCTTTGGAGACTGAGTTAAGAAGAGGGAAAAAGAACAAGTTGTTGAAACTCGCAGTCTCACCAGGAGCTTCAAACTGAAAGCTGAAAGGGTTAATTTCCTTTCTTTGTTTTTTGTTTTTGTTTTTGACCTGAGATAAATCCTAATGGACATTGACATTAAAACTGAGGGAATTTTCCCAAAGAATTATGAGTTGGTTATTTATTTAAAAAATCAAACTTTTTAAATCTGGAATTCAGCTTTAAAACCCAAAGGAGCCAAATCAATCCAATCTGTCATCTCTCTTCTGTAGGCCCATGTTGTTATTGCTTTGCAGAGTTTGACTGACAGCTCTCTGTAGTAGAGCAAACAGTGCACTGTTGAAACACTGCCTCTGGTCTTGACCACTGACACAAATCTTCTCATGTCTGCATGTTATGTCTGATAAAGTGTGTTGAGAGAAGACTGAAAAAGAGGAGAAATCTACTGCCCCCCCAAAAAACAAAACAAAACCCCAAAACAAAAATAACAAAAACAAAACAAACAAACACGCAAATAAATAAAAGACAAAGAAAACTAATCCACAGCTTCACAGTAGCGATCTAAATATAGAGCTGACACTGAGGCGACAACCAATCAAACGGGTCATCAAACTGTCAGTTGTCATGAAGCAGCTAATGGCAGGAAGAGGAAGCCAGATGGGAAAGTAAGTCATAAAGATTGCAAATTTCCATCATGATTTACTAAAAACCAAAGAGTAGTAGCTTCACTGGCTGGTGCACTGTGATGGTTTGCTGTAAATGTATGGGTAATTTACATCAGTATCTTATTGTATTTAATTATAAAAGATCAACTGAATAATCATCTGTCATTTATAAAGTAACAGTTAATGTGGCAAGTTGATTAGTAAGAGTTTAAACAGAATATAAGAAATATCCTTTGTTGCTGTAAACATCAATGTGCAGTTCTGTCTTTATTACATCTTGAGGGAGGGGCCTGTGAGGCTTTTGAAAAGTTCTTGTGGAGGAGCACCATGTTTACCTCCACGTCACGAAAAACAAAACCTGGTTTTCCACTTTAGGGTTTTTTTAAGTAATTTTTGACCCCCACAATATATATATATATATATATATTTTATGAAATTTAAAAATGACTAATTTTAACAACAATAGATGTGGTTTTTATCACATTTACATAATACTGTGTTTTTTACAGATGGGGAGCCATCAGCACTACCCCTTTAACAATATTCATTTTTTGTAACTCTTAATTCAGAATTTTGTTATATCTATACCTAATTATTTACATAATTTCTAGCCCTAACCATAAACTTTTAACTCTGTGGATCAGCAATTTCTAGAAATACTTCCCACTTGTTAATGGGTGTTTTTGAGCAAATAAACATTAATAAGATTTAAAAAGTTGTCAACATGACCAGAAACTTCCATCTTTGATTTAAAAAAACATATGAATATTAGTATGTTCTGTTACACCACAAACACCATGGAAACGATTGGAATGAGTGTAGATGCGTTTTTTTTTTCTTTCTCTTCATCAGATCATAAAACGGTTTAAACCACCCCTTTCGATTGGATTAAAAATCCCTTCTGTTCGAGGCTGATTGGATGAGCGGAGGTGTTTACATGACGCATTTTTATTCTGATTGGATGTTTGGTTGGATCAAAAGTGCTCCATGTAAACACAGCTATTAACTACGTTCACATGGACAAATATTTAATCTATCCTATTGAAATCAATCTGATGGACGATTCCAGCTGACGTGTTTACACGGGCGCTGGATGAGGTGATCCAATCAGTTGTATTTACAGATTTAATATGATTGTTACGCTTTTGACATGTGCAGTGCCTATTAGTTCGTAAAAAAAACATTTTTTCTTTTCTTTAAAATAATTTTTAACCTTTTGACCGTTGAAATGCTCAATAATCCTTAACTCTTTCAACTTCTAACAAAAGCCTGACGTGGTTCAAGCATGCACAGAGACGCATACATCACAAAACGATTGGAATGACTGTGTAGATTTTCTTTTCCTGCTGATCCAATCATAAAAAGGTTTAAACAACTTCTGTGGATCGGATTTTGATCGACGCCGAGTGGATTAGCTGACAACTTTACATGATGCATTTTTAGTGCTGCATGTAAACGTAGCTATTGTCTCTTGAAAGGCTCACTATAGAGAAAACACTATAAGGAATAAGGAATAATCCTGTACTGAACAATGGTATAACGTGCTTTGTTTGTGATGGTATTATTTTATATTTATTCTCATTCCATTTGATATGCTGAACAATATTTGTAATTTAATTGTTTTTGGTCTACTTAACGGTGCACAATGTAACTTACTTTACCTAAAATTATCTCTTTCTGACTCATTTTGATGCCGCAGTGACATTTATTATGTACATTTCTGGAGCTGTCTTGGCCCAGCAGCATCTCGAGGCTGAGAAATGGCACCTCACAGCTTTTTTTCTTTGTGGACACACTCCCTCACTTTACTGTTGAGTTTCACTTTATGCACCACATCACACAAAAGCAACTCCATATCAACACACTGGCTGCTTTAATGGAAACTATGGCTGATTTTAATAATAAAACAAACAAACAAACAAACAAACAAAAAAAAAATAAGAGGACATTATCTGAGAAATTAAGGGAAAAGACAAAGACAAAGGGACCAACCAAGAGATAAGATAAGAGTTAATATTGGACTGACTTTAACTGACTTAAGAGGACTCAGAGTAAAGGTAGGATGCAGCATGGATGCCAAATTAGTTGTTATAAGGAGGCTCTCACATCTGCCAATGTTCAGTAGTGCCTCTTTAAAGTGTTTACAGTTAGGCAATTATTTTTGCTCAAATGTGACATTACATCTTGATCTCTTAATGCTACTGTTAGTATGATTATAATACTAAAATTAGGCAACATCAACTGTTATTTTAAGAAACAGTTACTGTTACAGTTAATACAGTAAATGTGAATTCACTGGTCCCTTAATAAAAACTGGTAAAAGACTGCCACATTCCCGACATCTGGTTGGTTTATAGCTAAACAGATGGCACAACAAAAAGACATTTAAAGTTCAAGTTAGTGGTCAGCTCATATAATGGTCATCATCCTTTCTGCTGCGATTCAGAGAAGGTCTAGAACCTTAAAGATTATTTCAGGTGAAATCTTTACACTGTCAGTCTATGATGATTTACATGTCTGCAGATGCAGATTGCTGAAATGTATTTGTTCACTCATCTTTACCATTTTGATGATAGAAGATAGAGGATCATACTATAGAAAATGTCATTCTCTTCATCTAGGAGTCAGAGCAATTACCAGGTGGAAACCAAAAGGGGAAAAGCTGTTACTTCTTTTTCCCTGAGGTAATGCAGGAGAGGACACAGTATTGCTGGCTGATGATTTGTTTATCTCCCTCTCGCTCAGTCTCTTTCAGACTCTTCTTCTACCGCCCTGTTTTTTCCCCACAAACACACAAATATCACACCCTTCATTCTATAGACTCCCTGAGGTCAACAGCCTCAGGATATAAGCTTTGCTGTCAAATGTCTTTATGATCAAGCGTGCGGTATATCACAGTTTCTATCTTTGGAGAGCACACCTCGTGGCATCTTTCCCCGGCTTTGTGCACTTTTTTTTACCATCACATAGCTGTAGACTGGCCTGTGGGTGGATGGGTGGCAAAGGGGAAGGGGGTTGGAGGGGGGGTAAAGAAATATGGAGACTGGAGCAGGTCAGAGGAGGGGAAAGAGGAAGAATCAGGCATAGGTATACACATGAACACACAAGCAGAGAGAGAGGGATGGTGTTGCTACAGTACATTGTGAGTGGGTCTCAAACCGTTTGACAGGCTGTGATTTTTCTTCCGTCTGCTGGTTTGGATCGCTGTTCAGTTTAGCATGTTGCTGGTGGCCGAGCCCTCTTCCTGAAAGAGGAAGGAGAAAGGTGAGCAGGGGAACGGGAAGATTTATCGTCCGTCCATCACACCTGTAAGTAGCTGCTATCGTCTCTTATAGCTGGACCTGCAGTATATCTGTTTTAAAGCAGATCTTCAGTCATTCAAATGTGCGTTGGTGTGTTTAAGAGAGAGTTGTTCACAAAGAGAAACAGTGCGTTATTTCTGCACTTTAAGCTTCACATCATGTATGTTTGTGGATCTAGGATCTTTAGACTTCAGTAAGTGCAGTGTCATATATTTGCTATGGTGACTCACCCATTGTTGCTATAGTGATGAGGCAATGAGGCATAGAGTTGGTGTTTTTTCTCTTTTTCAGATTCATGTAAAGTATATAAGAATTTATCTGTCCAATCATCTGTCTCTTATGTCTCATTTATTATTTTCATACATCGTAATGATATAGCAGTGTCATACATTTTTAACTTAGCTCTACATCATGTAGAATCTACCATCTGGTAAATCTGCAAGCAAAAAAAAAGCACCTTAGACATTTTTTTAAAGAAGACAGCAGTTTTACTCACTATAATTTGGGCTGATTCTACCTCTGGTTGTTATCCTTGCTGTCTGTTACTAAAACAGCTAAACAACTGGTGTCTAATAATATCCCCAAACTGAGACGTTTTAGCTGTTTCACATGTTTCATCCTCTTATTTTCATGATCTTTCTTAAATTACATCCGTCTGACTAAGCCTCTTCTTCGTCCGATGTTGATCTGTGAAAAAAAACTGTACATACGATAGCAGCTTCAAATATTAAAAAACACATCTCAGTCGGTATTCAACTGCAATCACTACAGATTCGTAAGTGTTGGATAGTTTGTGAAATATTAAGGTTAAATGATGTGAGTAAAGTTAGGAGTGAATGTTATGCTGAATAACTTATTCCCTTCTGCTTTGGTTATACAGAGAAAATATGTGGCCGAAAATCAACCTTCTGGTGCTGGGAAGCTCAACTGGTTGAGCAGATGTCCCAGTATGGTGGCTAAAGGTCCTTCCTGCATCCTGCCTGGGTTTGAGTCCCAACTTGTGGCACTGTGCTGCATGCCGTCCCCCTTTCCTGACATTCAAATAAGAGCCACCAGTGCCTGAAAAAAAATCTTTAAAAAATAGCAATCTATTGTTTTTCTGAAGAGAAATATCAGTTTTCATGGTTATTGTGAATAATTGCTAAAAATACAGGTGAAAAATCCCTAATTTGTTTGTAGTAATTATGCCTGTCGCAATAAGCAATAAGTCAATTAATTGCACGGTAAGAAAAAATGAGCTCGATAAGTTTGCCGGCCGCAATAATTTTCTTTTCTCTTTTTTTCTATCTACTTTACCATAGACTGTGTATGACAATAAGTTGAGTATCTTGACTGAATGCTCTCGCTTCTTGCGAAGAAAGAAAGACTCTCTAGTCTAGTGTCATACTTGACAGCAACATGTTGCATTTGAGTGGCTTCTCACGCTCTCACGCTAAACCTCCGATGAATCATGTAAATAAGTCGAGTGGAGTAAAATAGATGCGAGCACTTTCTCATTTATTGAATCACTGCTCCCCACGTGTAGGCAGAACACACACATGTAGCCTACACACATGTAGGCAGAACACACACATGTAGCCTACATTGTCAGTACAAAGCCCCCACTTCCTGGTCTACCGTAATAACCCCCTGTAATGTGCAGGCACATTACACAAATAGTCAGCCTATATACTACCGTATGTGACAAAATACACATCAAGAGCAATGCCGGCTAATGAAGAGGTTCGGGATGATTTCCAGTTGGCCACATTACTTTTGGGCCAGTGTCCCGGCATATGTGGAAAAGCGACGCAGTTCACTCACTGCTCATAGATCAGTCTGACACGCAGTATTGAGGGGAGATTTTTCAGCTTCACAAACGGCAACGATGCGCAGCAGATTTTTTCTAGGTTTTTTTTCTACAATCGTACTATCTGGCAGTTTTGCCGGTTTTTCCTGTGTGAGCCTCATGTTTAATATTTTTTAAAGGCCAATTTTGTTTACAGAACAAAGACTTTATTATCCATCATACTTATTGTTTTTAGTTGTGTTTGGTTTTCATTCATTGTTAATGAGACTGACTGTCCGTTCTATTTATTGTTTTTGTTTTGTTATTTAAAATTTCTTCCAGTTCCAGTGCAAAAGGTTTTTTAGAAATGAAAGTTTATTGATCTTCGAAAGGTTGTACTTGCATTATTATGGCATTATCCTTATATTAGTTGAAAATGGTTTCAAAATGACAACATAATCGCTTTGCGCAATATTATCACTTATTGCAATAATTTCTGAGAAAATGTATTACACGGCAAAATTTGTTATCGTGACAGGCCTAGTAGTAATTGTCACTTTTGTCCATTCAGACAAACAAAAGAACAGAGGAAAAAGTGTGTGAATTCTTCAGTTCTTCAGCAGGTGATGGTTGTGTTAAATTGTTAATCCACATAATAGCAAGCACACTTTTCCCATTTCTTATCAGTCGGTGCTTGTATCTCTTAAGCATTTCCACAATTCTTCTCAACCACTACAGAGAAAGTTTTGTAACCATAATGAGCCCAACCCATTTATCCCCCCACTTCACCAAACCACTCCTAAATCAGATGTTTCATTGTGAAGGCTTTTTTGTGCGTGCATTTATTATCTTATACAATAAAGTTTTGAAATTAGTTTTCTGAAGTTTGTTTGGTTTTCAATACTTATGTAGGATTTTTTTTTGCTAATTAGTTGTTTTTCACATCATTGCCTTTGACTTAATCTCGATTTGATTTTATTGCTGTAGAGGAAGCTTGTTCTTACAAAGCATCTATTTCTGCTCTCTTTATGGGTATGCAAATATAATCCGTAGGAAACATTACAGAATTCTGTAACTTGTTATTATGATGTGACGGGTGATGTCATTATTTTTTTTATTTTTTTTTTTAAATGTGAACTTTCTTACCTGACTAATATACTGCATATACATGCAGTGTACATACTACATACATATATGCCTGTAAATTTACCTGTAGCAAATGTTTTGATATCTTATTTATTCATTTTTACTCTGCATTTTTTTAAGTGAAATTATGTTTGAATTCTAAGCAAACACACTAAACAAGCCACATTTTGGGGACAGCCTTGACTCAGCAGGTAGAGTGGTCATCCTCCAACTAGAAGGTCAGTAGTTTCATCCTCAGCAAGAGACTGAACCCCACAATGCCCCTGATATGCTCATCAGTGTGTGACCGTAGAGAAAAAGCACTGCTTTTTGTAAATAAAGTTCAAATATGCTGTATAACACAGTACTGCTAGAGTGCAGAATGGATGAATATAAAACATGCTGTAAAGCAATTTTTAAACCTGATAGGATTAGAAAGATGCTATATAAGCGTTAACTTTTACATGAATACAGTCATCTCATACAATATAAAGAAACGCATGCATTAAATTCAAAGTAATAAAAGAATTAATCAGGATAAGATGTGGTATTACATTTGAGCCATATACAATAATACCAGGACTTCTCAAGTAGTTCTAAAGACAACTGAAAAGTTTTAAAGTTGTAGACTTAGGAAAGGATCTCTGTTTTAGTTCAGTTAAATCCTCACAACATAGAGTCTTAAGTAACTTCAGTTATATATCAGCTGTGCAACATTTTGTGCCACTTGGTGTTGCGACTGTATTTTACAGTCAGAGAGGAAGCTGCCCTTCCTGTGTCCAACTCTTGAAGCACACACAGCATGTGATAAGACAGGCTGGCATCCCTGCTATCGCTTCCTGCTGCTGCTGGAATCACTGCGTGTTTTGGCGCTGCAAATGTGTGTCTCTTGTATGTGACTTGGCAGAGTTCAAACAAAGTCATGAGAGGATTTTGGATGGATAAGTTTTACAGGACAGAGAACGCACACAATCCCCGGCACCATGCACAAACATACACACAGCACAGGACGTTGGGTTCCTGCAGAAAGAGGTATCCTTCGCCAACTCTGCTGTCAAGGACATTCAATTTCTTTTGCTGATGTTGCTCTGCAAAGTTAATGGTAGAATTAGCATGTTAGAAGGATAATATTTATTTCCATCAAAGTAAGACTTGTGCAGTGTTAACCTTTATATTTCTGTTTTAAAATGTTGTAGTTTTACTGGACAGTAACCCCAATAATAGCTTTACAGAATTTTCTTTACCAGCAAATATCAGAAACAATGGATATCTTAGTGAATAGTACATCCTCACATCACAGACCTGCTTATTAAAGATTGTTTCCACATTTTCGCAGCATGCACTGATCCAAATTCAAGTGCTACTTTACTACTTTATTTCTTGATTCTACATCATCAGGGAATTCTGATTTTCAACTAAAATAAAAATGAAAAAAGCTTTCATTAATTAGATTTTTTTTAAATCAATCATTCTGTTTTGTCAACCCCAACTTTTACATTTAAAATTCCCCAGAAAGGCATTTAACAACACATTTCTCAAATCCTTTATTTTGTATGTTTTGTTGAGATTTCCCTGCGATGGACTGGTGACCTGTCCAGGGTGTACCCTGCCTCTCACCTAAAACAATGCTGGGATGGGCTCCAGCTTACCCCGCGACCCGTTATGGAAAAAGAGGTACAGATAATGACTGACTGACTGACTGACTGTTGAGATTTCCGGGTTTTTATTCATATTTTTACTTGAGCTCAGTTTTGTGCAGAAAACCGAAAAAACATCTATTTATTTGTCTTTATTCACCAAAGGATCACTGACACTGAACTCAGCAAGCTCTAAAATTTGACACGTCTTTGTTCTCCTACTTTTTTCTCAAATCACATATACTGCATTAAAGCCTGCTAGTGTGTCAGAATACTGCAATAAATTGGACTCAGTCAGATCAGAAGCACTGTGTTTGAAAATATATATCAGGTAAAAGAAAGGAATTTGGGATTTTGGAGAAACTCATTAGTGATGGCCTTGATGTTACCCACAACTGTGTGTGATGTTGGCTACCTGTTTATTTACATATAGATGAATCTGGCAGCTGTGTTACCCTTTCTTACAGCACTGCCATTACTATGGTGGCAAGTCCTAATTACCTCGTATCAGCTAACAACTGCCGACATGGACAGCTGGACTGTTTTATAGTTATTCTGTTGTTCATATTAGTTAAGCATCAATGCATTAATGTAAACTATGCTTTGTCTGACAGAAACGGTTTTAAATAACTGACAATCCACACTGGAATATAAAACACAAATCCCATAATTATAGGTTATCAAAAGTAAAAAAAAATGGCTTAGAACTTTTCCAAAGGTTGTCATTTTTCTATTTTGTTAGAAGTTTGACAGTTTTAATAGTCTTTGGGCTGTAGGACACCACTGTACATGATCTGTTTATGTTCTGTTTATGTTTCTGACCCAATGATTTTCATTTCCTTGTCACACGATTGCCCTAATAAGAAAAACTGACCTCGACACATCACCGCCTTTTTGTCACAGTGAAAGTCAGCTTTTAAAGCCTTCCCACCAGCTTTTAGTCCGACTTTACCCCAACTGAGAGCCAGCATTTACTGTGACTATAAAAGCGATTGAAACAATGTAAACATACACTTCTGTACCAACTAAGCTGGAGTATTTTGGTAACGAGCAAAACAGTCTAACAAAAGCCAATGAAAAAATTTAGCTTTAAGCTCATATGGGCAGCACGTACTTGTGGAGAAGAAAGCTGACAACTTCAGCACCCCTTTAATAATCTAAATCCTTCTTGAGCTCCTTCTACATGGGGAAGGCTAGCCCAAGGTTTTTCTTTTTTGTATTTGTCCTTTTTGTGTGGCGTACGGGCATGTTTACACAGCTACTCAGAGATGCAAGGGAGAACAAGGGAGATCTGGTGGTAATGTAGCGGCTAAATCTCCACTGAGGCGTTGTTTGTACAGGCACTGATGCGCTCGCCATACTGGCTATCTTCTCTTCCGTGTGTGTAAATGACGCATAAAGTAGTATCCAAACTTCATCGTTGTTCTTTGCTTTAGATTTATTACTTATCCGAACGACTCTTCATTTCCTTGGCAATAATCCACAGTACAGATTTATCTCCATCGTTAATTCCAGCATTAAAACAACACAAGCGACAATAATGATACCTTCAGTGATAGCGGTCAAAAACTTGCTTGCTCCCTTCCGTACAGCAACACCTGTCACCTGATAGATAGTTCCTACCTATGTGGTGATATCAATTAACTTGTGCCACCTACTGGACAATTAACAACATATAAAAAATGTCTCTTACAGGTACTCTGGCTGGATCTGGCCAATGCCTATGGCTCAATGCCCCATAAGCTGGTAATGGAAACATTGGAGAGGCACCATGTTCCATTGGCAGTAAGAGACCTCATTCTGGATTATTACAGCGAGTTTAGGCAGAGTCTCAGCAGGTTCAATAACATCTGAGTGGCACAGATTAGAGGTGGGAATCATAACTGGCTGCACCATCTCAATGATCCTGTTTGCCCTAGCTATGGACATGTTGGTTAAATCGGCTGAGCCAGAGTTCAGAGGGCCTAAATCTAGGTCCGGGATTCGGCAACCACCAATCCGTGCCTTCATGGATGACCTGACGGTGACCACTGAGTCTGTGCCTGGAGGAAGATGGATCTTGAGTGGGCTGGAAAAACTGATGAGTTGGGCAAGGATGTAATTTAAGTCATCAAAGTCAAGATCCTTGGTTCTGAAGAGAGGCAAAGTGGTCAATAAGTTCAGGTTTTTGATCTCAGGAACACCAATCTCCACCATTTCAGAAAAGCCTGTGAAGAGCCTTGGGAAGGTCTTTGACAGCAGTCTCAGGACACCTGTGAGGAGCTAGAGGGCTGGCTGAAAGCCGTCGATAGGACAGGACTACCAGGCAAATTTAAGGCATGGATGTATCAGCATGGGATCCTGCCTCGGATACTGTGGCCACTGCTCCTCTATGAGTTCCCAATCTCCACTACTATAGACCTGGAGAAGAAAGTCAGCCGCTACTTAAGAAGATGGTTGGGCCTACCACGGAGCTTAAGTAACATTGCCCTCTATGGAAACACCTGCAGGCTGTCACTCCCCCTCCAATCTATTGAGGAGGAGTTTAAAATCTTGTGCACAAGAGATGTGCATCTTGTGCAAGAGAGGTGTTGCAACTTCGAGAATCAAAAGACCCAAAGGTCTCAGCGGCAGGGGTTGCAGTTAAGACTGGCAGGTAGTGGAGGGCAGAGGTTGCAGTGGAGCAGGCAGAATCCCGCTTATGGCATGGAGTTTTGTTGGGGACTGTGGCCAGAGGAAGAGCCAGACTAGGAGCTATTCCAGTCCCCCGCTATGATAGGGTACAGGGAAAGGAGCGAAGGCAACTGGTCCAGAATGAAGTGAGAGCAGATGTAGAGGAAGAGAGGTCCAGCAGAGCAGCGGGGATGAGACAGCAAGGTGCCTGGACAAGATGGGAGCAAGTTGTGGAGAGAAAAATCACATAGACTGAGTTTTGGCTGGCAGAGCCACACTGCATCAAGTTCCTTGTCCAGGCTGTCTAAGATGTTCTTCCCACCCTATCTAATCTGCACCTTTGGGGTTTGGCAGACACACCACAATGCCCCCTTTGCCAGAAAAAGGGGACCCTAGAGCATATATTGAGCTGCTCCCCAAAAGCTCTGGGCGAAGGCATATATCCCTGGACACATCACTGACGATGTGCCCTGGCTTTGCATCAGAAGATGTATCACTACAACTGCATTGTCTGGTCTTGTTGCCTTTCAAGGCCCTTTTTTGCTTTCTTGGCAATGGTGAGAACCATGCTGCTGCATATCGATAGTCCTGCATTTTTGTGAATAACAATTTAACAGATTTTCCAACTTGCTGGGGTAGTGAGCCGCTCTTAGTTATCTTCTCCTCCCACATCTTAATCACTGTGCTCTGACTCACAGGGAAAACGCGTAGTTGGTGCTTTGGTGCTATTTTTCCCTTGCTGGTGGCTGTAGTTTGAAGATGGTGGACCATCATGGTACTGTCCTACTGTGTTTACCCATGATATGTATGAACAAATCTAAATTTCTTTACTTACGAGAATGTGTCAAATTATTAGTGGAGGTAATAATAGACCAACAATAACACTAAAGACAATGTTACACAATGTTCCTTGTTGGGGGCAGCGTGGCTCGGCAAGGTAGAGTGGTCGTCTTGTAACCCTAGGGTATCCGGTTTGATCCTCACCAAGATGAGTTCACGTCGAGGTGTCCTTGGGCAAGACACCAAACTCCTAGTTGCTCCTGATGGGTCTTGGTAAGTGTCTTGCATGGCAGCTTCGCCATCAGTGCATAAATAGGTGAATGTGATGTATGATGTACAGCGCTTTGGATAAAAGCGCTATATAAGTACAGATGGACCATTTACTTTAATACAGGTTCTGACATTGCACCCGCATCGTTATGTTCACAGATTCAATGATAGACCAACCACAGGACTGCTGTACAAAAAAATAAAAATAAAAAATACCCAGCAGATTGTAGTATTATCAAATGACTTGTTAAATGGGGCTTCATGTAATAAACCTTTTGGTAAAGCAATTGGCCAGAAAGACTTTACATTTACAGGGCTTCTTCACACCACTGAGGTTTTACATTGCATATTCAGGAACAGCAAACATTGGAGAGATTTCCTTTCTTCAGGTGGTTTTGGATGGAAAAGGACTGTGCAGGCCTGAAAGGTTGGGTTATAAAACTTCCTGAGTGTGTCCTACAAGATAACAGCAAGTATGTTGCACAAGTGGATGTAATATTGCCCGATGAGATAATGGGGGACAGTTTGTGATTTAACAGCTGCATTTCACAATATCTCCCAAATTAGTCATTTACTCTCAGCAACACTGCAGCCCCTTGTCTCTCAGTTAATTAAAATGAACTAGTCTAGAATCTCCAACTCCGATCCTCGTGAGCTTCACATTAAAATCAATGGGTCATTAACAGGCTTGTGCAAAACTTTTGATACGAGTGATTGTGTGTTATAGTAGGGACACCAAAACGTCCAGGGCAGTAGCTCTCGGGGACCGGAGTTGGAAATCCTTGAACTAGTGGAACAACTGTTCCTCCATCAAATCAATCAAAATGTTAATAGAATCAATTTGATTGCTTGTTCTCATTCAGAAGACTTGAATTTATTTTATAATTTAAAAAAGACATCTTAGTGTGTTTCGATGGTTCAGTGTTTCTTCCATTTTTGGTTGGAGGATGCATTTAACATTAAAATCTTCTCTCTTCTGATTTATTCGAAGATAGCAGCAAAAACATGCAACAATAATAGCTGAGCAGAGGAAACCAAAAATGAATACAAAGGCTCTTTGTTCACAGTCTCCGGTGATGTGTCTCAGCGCTTTTGTTTTCAGTAATGCCACAGCTGCTTTGACAAGCGTGAAGATGAAGCAGGGCATTTGCTAATGGCTTAGAAGTGTTGAGAATGTCCCTTCTGATTTGGAAAGTGCCAGGCTGACTCACATCCTATTAGGAGGCTTCAAAATGATAACTTAGCATCAAAGTAATCAGTTACACATTACAGATTACCTGATTGAACTAGTCACACTAGTCAGAGTGGGTTAATATGCTATGAGACAGCAACCTGGAAACTATGTTGATGAGTCAGCATTTACTTATTCATATATGAACAAGTTCAAGACAGAAAACACCCTGCCCGGCTAAATATCAGTCACAGTTTAAAATGATAAGTGCGGCTTGTTTTGTTATTATTTAGGTTTTCTCACTTGATTTTAAATTGTGGTGTACATCATGCATACACCTGTAACCCCATGCTGCTGCTAGCTCAGCTTTTGCTCTGCAGGCTTCTACCAACAGTTTATGTATGCGGCCTGCAAAATATAAGCAAAAGAACAAAAAAGCTCTAACAGAGTTAACTGCACATTTATCTTATTATATAGTATCTACACTTCCTGTTAGAAAGGATATGTCTAAGAAATATTCAAGAAAATACAATAACATCCTCTTTATAGAATATTTTTCTTTTTTATATTTATAATTCATTGTATTTATCTGTGATAAACAAATGCAAAACTTCAGAAAGAAATTCATTCTAAATTATCGTGTTTTAACAGATTTTTACTTGTTCTTATAGAAATGAGCCTGATTCTTAAATGGAAATGGAAATGGACTTGTACTTATATAGCGCTTTTCCAGTCAGCTTGACCGCTCAAAGCGCTTTACACTAC
>JBAMHW010000003.1:13106749-13129383 GCA_037177495.1 Rhadinocentrus ornatus | reverse complement strand
CTGAGAGAGCAAGTTTAAGTTCATACGAATGCTTCATTAATAAATCATGAAAGTGAGCTGTTTTTACTGATTTCTTACTTCTAGCAGTGGAGCAACGGAAAGCTTCACTGTTGGCTCAGATGAGATTCACATCATGTTACTTAAAAGCCACAATGACAATTACAATCTAGTAACAATCACAGTTTACGCAGTTTATGGTGTTTTTGTGCCCAGATTTACGTTAAACTGAACATGCCACAGTACTGAAACGTACACAGTCAGAGTTATTTGTACAGACATGGGGTCATGAACTAAAGGAAGAGTGAGGGAATTCAAGTCAAATGGGCTGAATTGTTGCTGATCTAACAGACAGGAACTTAAATGTGGATCGGTCAGAGCGGCTCCCATATTGGACTTTGTAACGCTCATTTCGATAAAGTTGTAAATCTTTCTTCCATGCTGACATGCATGTATGTACAGTGCACTGCATCCATCTATTGAGTAATAAAAACTAAAACAATTGCTCCATCTGTTATAAGGTTTTATATATTAGGTTCTCATAGAAACTCAGAAACGACTCAGATGGCTACAACATTTTTTTTATTTAGCTGGTCTGGAGTATTCATGTGTGTGTTTAAGGAGAAAAAAACATCAGCAATGATCTTAAAGTAGTGTCAGTAGTCTCTGGATTCATGTGATTGTGTGTATAAACAAGGATAAATGCTAGAATCTTGCATTACGTGTGCAAGGTATTTCACACATTGTATGATGAAAATTCAAGATATTTCCTTAATGCATCTGTTTTCTGCATCTTCTACACATAAATGCAGATGTAGCTGCATGTATGTGTCGTAGTGGTTGTCTTACATTTGCACCGGCTGCCATCCATATAGGTAGTTGCGAATAACTTTCAAAGTGTATGTGCATATATCTTGTTGTCCCCGCATATTTTGGTCACACTTAATCTGCAATGTCTCTGTCTCATTCACTCTTTGACTCAAGAAAAATAAGCCAACAATAAGAAAACATGAGCTTTGATTTAAGGTAAAAACCTGCAATACGCTCTTCCTCTGATCCTCCTCACCTCCCCCCTACAAACAGCAGTCCCACTCTCCCACTGTTTGGAGGAAATACATATTTATTTCTTTTTTGTATTTCTTAGGGCTGTGGTTTCTCTGGGGGATTATAATAAACTGTTTCGGTAGAAGACTCCAACACAGTCTGTTATGGGGATTTGTTGGTCCTCGCTGCTGATGGCGTTGGCAGGAAATTGTGAATTTCAGCATTAGCAATGACCTCAGACTTGTCTGAAATAGATCATGATATGTTGAATAATAAAACCCACACAAGGAATTAACTCTGTATAATGAGACACTGTTTTCAGCAGAGAACATATTTGTTCCTGTAAAGTGAGTCTTTTATGTAAATGATGAAGTTACAGGAGTGAGATGACTAAGGATTTGGATCTGAGTACTAATGCACTGAGGTAAACGTGAACTTATTTCAGGCATCTGAAGTTGATTGTATTATTGAAATGTTCAGCTTTGATGTCTGTATGTCTTAGCTGTATGGACAGGTTTTCATCAGAAGTTACAACCTCACATCAACAGAATATATGTAATAAATGTATTATTGGATAAGATGTAGAAAATATTATTTAAAAACACCTTAAATAACCAGAAGTCAAAGTTGAAAGTAATGAAGAACAACTGCTTTGTTGTTGTGCTTAAGTATAATTCTCCGGTATTTCTTTAGCGTGTTTCAACACTAACATAAGTATTTTCTACTCATTACATTTTCAAAGGGGATTATAACTTATTTTTTACCCTATAACTGCCTGCTTCATTGTTTGGTAAAGCAGAATTATCAGTAACTAAAATTAGTCTAAGTATAAATCAGATTAGCTGAGTTTCTTTAGATTTCCAGATCAATGTAAGAGCAAACAAAAAGGGTCTGCACCATTACCTTTATCTAATGCTACTATCAGATTCGTGATATTATAAGATCCACCATTTTAAGAGGTTGAAACTCTATGAAAAATTTAAAAACACAATGTCCATTGTCAGTTTAAATTCTATATTTCATAAAGGAATTAGAATGTGTACTCGTACCTGTCTTCTCCCTCCATTTCTTATTGAGAAATAAGAAGTCGCATCAAATTCGGCTCATTTTCAGCTAATTTAATAGATTTCTGTACAACATACAGAAAATATTCAATTACTTACGGGTGGGAAACAACACTGTGGTCATTAAATTTATTGGATCTTCCTCAAAACAACCAAGCCTTCCATGTGTGCATCAC
This sequence comes from Rhadinocentrus ornatus, assembly GCA_037177495.1. Taxonomy (NCBI): domain Eukaryota; kingdom Metazoa; phylum Chordata; class Actinopteri; order Atheriniformes; family Melanotaeniidae; genus Rhadinocentrus; species Rhadinocentrus ornatus. The sequence goes on along the minus strand of JBAMHW010000003.1, from coordinate 13,127,102 downwards.
ATTTAGATTTCTACAACAATACTTGTTATTGTCAGATACACCTTTACTGAATAAAAACACATCCGCTTAGTTACATTTCTTGGATAAATACAGGTAAAGAAACAGTCACTGTTAACAACAGGCAATACTTTGCTGTTCCCTGGAGTAAAAATGTCTGAGACATCCTACTATAGAGTTCCCTAAGTGTCGGTGCTTCAGGGAGAGAAAAGATGAGGCGTCTCTTGCTGAAATCCCCTGAGGACGCTTTGTGTGAATGAGTTTCTCAAAGTAAAGTCAAGTTTAGCAGCATATGCAAATAAGATGTTGCAGCAAAGAGTGACATAATGAAATTTGACTGATGTGTTGAATCAACATAATGCCAACTTTGGTATGTAAAATGTCATTTAAATCTGATTTAGTCACAGAGTTAAGCTGCAGGCCTGTGTGTCTAAAACCAGGTAAAGAACCTTTAAATGCTTCATTTGCTCTTCTCCCAAGACAGAGATGAATAATTTTTTTTTATTATTATTATTTTTTTTTTTTATTAATGGCTGCTGTTCTGGTTGTATTTTTTAGTGAAAAGTTCATGGTGAGACTAAACAAGAATGGAGGACCAAAGAACCCAGAGAAGGTGGACAGGCTGTGTGCACTTTTTACGGTAACAAACACAAACACCTAAAACATAAAAAAGATGCTTAAAATTCAAGTTACTGTAGTTTGCCAAGAGAACCTTGAACCAACCAAGGAAGACTGTAAAAGTAAGGCTGCGATGCCCCCTGTTGCTCTGTGTTAAAATCATCCCGAAGAGAATATTGCAAAAACACAAAAGTGTGTCATGAGTATGTATTTTTTATTAAGACAGAACGCCTTGTTAAGAGGACAAACTTGGATTAGATAAAGTTTTTCAACATTTCTAGTTAAAGTCAAGGTGATTGAATCTCTTTTACCAACATCAGGACAAAGCAAATTCTCATTAAATTGTTTTATTATGTGTTTTTTCTAGTTTTTTGATGGCACTGGATGGTGTTACTCAGTTCTCAGTTAGTTTTACTAAAGCTTGGATTTTTCAGTGGACTTAGCAAGTATCTAATCAGACAAAACTTCACTAACTGGTCATATAAAAAAAAACTGTAATCCAGACGGCCGTTACAAATCCCACACAGCCAGCTTTCTTTGTGTTAGCTGACTGGACAGACCCTACGCCTTTTCTCTCAGCCATCTGTTTGTTTATTTACACCTCTTTCTGTAAAGTCCTCTGAGACAACTTTGTTGTGATATAGGGCCATACAAATAAACTTGATTTGATCTGTGCTAACAGTGCCAGTTTCAGCGGGTTTGGATATTTCAATATAATTAAATTATCCTTTACTACGAATCTACAACCCCAATCCAAATTGATCTGGGACACTGTGTAAATTGTCAATAAAAACAGAATATAATTATTACAGATCTCATGAACCCATATTTTGTTCCCAAATAGAACATAAATAACATATCACATGTTGAAACATTTTACCATTTTATGAAAAAAATTGGCTCATGTAAAATTTGATTACATCTCTAAAGGCTGGGAAAGTAACTGGAGGAGCATTACATTTTACACAGTGTACAAAGTTGTTCTACAGTTTCAATTCAGTGAATTTACATTTATTGTGGGTAAATATGGAATTTAAAATTCCAACGATTGATCAACATCTAAATGTGCTTTACTGGTCAGATTTTTGGTAATTAAAGGATTTTCTGGCTGATTGACTGTTGACATTACTACAACATTAGTTAAATGCTTTTAGTGTCAGACAGGAACTTCCTGATAACATTAAAATGCTGTTGTGGAAATCAGTAAAGATGGTGATGATTAAATCCCAAACTCAAACTGCTCCAGAACAGTTACAGAGTTCATCCTAAATGACCATGGTTATCTCATCAGGTCCAAAGAGAGATTAGAGACACTGAAAACTCACATTTTTACTTTAACAAAGCTCATTCTATGTTATTTTGCTTTATTTATTTTTTTAATTCTATCCTGCACTGTTTTGGTGATGGCTTAATCTCGTTGTACCGGTGTATAATGACAATAAAGGCATTCTATTCTATTCTATTCTATTTTAAGTTACCTTTTGATGCAGATTATCTGATCCAGGTCTGATTTTGATTAACAGTTTTGTGTTTTATTGTCCGTAACATTTTTTTGTCTGTCTCTTGGACTCTGCAGGATCTGAGCAACAAAGACATGAAGAGAGATCTTTATATAGTCTCACAAGTTATTCGAACAGGTGAGACTTTAGTCTCAATGATTTTATTGGATCTATTTCATCTGTAGTTTTCAGCCCACAGCACTAAAAAATCTAGTAAGCTCAACACCATCATTCTCAATCTTACTTTAAATAATTTTTCTCCCATTTTCACGTTTTGTTTTTCCTCTAACACAAACATAGTTTTGTCTCTGTGTGTAACTGAATGGCTGTAAGGATGTCCGTTTCTCAATTCTTCTGTTGCAGGCCGAATGCTGTTAAACGACAGTAAAAAAGGCCCTCCACATGTTCAGTACCGCCGACCGTACGGCTGTGCAGTCCTGGCCATGAGTGATGTGCTTCAAACCATCTCAGAACTCAAAGAGGAGAAAGACTTTGTTCTTAAAGTTTATACGTAAGTGGCTGCACATCCGCTGCTTGTTAATGACAAAGTTTGTCCACCTTGTCTTCATCTTTGTGCTGTATGGATGGAAAACATTTAAGCATCTTGTTATTTTGGGATTAGAAGAATTTACATGACGAAAAAGTCAGAGAAAAGCCAAAATGAGGGATGACAAGAGTCTAATACACAATTTTTTTTCATATCTTTTACTTTTAATCCTCCTTAATCATTGTCTCATGTTTACCTTCTTTTTCTTTATTCTTTATCTCATTCAACATTTCACCTTTATTTTTTATCCTTTTTTACTTTCTCTTCCTGACACTGCTATAAAATGAGAGAGAGAAGAGGAAAATGAAAGTTCCTCTGAGCTACATCTGTTGCTGCTTCATAATGCCATCAGTGCTCCCCCACTATCTCACACACTCACAGCTTATGACCGACAGGAGAAGATCTCCCTCAGCTAAAACTTCTAAAAACTTGCCCGCAGGAGCCCTGAAGTGCTCGCTGTCGCAGCATAATGTAACTAAGTGTGTGTATGTGTGTGTGTCTTGCTGCAACATTAGCTACAGTTTATGTTTCATGGATGGTTGCAGATTCTCTCTGGGTTGTTCATGCCTTGTGTTTCTCACTCTTTTTTTTTTTTTTTTTTTGCGCTGCAGGTGTAACAATGAGAATGAATGGTACCAAGTCCTTGAAAACATCATTCGCAAGTCCAGCACCAAATACACAGCACCCAGCACCAACTATGGTAGGTCATATCTTAGTATGAAATTTATTGACTTGTTTGCAGATTAGATATATTTGTGTTAAAATGCTAAATTTCCTCTCATCTTAGTCATGAATCCATTCAAGTTATATTCAAGAGACTTTTTATCCTAAATCAGGTGTGGCAGAGGTTGGGAATAAATCTGATTTCTGAATCCACGTGGTCTTCAAGCATCTTTTTTCTCATCTCATAAAATTAATGTTTAGTCTTATCTGATGCTTTATCATATTTCTTTATTTTTATTTAGATAAACTGTTAAGTTCTTATAAATAGAGCAGAAATAAAACATTTTACACATTTGTTAGCTGACCTGTTGTAGTTTATATTAAAATACAAATTACATCAGATATGTACACCTACTGTAATTATCATACTGTACAATTAACCCCCCCAAAAAGTTGTATCTTAACTCCTTTTCTAAGATAACACCATTCAGCCAGTAGTTCGTGCTTCCCTCATACTTTCTGTAGATGTCTGCCTCCTCCCTCCATATTTAGCTTCTATGTGACTCCCTTATGGCATGGTACAATGGTACAAAACAAACACACAGACCTCCCAGGAGCAACTTGTTCACTTTGGAAAGTAGCACACCATCTGACTGATGCACGTCATCACTTCACTTTATCACTTCAGCTGGAAAAATCATCTTAATGGCTGTCACTGTGGGGGATTCTCAGTCTGACCCCATGTTAGACTCTGTGAACTCTTACTGCCCCAAGTCACATCTTTCCAACTAAACCTTTTGGTCATATTAAGAGCAGCTGTGGTTGATCTGTCGCCTGCTAAAGGGAGCATTTTTCCTTTTTGCCTATAATCTTGACCTTTGTCCTGCTCTCACGCCTCTCATGTTGCTGTCAACCAACTTATTCTCACTTCCCTTCTCCTCTTCAACAAACCCTCCAGGTCTGATCATCTCCCTGCAGCTGCTGAGGGGTGACATGGAACAGGTCCGCAGAGAGAACCCACTCATCTTCAGCCGGGGCGTGGCTATCACACGGAAACTTGGATTCCCAGATGTCATCATGCCAGGTAAGTCAAATGGTCATGGCAACAAAAACACAGTTCAGGTTTTACCTGATGAGTCTCTCAAAGACAAGGAATCAGTGGAAATATTCATCAATACACCAAATGAAACATAATTTTAATACCCAAAATTTCAACTGTTTTCAACATAATAATCATAAAATAGACTAAAATACGCTGTCTTGTCTTGGTTTGAGTTTTTAAAAAGGAGTCCATGTTTTCAACTTTTTCTCAGCATTCATTAGGATTTAATCTGCCACAAAGATCAGCTACCTGTTAAAGGTCTGCTGTGTGTAAATGCTGCAGAATGTGGGAATTAGACCATGTAGCATACTCATAGACCACAAGTTTAGTTTCTGTTGCTTCTTAACAAAGATCTCTCATACTAAACTTAACATCGTCTTAGTTAAAAGCAGACTGTTACAAATGTAAAGCAGTTTGTACTTTTTTATGATTGTAATTCTGAAATGGTCAATGTATTGGAGGAGTGTTGAAACATTAGAATTAAGGTGATATCTCTCATAGTCAAGGCTTTCAGTCTGCCCAGACTATGTCATATCAAGCTAAAATTTAGCTGAAATGTTAGGCTGTTCCTCTTAAAGCTATCCACGTGGAATCATCTCAGAAATCTTATAAGCTTCGTCTCCGTTAGCTTTAAATTAACATGGCTTTATGAAACTGTGACTACACCACGATGTGATAGAAAACATAACAATGTACATGTATGCTCCTTCAGTATGAAAGAAATATGGAATGGAAGGAAAAACTTGTTGGGTTACATAAATTAGTCTGACACAATGGGGTGGTTAAAGATGTATTACATGATGCATCAGAGAAATAAGTTACTTATGAATATGCATTGTGTTTTTATGCATAAGCATTTTAAGATAAAAATCAACATCAAACCACAATTTTAACTGGCAAACTGAGGAAAAAAATAGCCCATAAGGCTCAAATCGTTGTCTCTTCTCTTCCTGTGAAATGAAGCTTTTAAAGGAATTAAACTTATATTTTAGTAATTTTATTACACTAATTTCTGAATTCTATAATCTTCCTTTTAAGGAAAAATACACATTTCACTTAAAACTAACCGTAGCTTGCTGACATACTAATTTGGCAATCATTCCTTCAAGGGAGTAGTTTATAAATGTGATAAATGTGCTACATTTCATATATACTTTCCATCTTTTGGAAAAATGTCTAAATAAGCACAGAGATCAACATTTACTCTTAAATTGGGCCTTTAAACACACAGGGAAACAGCAGGGCTGCACTTTTTAACACATGTGTTGTGCTGAGGGGTCTTTCACACCTCTTTCACACACATTAACCATCCTTCCCTCCGGCAGTGATGGAGTGAGTATTTAACTCCCATCCTGATATAATAGAGGTGACACCTCCTCTATAAGGACGAGCTGAAAATGACAAATGAATCCACACACATGTTAACATGGGTCATTAGTCTTGTGTGTGTTAGAAGTTGGCTCAAAATTTGTGCAAGACTGTGTGTGCTTCCAATTGCGCTTATATAGATGTATGATGGCATGACTATTTTATTTTTTAACATTTATGCATATACTCATATTTAAATACAAGGAAGTTGATATTCACATTTAATTAACAAACTGGCCTGTGAAAGTTTTTTTTTGTGCTTCTTGGTCCCAGGCGACATCCGTAACGACCTGTACCTGACACTGGAGCGAGGGGATTTTGAGAGGGGAGGGAAGAGCGTTCAGAAGAACATCGAGGTGACCATGTATGTTCTTTACGCCGATGGAGAAATACTAAAAGTGAGTAGATGGTCCTACTATTAAAAGGAATCTAAACATTTCCAAACATTTCGTCACTTTACTCTTGTGAGATCTCATGAGTGAGCTATGCAAATAATTTAAATCATGTAAGTTGAATGGAGAAAGGGAAATACAGATTTTGTTTTAACCTGAAAACAGTACAAAGATAATATATTTGCTTACTTTCCTCCAAGTTGTTGCCTTGTAATGTGCGCTGGGATTTTACTGATCCGGGTGAAAGTGTGTTTTGTGTCTAAAACCAAAGACGTGAACTAATCTGCAGGAAGATGTCAGCTGACACGTGTTTTTATCAAATGAAGAAGATGAAGTCATCATAGAAGGGTGTCATATTGTAGCCTCATAAGATTTCTGCTACAATCATGAAAGACTTAATAACTTGCTCCCTGGAGATTTCCTGATTAAATAAAGGAAAAATAAATGTTATTACTTTAAAATGATTCCATCTCTCCATCTTGTTTGTGTTTACCCACACACTCTGGCGCCCTCTGCAGGACTGCATCAGTCTGGGTTCAGGTGAGCCCAACATCCCAGAGTACCGCGCCTTTGTTCTCTACCACAACAACAGCCCTCGCTGGAGTGAAGTCGTTAAACTGCCCATTCCCATCGATCGTTTCAGAGGCTCCCACCTGCGCTTTGAGTTCAGACACTGCTCCAGTGAGTTTTTACAGTCCGAGGAGCTGCCACTGTCTTGACTGCAGCTTAAAAGTAGATGTCCCTTAAGTGTAAACATAACAGAAAGGCACAACAGATGAGTTACAGCTGTGAACATATATGAGTAGCTGTACTGGCACAGAAAACATTAAATGTAACTATTAAAGCAAGAACATTTTTTCTACTGTTGCATCTACCTTTCTTTTTCATTTCTCTCAATCTACAGCAAAAGACAAGGGAGAGAAAAAGCTGTTTGGCTTTGCCTTCACTCCTCTGATGAGGGAAGATGGGACAACTCTGTCTGATGAGAGCCATGAGCTCTATGTCTACAAGGTCAGAGAAAGTTGTTACTGTCTGTCTGTTTATAAATCTGGTTGTTCACTTACCAATTTGTTTACTACATGCTGTCTTACCTTGTTTATCTTAAAAATCATTTATCATTCTTTGATAACATGTTCTCTACAAACTGTTAGGACTAAAGACACTGCAAAATGCTGTGTTTGGACTTATTTGCCTTTGTTGTTATAATCAATCAGTGTAGTTACAGTGCCATTTACTGCTGCTCTTCTCTCCTCTTCTTTCTCCTTTCTCTTGGTCTCAGTGTGATGAAAACACAACTTTCAGTAACCATGCCCTCTACCTGGGCCTGCCCTGCTGTAAGGAGGACTTCAACAGCTGTCCCAGCATCCCCTCCAGCCTCATCTTCCAGCGCAGTACCAAGGAGACCTTTTGGATCTCCACACAGCTTTCCTCCACCAAGCTCACTCAGAACGGTACACAGCTGATCCTGTTTTATTTAAGTCTATATTTAATTAGACAGTTTAAAGAGATTCATTTTCCTTCAGGTGTTGGACCTGCATGTTGAACAGAGACAAAGTAGATCTGAATTTATATTCATGTTAGTTTTACAGGGAAATCTCTACAAAGTCAAGACTGCAAATCAGTGACAGGAGACAGTGAATGTGTTGTTACTTTAGACATTTTGTACTTATAACAAACATATCTACAACACAGTCTCACTGCCTGCTGCAGTTATTAGTGGACTGACCTGTTGTGGACCTGCTTCGTGATGCCTGTGGCAGAGTGAGGAGTTATTGATTGTTGAATTTTGAGTGTTGCTGCACTTAAAGAAACAGAGGAATTATTTTATTACGAGCCCACCCTCATGTCTCAATTATACAGAGCTATGAGGCAACTCTTCTATTGTATTTCCTGTAAAAGTGTCTCATTTTTATCTTTGTTTTCTAAGATTTTTTCCAATTATGTCTTCCATTATATATATATTTATTTATTATCTATTTTCAGTTTGTTAATACTGGCCCTGTATGTTGCTAGTGACATGTTTGGTAGGTCAGCCCAGACCTTCATGTTGTTGTTTCACTGTCACTGTGTATCTTATCTTTTTTCTGGTTGTCAATGTTGCTGTTGTTTTCCAGTGGACCTCCTGGCCCTGCTTAAGTGGAAGGCCCATCCTGACCGGGTCATGGACATCCTTGGACGCCTTCGACATGTCAGCGGAGAAGAGATAGTCAAGGTAAGGTTAGTCAGTGAGAAACAAAGGATGAAGGTCAGGTTTTCCATGTCTCAATCTTGAAAAGATTTGTACATTTGTCTCATTAAATGAAAATGCAGTTGCACTTTCACCACATCTTGCAGGAAATCCTTCATCTTAACCGTTGTGTGCACTTTAGTTTTGTTTTTGATTTTGGGCAGATGCTTCTCACATCTTCTGCTCTGGTCCCAGATGTGACATTACATTATAGCAGTTATTTCCACTACTGTCTGGCAGCTTTTTCAAGCATCTGAGGTGTGAGGCTGCTGGCAGCGCTCTTCACTACAGTTTATTTCTGTGGGTACTGATCATTAAACATTCCTGTGAAGACTGAACTGAATGTTTAAAAGCAGGGTGGATGTTCATTCTGTTGGGGAACAACTAACTGTAATGATCACTTAGTGTTAGTAGATCCCATAAGCTTCATGTACTGGCTGCCAGTAGCTGTAAATTCCCTGGATCGTGAAAATGTTTGACCTTTAAAAAATAATTAACATTAATTGCTAATATATTTTCCCTTTTTATGATTTCTTTAGAAAACAATAGATCAAGGAAAATGAAAGATTTTGATTGTATGTTAAATTAAAAGAGAACTATTCATTTTTAATCAAGCGCATCCTTGAGATAATGAAAAATAGATATTGCATCTTCTTCAGTGGTCTTCAGGGTCCCAACATGGCCTGTCACCGTAGTGCTTTCTTCATATTTGTGTGGTGTTTACTCATCAAAGTGGCTGGTTTGACTTATGTTTTCTCTATAGATGGCTACAGCAGGTTTTATGCTTTCCTTTATCCACGTTATCCGTCAACAGTCCTGTGGTGTTTCCTGAAGCAAAACCCTGAGCAGCTGCCTGATTACTTACAACAACCAAACCAGTGTCACTGTTGCTGTTTCTTTCAGTTTCTCCAAGACATTCTGGACACCTTATTCTCCATCTTGGATGATAATACAGACAAATATGGACCACTGGTGTTCCAGTCATTGGTAAGTGTAAACAGAAAATGTAAGAAATCAACACAGTGCATGAAATTAAAACAGTAAACCATGTGAACCTGAGCATAAAAGCAGCCGACTGAAGACAAAGGCCCTCAAACAAGACAGATTAATAACAGATGTGACACACTGTCAGTCTCAATTAGTCGTGTATTGCCATGGGTCAAAATAATGCAGACACACTCCCTCAGACTCAATCATGGAGTCTCTTTTACAACAAATAATTGGCCGTTTTTGAGCATTTATCTGTCTTATTTTTTGGTAACACATTGTCAAACCTATTAACATTTTTTCAGGGAAAGAGGGAGCTTATTCTGATTTGCTTTTCAATGCAGCTAATAAGTCCGTGTGAAAGCACATGGTAGTGTTAACAGAAAGAAAACAGCTGGCTCAAAATGATTCGATAAGTCATATTTGTTTCTTAGCAACATTATTATGTGAAGCCAGCAAGTTTTGTTTTGCCAGCAGTTAGCAGTCATCTTTGCTTTATTATTTGTTCAGATGCCGGCAAAGTGAGGAGATACAGCAGGGGGGCTTTTGTCAGTTTAGTGTAGAAGAGCCCTAAGGAGACAAAGGGAACCAAACAGTGACAGAAAATTTCCTTCACAGTGTAACAGAGCCACCAGGACTCCTTACCGGAGGTTCAAGGCTTGTTCTGTCCGATTGGTTTACGCGTCACACGGACTTGTTGCCTTGTTGAAAATAATGGTGAAGGATGACTCTTCATGGCATCTATACATTTCTCTGTCTGTGAACCCATTACCTATATTGCAATAACAATGTCTCTGGCTTGTTGTGCAGCCAGCTGATTTCTGTAGAACAGTTAATGGATACGCAGGACAAATGCTGCTCTGTGCTCTGGTCGTTATTGGTACATGAATGGATTTTAAATAGCTAATAAGAAGTTATATTATTATTAGACAATAACTTAGGGTTTTAGAGACTTTTGTGGAGCCAGTGTGTTCCAACACTTTTACTGCAAGTTCAATATCTAAGCAAAGTCTACTGAAACATTATCGTCAACACTACTTGAACTACAAATGGAAACCATAAAGCTCCTGGTGCCAGCAATCTTTTCCCTCGTCTGTAGATTCCTGTACGGATATCTGTTTACAGACATTGCTTCTAGACCAGTGTTTGATTCTGGCACCAATGAAATGTTAAATGTCATAATGGATTTATGCACTGCAACCTTTTTTATGTTTATTACATGCTAGCACTCATACATCACAATCATTAGTTTTGTTATGTGAGCAGAGGTTCTGACCCAGTGTCCTAATGTCTCTTTCCCTACAATCTATACAAAGACAACACTTCAGTCACAGTTTCTGTTAAAACACCAGCTAGAAGAACTTTCTTTCAGTCATTGATATTTTTTCATCTTTCCATCTTGGTATCGGACTAGCTTGAAATCTGAATTATCTGGGCCTATGAAGTTTTAATGTTAAATTCACTCCCATTTCAGTGTTTTCCTCACTGTTTAATTCTCAGGTGTTTATCATAAACCTGCTCAGGGACAGTAAATACTACCACTTCAGGCCGGTGATGGACACATACATCCAGAAGCACTTTGCTGGCGCCCTGGCCTACAAGTGAGTGTTTTACTAACTTCTGCTTTGATAGTAACTTTAGCAGCTGGTCCACCATTCCAAATACAAACTCAGGATAAGCTAATGAACTTTTAATAAAAGATATGCAAGCTGCTATGTGTTTCTGCTTTGGTGGTGTTGTCTTCATTAATATATAGATAAAAAATATATGATTTTTCTGCACATAATTTCCCCAACCTTTGCCTATCTAGTTCTAATTTCCATCAATAGTCCCAAATAGCATGAAGGAAATGGAGTGAATGAAAAATCAAGTATACTTTTGAGTCACATGCAACTACAGATAATCTAAACTCGTCTCTCTTTTTTTGGGGGGGTGGGGGGGTCCTTAGCTCATTATTAGAATTTAGCTGTTCAACTTACAGCTTCACAGTTCTGGTTTCTTCTCATTTTTTCCGCTGCTGCAGTGATTTTCAGAAAAAAAAAAAAAGTTTATTCTTACTGTGTCTCAGTAAACTCCACAGTTAGTATAACTGTTGTAGATATATACACAGTGTTATCTGTTAATGAGCCTGAGGGAAACAACGGGCCCTGTGCTCCAAACAGAAGCTCAGGAAGACAACATAAAATAAATTACCATGTTGCAGAGAAAACACTCATTACCATTTTAAGTTAGGCACAAATTGAACAGTTCCTCACTGAGTTCTGCTCAGTGTCTTTAGGAAAGAACGCTGTGTATTATTTATTTATTTTTGGGGGTTTTCAGAGAGCTGATCCGTTGTCTCAAGTGGTACATGGACCGTTCTGCTGAGGTGGTCCGACAAGACCACATACAGGAAGCCATGAGGGTAAGTCTGACCACAGAGGTTTCCATGTTTTCATTACACGGATGAGTAAAAATCTGAACTCTGACCAGAACCACACTTAATACTCCCTGTAAAACGCACATAACTCAATTTGACTGGTATCCACTTTTGTTTAATGTTCATGCAGACATCACACGTTCACATTGTTCATCACAAACGTTCAGATATCCGTGTACAGTGTAATGAGATGTTTTCTTTAATTATTATTTGCATATTGCATCATGTTTATTACACCATTTTGCTTAATGATTACCTACTTAAAAGAAAAAAGATCTAAATTCAGATCTCTTGGTATGCAGCAAATATCCTTTCAACTCACTTGTAATTTATCTGCAGTGTTTCATGTAAAATTTGTCAGTCAACAAAACATAAAAATAATGAAATAAAAAACCCTAATCTTCAAACTTAAAATTCAAACATCAACCCTCACGTAATGTCCCTACTTGTCTACAAACAGACAGCATGTGTCTGGAGTTGTAGGCAGAGAGTAGAATAGATGTAGCATGTAAAGTGAATGCAGAATGTACCACATGTATCTTACAATGCTGCTCAGCACTTTGAAATATTCATCTGACTCAAAATCCATCTCAAATGGGTCACGCTGTCGTGTAGAAGTGGACGGTGTTAATTATTGAGGATGGTTTTGACACATGCTGCAGCTGTGGCTTCAGATCAGACTTTTTTTTTTCTTCCTTTAGAAGCCTGTCAATGATGGTTAGCTTCTCGTTGTCTTTTATAAACTTGTACACTCTTACTACACTGAACTCTGACAATTCCCTGTAAACCAGGTCATGGTATATCTAAGGCAACTGGACTTGACTGAGTTTCCTAAGGGTGTTCTGAAACACCCAAGCACGTCCAGGTGGCTTTATTTAGCATAATGCTTAAATGTGCACTCAACATTTATATAAGTTAAGTCCATGAGAAGCGCAGCCATCATGTTGTTTGTTTTTAGTTTTTATTTTTGCTCTAATTTGTCGTATAAAACTCTGTACAACTTTGAATATGTTTAAACATTCTTAATAAATTCAGATAACTATGTTTAAAGTTTGAGAAAAACAGGAGTAAATCTACATTTTTGAATTTGTCACATTATCAACAAAATAAATGACAAAGCATCAAGCCAAACATGAATGATCAAAACAATCAAGTCAATACAATTAAGTCTCAATATAATTAGAATTTGAGTAGCTGATGCTGGTGGTGTGTTTGGGGTCTCACCCCAAACACTTCTCTGAGTGTCTGAGATTAAATGCTTTCATTTGCTGTTTTATGGAACCGTGATTAAAGACCAACTTTAAAAATACTCAGCAGAAATTCTATGAAAAAAATATTTAACAGTGAGAATCCATGCAAAACAACACGTCTGGTACATGTTATGTTTCAAGCTTTAATCAGACTTTAAATTTTCTTTTTTTTTTTTTTTATTTAGTTGAACAAATTAATCTCTTTATAACCACTTTTCCACAGTATATCTTGAAATGACAAAGGATGAAATTGACATCTGACTAAACAAATATCCAGACTTTGGAAATTGATTTAATGTTTCTACTTTTTATTCCTTCTCTCTTTATATTTCTGTCACACAAACAATCTTCAGGCATTGGAGTATTTGTTTAAGTTCATCGTCCAGTCTCGGATCCTTTATTCTCGGGCCACTTGTGGCATGGAGGAGGAGCAGTTTCGCACTAGCATCCAGGAACTCTTTCAGTCTATCCGCTTCGTCCTCAGCCTGGACAGCCGCAACTCTGAGACCCTCATCTTCACTCAGGTGAGGAAGCACACTTTGCATTTTAGCCGGACAGACAGATCACTGGCTCTTTACCTATTCTTGACTTGCATTTGCTTTAATAACGGCTAGTTCCAGGAATATGTCTCTAGTTTTACTTGCAGTTTTACTTGTAGTTTAGTGTAGTTTCTCATTAAGCTTGTATTCTATCACCTCTTGCAGTAGCTGCTTAAATCTGACTTTTATCTCCTTTCTGCACCTCCTCTCTACGTTTACCTTCAACTTTTCCTCACTTCCTATCCTCACCTTCTCTTTCACTCTCCCCTAATTCTTTGGTCCTACAACTGGGTCCCTATTATTTTCCCTGGTTCTCTTCCTACGCCCATACATCACAGGGCTCCCAGCCTTGTCCAGGGCCAAATCAAGCCCCTGGCCCCAGCCCTGGCATTGTGCCTATCGCTCCCTTAGCACTAGTCTCTGCCTTGGGCCAAACCCAGCCCCCTGCCCCAGGACAGGTTCCTGGCAGTGGGCAAGCCAACTGCTCTCAGGCCTCGAGCTCCAACGCTCTGCGGCCACCTCCACTGTCAGTAAGTAGACGTCTGAAAGAAAGCCACAACTCCCAGTTTGTCGTGTGAAGCCAAGAGTCCTAATTCACCTCCTCAGCTGTTTGTTAGCCTAACATCACACACACACCTGTGAACCTGCACACCCTGATTGACTTAAGCACACATTTGTGTTAATCCTGCACTGACGTGTTACATCCAGTGGATGTTGTTCATAAACCACTGCTTGTGAATCAGCTATTATCTGATTCTGAACACATTTAATCATCTTCTAAATAAAATACAATATATGCCTAAAAATATAATCAAGTTTTTTATAAGTTTTGCACAATGAAGAAAAAACTAAAGAAGACTCAGTAACAACTGATCTGCCCATATTAATAATGTGTTTAAATCTATGTGAGGTCATTCCAGGGCAAAGGGAAAAAAAAGATGGTTTATAGATTAGTATTTCTGCTGAGACATTTTTGTGTCTAAACTTGATCCATATCAGTTTGGTGGTGAAGATTCTTCTGTCTTAGTTGCTATAATCAACTAAGACAGAAGAAGATGTCATCCTCCTGAAAGACATTTTTTATTAACTGGAGCTGAGTGTTTAGAACCTTTTAGATAATCATAACCCCTAACTTTGTGATTAAATTTAATTCTTCTTCACAGTGAATGCCGTGAATCACTCAGATCTGTCTTGTTTGTGTGCTGTGTGTTTCTAATCAGGTTAAATTGGTTTTGGATTAACTTTCCTCACTTTACTCCATCAGTTACTGTGTTTTTCTTCCTTTTGTTTTTTTAATCTCTGTCTTTGACTTTTATGGGATATTACATCTGCAAGTGAATCTATTCTGTCTTCTTCCACTCTCACACAAGCCTTTCAATACAGGGGAACAGCTGTTTTACAAAATGTGAAAATTATGAAAAAAAAAAAAAAATTGCTGTTGCTTCGTGTAAAACCCATTGCCATTGATGAGAACATGTAGTCGTTTGGGGTCAGTGCAAACTATATGTGATAACCGATTATTCATTGTTACGTACCCCTCTTGTCTAGGGGAGCTAAAGGTAAACCAAAGTGAAATAATCCCAATTTATTTACAATAAAAAAATTCTGTACAAACCCCCAACTGAAAGTGTCCTTTTCAGGTAACAGATAAACATGAAGTGTCCTACAAAAGGAACTGCACAAAACCAGCAGTACTATATTAATTCAATATAAATACAAAAAAAGGAAACTTAACCAAAGAAATCCTACATAACTATTTAATCAGAAATAACAAACAAAAACACTCTTCAAATAATCCCTAATAAATAAAGGAGGGGAGCTTCTCCTAATGAGAGGGCTCCCTAAACTCACAACAGACCAAAACACAACGCTGTCTGTTGAACAGTCAAATACCCAAATGACAACCTTAGTCCACTGACACAGTTGTATAATGAATAACACTTACTTTTAGCAAACCACTCAAAATGCAAACCTGCTACACACGCTCAGAAAACAGTCCAAGTGCATAGCCTGGCGCAGACTGACAGGCTGGAGTTCCATCCAGAAAAGGCCAGGGGCCGTAACATTCATTTTAAAAAAACAGCTTTTCCCTGTATTCACTGTGACTGAGCTTTTGCTCTTTTACATAAGTCACCTTTCTCTTCATTCATTCACAGAAACTAACACCATTAACTTTGCAACCCAGTTGCTCTCTCCATGACAAAAACCTTGGCTGTCCCACCTCTGACCTCTGCTCTCCTCTATGAGAATTCCTTTCCTATCATGGCTCATCTGTTTCTTTCCTGCTCTTCCTTAGGCTGCGCTGCTGAATTCATTCCCAGCTATCTTTGATGAACTGCTGCAGATGTATACCGTGCAAGAGGTGGCAGAGTTTGTTCGTGGTACTCTAGGCAGCATGCCGTCCACGGTGCACATAGGACAGTCCATGGATGTGGTCAAACTTCAGTCCATAGCTCGAACTGTGGACAGCAGGCTCTTCTCCTTCCCTGGTAAATGCTACATTGAACTGATCATCTGTGTCACAAACACATTATTTTAGAAAAAGGTTGTGAATGCAGTTTAAATGTATGAGTGAAAAACTTAAAATGAGTCAAGCACAAGTCTGTTAATCTGCTGACAAAGCTGTTTTCAGTCTACTCGGTGTCTTTCAATGAGGAAAATCTCTCTTGTGTTTTAGTGGTGTTAAGACTGCATTGCATTGTAGAATTTTATGTTAGCTCAACTACCCAAGTTATTTCTTTCTATGAGGTATTCTCAGCAGTTAGGATATTAATCTGCTACTAACAATAGAAATTTAATTTAGATGTAAATAATGAACGACTGTTAATCAGTGTGTATGTGTGTGTGTGTTTGCCCTAAGAGTCTCGAAGGATCCTGCTGCCTGTGGTTCTGCACCACATCCATCTCCATCTGAGACAGCAGAAAGAACTGCTCATCTGCTCTGGAATACTCAGCTCCATCTTCTCCATCATCAAGACCAGTTCACTGGTAGCACACATGAATACACAATTACACAATATATGCAAATATGACTGTTAATGCTAAAGAAATATGTCTGTGTATGTGTCATTTGAGGGGTCGGTAGTTTCTGAACTATTTGGGGTTAAAGCTTATTCATCAGCTTTGATAGAACTGATACTACAGCAGCACCAACATTCAACTTTAAGAGTCAAAAGTGTTCACTGTGAGCTTTGTTTAAACACATAATGCTGCTTAGAATTAGGCAGGAACATCAGAACAACCAAATTATCCAGTTAAAGTATCCTGCAGTCTTTGTCATGTCACATAATGGGAAAGTTTCCAGTTAGTTCTGACTTTTAGCAATTGTTGTGTCTGATAAGTTTGACAGCAATGCAGAGCTAGGAGAGGTGTGACTGCGTTTCTCCTCATCCAACTGTCCACTCACTTATCTACAAAAATATTGGCTGGTACTATTAATCACACAAGATATTGGATGACTTTAAAAAAGAGTTTTAGAGCAACAGATTGTAAAAATAAGATAACATTTATCATGCAAAACACAATTAAGAGGCAAGCAAAGTACTACTAGATACATTTTCTTATTTTTGTTATACAAACGTGCTGCAGGTGTCTCTATTTTATTATCAATGAGCTCTTACTATCCCGTTGGACCCTAACTGGGTTGAATACCATCTGTTCCATTAATGTATTTTAGTCGATTCATTGCTTTCATATAATACAGTAATTATATATTCTGTATGTGCGGTCATGGGCATTTTGGCATATGTAGCCATGTTTTTATCCACCAGCCACGGTGTCTCTTTCACTTAGACTTCAGTCTCTGGGCCCATCCTTTCTGAATTATGTCACGTTATGCTCTGCCTCTGCAGTACAGGGTTGCCATGGCAAACCTTCTTTGTTTAGGAGAAAATCTTCCTGTAAAGGTTATAAAATCCAATCAAATCCAAAAATATTCAACCTGTTGTGACTATGACAAATTGAAGACATTCAAGGGCAAATCAGCTCACACACAGATACATGAACACCCTGGAAAGGATAGAGTGAGTTCTAGTTTTTTTTCTTAATAAAGAACTTCACTTTCCCTTTTTTTGTCTTTATTCGTGTGATGCTCTTCTTCTCTTTTCCTTTTCTTCTTCCTGTTTTTGCTGTCTGCTTTCCCCCTTACCCTTCACACCACTTTTATCTGGCATTTCTTCCTGCAGGACACATCAGTGCAGGAGGAGGTGGAGATGATGGTAGAGTCCCTGTTGGATGTCCTCCTGCAGACCCTTCTGTCAATCATGAGCAAGAGCCAATCGCAGGAGGCGGTAAGGGGTCAACGCTGTCCGCAGTGCACCGCGGAGATCACTGTTAGTAACTAACAATACGACTACTACTACTCCACTTCCCACGCCACTCTTCCATCCTATGTCGAGCCACTTCTCTGTCTGTCTGCAGGGCTGGGCAATATTACAATTATATCACCTCGTTGTCCTTATTCACACAGTTATACAGTCTTGTTCAGGTATTTAAGAGACAAATTCTAACAAAAGATTTTTCTAATAATTAAATGATAAATACAATATCGATTGTGTCCATATTGCCCTCCTCTTATCCATCTTCTCATCATTCCCGCTCCATCTTTATCTGTTGTTCCATTTCTGACTAGATACCACATCCCTGTTCCCTGCTATAAATGCTCGCATGCCAAAATTCATAATAAAAAATATTATTTTTATTTACTATTTTTCATTTCCTCACATTGTCCTCTAATTATTTAAAGTATGTTTTGCTGTAAGTATTTTGTGTAATTGTGTTCTTCAATGGTTTCTATTCAGGTAAGGTTTATTTTCTAAAAATCATGCATTTTAGAAATTACATCATGGTCCACCAGTCTACATTTACATTTCACCACACTCCTCTCTGGCTCAGTCTCAGTCTGGTCTCTGCTTGCCTTGTCTACCACACCCAGTTTTTACTTTCTTCAAGGCATCTAACTTAACAGGACTTCCAAATAAGGAAGTTAAGTTTGTTTGTGTGCTCACGAACAGAAACCTGTACCTAAGCTGTAATTTATATAAAAAAATACCAAGGAATACATTTAGTCTTTAACTTGTTGGACTTACATCTATTGGGAAAGAAAGTAACTTTACTCCACATGAATATTGTTTGGAGACCAGTGTCAGTGACATCCTGCACCGACAGACTGGTGAATAGGGATCAGTCTGGGAAAGAGCCTGACTCCATCATCGCTGACTGTTCTCTTACTGATAACTGCCTCCATGTGATCGCTTCACATGACTTTTTTTTGCTTTCCTAACTGGCAGGGAGAGTACGTGTCCTGCCTCCTGTCACTCCTCCGCCAGATGACAGACATCCACTTTCAACACCTAATAGAAAACTTTCAGAGCAAGGATGAGCTCAAGGTAGAGGAAAGCCAACGAGAACACATTGCTGTTATGTCACTGTGCCACCGTGAGACAGCTAATGTGAAGACGAGATAAGAAAAGTCTAATTAAGCAGTCACGAAGATGTAAAGCACATGATGACATACTGTTGCTAAAAAGTCATATTTCCAGTGTGTTGGACTTTATTTGCTGGTATTTCAGACTTATAATTGTTCTTTTCCCTTTGCAGGAGTTTTTGCTGAAGATTTTGTGTGTGTTTAGAAATCTGATGAAGCTCAGTATTTTCCCGCGTGACTGGAACGTCATGAGGCTGCTCACCAGCAAGTGAGAAACAGAAATAATCATCACACCCTGAACACATATCAGTCTTGAAATGCACCACTACTGGAAGCTATACCCACGCCCAGCAGCAGCTAATACCACCTATGTGTGTGTTTCTTTTCTGCAGCATCATCCTGACCACAGCTCAGTACCTCTCCCCTGCTCTCCACAAGAACTTTACAGAAACTGACTTTGACTTTAAGGTAAAAGAATTAATTTTCACATTTTTCCATAGATACACACTCACAAAAAACATAAATTAAATACTACTGCACATAATATCACTTCAACCGCTAACTGCAGAGGATCATTGCATAGAGAGGAAACCTTTATTGTAACTTTGATGTTAAAAAATATCCTCAGCTGTTTTTGACAAAAGACTTCTGTCAAAAGTCAGACAGAAGCTGTCTGTCTTTTAAACTCAGTAGCTAACTTACTGAGTTTAAAAGATTTTTGGAGACCAGCGGCCAGAGTCTTCTTGCAGGACTCACATGATCCCTGATGTTTCTTTTAATAAAAGGTGTGTGTTCAGCTGAGTGTATGAACGTTGGGAATGCATGTGCTGTAATGTAAGTTTGTGTGTTACCAGGTGTGGAACTCTTACTTCAGTTTGGCTGTGCTTTACATCAACCAGCCAAGTTTACAGCTGGAAATCTTGAGTCCGGCTAAGAGGAAGAAGGTCTTAGACAAGTGAGTAAGCCCACACAGATACAGTATGCACCAACTAGCAAAAAAAGAGAAGTCACAGCATGGCTCATAATCATCATAATCATCACTTTACTGTAGTTAACAAAGTTCTCCAACTTAAAAACAGAAAACCTCAACACTAACAACCAGTTAGTGTTAACGAAAAGATTTTTTGTCTTATAGCACCAAAAGAAATTATGACAATTAAATAAATTCACCAGATGATGGGATGAAAACCTTCATAATTCATAATTATATATTTAAATTTTTATGTTTTGCACTACCAACAAGGGCTGCACGGTGGTGTGGTGGTTAGCACCGCAGCCTCACAGCAAGAAGGTTGCTGGTTCGAGCCTTGGCTGGGGGAG
>JBAMHW010000003.1:13051534-13065349 GCA_037177495.1 Rhadinocentrus ornatus | reverse complement strand
TGACGTTCCCTTTAGCGCAGCTCCACCTAGTGGATGCATAACGCAACCACAGCCACTACTGTAGCTTCTATTCTATGTGCCTTATAATGCGGTGCGCCTTATATATGAACAAAGTTTTCAAATAGGCCATTTATTGAAGGTGCGCCTTATAGTGCGGAAAATACGGTAGTTAGACTTTACTCATATTTATTTACATTTACAGAAAGACATCGTTACAAATGGTTGTTGCAATTTGCTCCAACAAATATGTTTTGTTTTTTTTAATTTGTTGAAATGAATTCTTCTGTAAATGTCATTGAGTCATGTTTTGTATTGAAGCTGCTTTCTGATTGGGAACTGCCTTACTGGGAATTGTCTGACTATGATTGTATAACAATCATATATATACTAAACCTTTCAGCACCACTTTAATATTGTAACATTAGTGTTTGCAAAGATTAACATCATGAACCACATGGTCCTCAGGTTCAGACCCAGCAGCAGCAAGAGGTCCATCATCACGTCCAGATGAGGCTGAAGTTCTTTAGTTTACAATCAATCATCTGCAGCTGGTTCAAACAAAATGACCTCAGTAACACTTTATTCTATTGTATGTTCTGCTATAAGCAGGTTAAGATAATCTTGTTATCTCATTTTCTATGTGCTGTATTCATTTTCATACGTTCTCACCACCATCAGATGATAATTAAGGCCCCCCAAAAGGCCAAAAGCCAGTCTGACAACATTATACATTTCACAATATTTCTGTGGGGAGGGGGCTTGGACACTCTGTGCCCAGGGGCCCCTGCACCTTTAATCCGGCCCTGCATACAGTTGTCTCCCCCAAAGGGGAAAACAGTTCAGTTTATGAAGTAAAGCCGGAGGTTGGCACAGGAAGAGACAGGGTTCTCCATCGGAACATGGTAATGCCATGTAATGCATTGACCATTCAGGAACCTTAAGTTTTGTGAGAGGACAACCCCAGAAACAACAAAGAAAAAGGCATGTGGGGGTTAAAACAAATGGAACAAGGGATGAGTCAACAAGCTTGGATGAAGAAGAGCTTGAAGGACAGTATTTAGCACATAGGCTGAGGTGCCATTTCCACAGGTCTGAGGAACACAATGTAGCAACTCCAAGTACTCCTGCAGTTGGACATCAATTTCCTCATCCTTTATGTCTTCTGTCACAGACTGCTTTGAAAATGTCAAAACTCCATGTCATAACCAATCCAATTTCTTATAGAAAAGTGATCCAAGAGCGTGATGCGCTACACTGCCTTGTGCTGCTGTTTGTCGCATCCCTCGTGTTCGGTTTCACCTGGATGCCGATGAGTTTTGCCTGTTGCTGTCCTTGGTCACCTCTCGTGTGTCGAGCCCATTTTATGACAACATATGTGTATTCAAGTTGAAGCTGGCTTTGAGGGAGACACAGCTATCAAATGGTCACATTGCTCATCTAAGAGATGTGTGTGTGACCGGACATAATGCTCATAAATCGGTACAAAAACAAAATTGAGGGATTGAAGAATTTCAGCAATGGTTTCATGTCTTTGGCGAACTTGAAACAGAATTCGCAATTTTTGCTTGCCATTCACAGTCAAGGCTTCCGATCTGATTATGACATTAAACGTGAAATAACGGACTTGCAGTGTGATGAACATTTGAGGGACAAATCTTCCTCGGTGGGTTTAGACACATTTCATCAGTATTTCTTGACGGGGTATTGTATTGTGTATGTTTGGGACTACGTACCTTTGTGAGCCAGTGTTTTCTGTTATGAACAACAATAAAACTAAGCTGCACTCAAGGCTTACACACAAGCCCTTAAATGACGTCGTTCATGCACTGCTAATGTTTAAATGTAACACATATACAAGGCAAGTAGATAACTTATACACTTTTTTAATTATGTTTTACTTAATAACTCTTACTTCAGTTTGTATTATAAGGTGAGTTTGTTTTAGTTGTCAGAAACACTACAGGTGTGGAAATGTATGTGTGTTTTAAATAATTTCTAAATCTTGACAAGTTGTTGAAGTCACAGTGTAAAATACATTTTTTTCTGTTCCAGATTTCAGTGATTAACTAATAAGCATGTAACTGATGAACTGACAAAATATTGTTTCAATTTAACTTATTCTTCAACACAAATTGATGTGGTTCATAAATCTTTTGTAAAAGAATAGTTCAGTAAATGTAAACATCTTAAAATAAATCCTTGTGCTTCTTTGCACTTTCTTTAATTATAAGTTATTATACTGTTGTTTTACTGGTCCAGCCCACTTGAGATCAAATTCTGCTTTTTGTACTATTTGCTGAGTATATTTGTCTGTACTAAAACGCGTTTTGACACCTCTGCTCTACAGGAAAAAATAAATCAGTTCCTCACATTGTCTGGTCATCATCTTACCTTGCAACTGTAATTATACTTTTCAGAAATGTGTGTTTCCATGTAATAAATCAGGACCACCTCGGCTAGTTAAAATATTTGAATCTATTTACAAATATAGCCTGATTTTGTGTGGCACCCACCACCACAGAGACCTCCTTGGACTCTATGTCAGAGTCAAGACTGAATGTTAGAACTCCTTCAAATATTTTAGCTTAATGACTTGCACTCAACTTTATTTACTGAGTACTTAGCCATGTAACCATCAATGTAGTGTACACAGCAGTCCCTTTACATAATGTATATTAAGAATGTAAAAAATGGACTGAATAAACAGTCAGTAAACACAGCAAATGGACTGCAATTATTTCTAGTCTTGGTGGCTACTCTGTGTTTTTATACTTCAAGGTACATTCACCCTTTCTATGTTAACACACATGTATGTGGTGCTTTCTCTATACACGAAAGAATGAATATTTTGGAGGGGTTCAGTGTTTTTCCCAGCAACACTTCAACATGTGTGCTATAGAAGTCGGAAATCAGCCAGCTACCCTCTAAGTTGCAGCCATTTGTCCTTCTGAGCCACTCAAGCATGCATACAGTCTGTAATTAATAAATTCTATTCTATTCTATTCTACAGTCATTTAGCAGACGCTTTTATCCAAAGCGACATAAATGTTAATAAAATGTCACACCTACAGCGATCAAAGTCCCCAATCCAAAACAAAAAAAACTTTTTTTCCCTAAAATGTCCATAAGAGGTCTGAGTAAGCACAAGCTGTGTGAACTTTACACACCAAATGGAAACAGTATAAGCAGAGAAGAAAAGCTATCTTGTTGTCTTTTGCTGTTTTTATGAACATGGCAGACCTGGCATGTTCTGTTTATGGTTGGCCTAGCATGAAATCAAATTGTGGAAGTTTTCATGTCACACTAAAAGATGCTAAACAAAGAAATCGGAGAGGACGCAGCTCTAGTCTTCCATATTTAGTTGGAACTGTTTCACAAATATAATCCAATTTTTTTTCCCACTAAATCATAAAGTAATACAATGTCTCATGCTTTTCTAACCATTTATCCAGCAGACCCCAGAAGCATGAGTGGGTGATCAACAAGTATGTCTTTTTTCACTCTAGAGGTGAGTTTCTGGTTCACAGGGCCTTGTACCCAGATACGGGTGTGTCACCAGTCGGCTGCCAGATGCACTTCCACTTGTTTACTTTTACTAAATTATCCCAAAAAAACTCACCATGGCACAGCATAAGGGAGACAGAGTGATCTGCTGATAGCTAGATCTCCATTCACTGAATGAGCTAAATCTATTTCTGTGGCAAAACTTTATAATTTCATATTCTGGTGGAAAAAAGTTTTTAAGGAATTAAACGAATGTGCAAACATTTTATCTTCTAAATATGTTAAACAGCTAACATATTTCTGCTGCTTTTGTTCTAGTGTACATCTAGCAACACTAAACAGAGATTTTGCTAAATGTAAGCTGTTGTTGGGCTAATAGGGTCATTATGGCATCCAGTATCTTGCAAGGGAACAATGACATGTAGACTTTGACCACTCTTGAGTCCTACCTGCCAGTATGTTCTTGTCCAGTTGTAGTTAATCCAAACAAAATAAACTTGTTTATGAAATAGGAAAAGAAAAATCACATTTTTAATGCTAAAGAAGAGTGGTGGTTACTCTTAATGTTAGCAAGCATGTTGCTGTAGAAGCTACTGCAAGGAAATCCATTGTCAAATAAAGTTATATTTGTTTGAACATCCTGTAGACACATTTATTTGGATTCATGCAAAAACTTAGAACAGACTTCACACTCCAGCCCAGTGGGGTGGTTAATAAGTTCAGCTTATAAGAATCTGAGAAAAACAGCAAAAGTGATGAATAAATGTTGTCAGGCTCTGCTGGTACCACAGTAATATACGCTGTGAGGTTGTACCCTCCACACAGGCACCTCCTGGCAGTCCTCTCTTACTCTTCTGAGGCCTATATAGGTCTCCCTCCTCCCACTCTCCTCAGCACCAACTCCTCCTCTTCTCCTCAGCCAAACCCATCCACACTTCAGCTCCTCCCCTCCTGTCCCACACCAGTAGATCTTTAGTTCTTTCTCTTGTCACCAGAAAATTTCCCTTCAGTCTTTCATCGCCTCTTGTTTCTTTAAAAAAAAAAGGCATGTATAAAAGGGAGCAACATAAATAAGAAAATGTGCAATTTAACATAGAAATATATGAAACCTGTATCTTGTTAAATCATGATCCTTTCCATCTTATATTGTTTCTTTTTTTTCAAAGTGACTTTTTTTATGTTATTTTTTCATAAACACAAGAAGTAAGCAAAAGACATGCAGCATTAAAAATGTAGGACTTGGATAACATGTTCAGGGACACGTACGTCTCCTTTTCATCACAGTGCAGTTCATATTCAAGTTACCCATTTAGTCCCTCATTGCTTCTCACTTGTTTGGCTTTATTTGGTGCTCATAAATCTTAATCAAAGCCATTGTCTTCAGCATGTAGCATAATGACTGATGCAAATATTATCAATATTATTATATTTATTTTTTTATTGTACATATGATGCAAAGTCATGCCTTTCATCTTTTTGTTTTTTAAGTATTTGATCTTATCTCCGATTTCTACTTTACCATTGATAACAATGTCAATGAGAAACCTTTACACCTTGGCATAATTGTATTGAAAAGGTCTTTTCAGGCTGAATATCTGTTAAAGGCTAGGAAAATTGTCAAGAATCCTCCTACCTGCAACATCCTTCATCATTTTCAGCATGACCTTGAGCATCATTGACTCTACAGTCCTGCTTGCCCCTCAGTTATATGATGAAGGAAATGTTCAGACAGCTTAGTGGAATTTGTGAGCGAAATTTAACTTGAAATTTTATCTGGTTTCTACAGTTAAAAATCAAATGAAAACTGGTTAGAGTGTTGAAGTAAAGGCACATGAAACACTGCTGGTTTGTGTGTTTATGGTAAAATGTGTTTCACTACTGTGATATATAGGTGTAATGATGCCTTTCATAGTTAATTTCTTTATCTGGCTTCAGTTCACCACCCATGTGTGTCTACATGCATGGACCAGAGATTGCACACTTTCCATGCATAACGTTTGTTTTTATTGCAGCTAATTGTTACAAACCTTTGCATTTTACAATACATGTTGTAGTGTGTACATTTTCTTAAAAGCGTTTCCCAGTATTTTAACATTTACTATGAATGAGAAGTAACTTCAACCTTAGATAGCCTTCTATATAATTAGTTTTTTTGTTCCATTTTCATTAACGAACAAATTACTGACATAGTTTTAAAACTGAAAACTAAGAGAGCTACAAAGGTATAGAGTTTTGTTGACATATCCTTTCACTCTGATTTTTCCAATGCCAGCTTTGCAACCTAAAAGGTACTATTTATTATGCCAACTTCTGCTTCCTCCAAGGTCTTACATATTTATAGGTAACAAGGTCTCTTCAGGAGCTTACAGAAAGGAAATGTATGATCTGTATGCCTCAATGGGGATATTTTAAAGTGGCAGTGGTCAACTTCTTTTTCAGCAAAAACTGAGGATGAAAACTTGAACGACAAGTCGAGGAACATGCTCAGCTTGGTATACTTTCCAGTTTAACCCCTGGCAAAACATTTATTTTGGCATGGCTTTGATTCAGTATAGACTTTACATTATATTATATTTGGGTGAATATGCTGAGGAGCTACTCTCCCCATAGAAATTCATTAAAGTTAAGGTAATAACACATTAAAAACAGTTTAATTTGGCAGTAGGGCACCAGGGATTTCTAATTAGGAACCTCGGCATCTTTGGTGGTCAGATCATCTCTTTGTTTATCTTTAGAAGAAGCTGAGATGGGAGGAAGAAATGCAAGTCAGGGAACAGGGAGCATTTCAGTCATAAAAAGCAAAAAATGTCTCCTGACTACCTGTTTAACTTCCATCATGCAGCCTATAAAGAGTGGTAAAATGTACATCAAAGATTACAGGTTTTTAATAAGCAAAACATAACTAACATAACTGCTTCAAAAACAAATGAGTTTTTATTTTTTATTGTTTATTGTTGTTTTTTTATGGGTCAACACATTTAGTTTTTTTCTGCAGAACACTGTGGTGTGTTGCTGGCTGGATAAAATCACAAACACACAGTAGGACCGAGACCCTGTTTGAAGTGTGTGTGTGTGTGTCTGTTTACAAGCCATAAACTGATCTGCTGTTTCACATAAACTGAGAGACAACAGAAGGTAGGAGGAGACAAAGGAACAAGTTTGACTGTCCACGTGTGTGAAATGTTTTTAACTGTACATGTGACTGCAACTTTGTGTGTCTATAAGCTTGCTGTGGGAAAATGCTTCCTGGCAGGAAAAAGGGTTCACTTTCAGAGTCAGCACTGCCTCATGCACACACATCAACAGATAGATGTACACTTTCATTCTGCTGGCATGAAATCCTGCATCTGTAACTCTTACACTGACTTCTCCCTGATCATTGCATTACCTCTAACCTCACCAAACCAACAAATGATTTGCTTTCAGTAAGTAAATAATACAACTGAATCACATGCACTTTTATTTGTTCTGAATTGTCATCAATACAGAACCGAACACACACCTGAACCCCCAAGATTAATTTAAAAGAGGCTGAGCTGCATATGTTTGAAACGCAGTAATATATTATGAGTAACATGCTAATCTATAATTCACATGCCATCAATACTTGATCAATGCTGTCTCCAGTTTTGCAACATTTTCTTTGGAATAAAGCAGCTAAAATTTTTATTTCCTTTGTTTGATTTTTTTTATTGCAGATTTTTTAACTCTGAAATAAATTTATTTTGCAAAAAGTTAAACAGTTTCTGTCTGGTTTTCATGAAACAAGTTACTTTTAAATTGATAGGTATAAAACTACATTGTAGTGACTTTTTCTTGTCAAACTTTTATGGACACACTTTCCCACTAAATCCATCAGGAAAGTGTGTCCAAACTTTTGACTGGTAGTTTACTTATCATGGTGATAACTGAGTGATGGCCCTTCACATTTTTTTTAAAGAAATGAGGTATCTCTTTACTATTATTTTCTGATGAACAGGGAACTTCTCCACAGTTTAAATAGCCACTTCTTCTGCGTTGACTGCACCATTACTAAACAGATAAGACCTTGTTGTATGGTGCTGGCTTGGTAACAAGTAACAATGATTATTTAGGGAGGATGCAAAAACATGCATGTTATTGAACTGTGGGAGGAGAACAAGAGCACCGGAAGAAAACATACACGCTCCACACAAACTGACCCACACTGAGAATTAAACCAGGAGCCTTCTTGCTGTAAGGCAGCAGCACAGACTGTTTCATCTGTGCTCTCTATCTTTATAATAACCAAAGATAAAAACCCATGAAGTTATGTAATTTTCTGAGGAGTGCTACAGTCCCCATTATGCCTTCAAATTTTGTCTGAAAGCACCTGCAGTGGAATACATGATCACTGTGGTGTTAACAGGGTCTGTGATATTTTTAATGTATTTGAATGTCTAAATTTAAAGTCCTAATTAAGATTATTATCATTAAAATGCTAATCCTTACATAAAGCAAGGCTTTAAGTTAAGTTTGTCTGATGACCAATAGTAGTCTGGCACCAAGGTTTTGTTTTTTTGTCATGTAGTGTGTGTTTATTGGCTGTGTGTATGTATGTGTGTTGGTTGTGTGTGTCCTCCTGAAGGTCTTCTGTCACTCTGTTTAAAGGTTGACTGGAGGATGTGAAGGTCAGTGACTTTTACTGCAGGTCAACACACACAAACACATCATCTTACAGTGGTAAGTGAGTCTTAGCATGTGTAATAAAAGGTTTAAAATTAGGGTTGCTTGTGGCCAGTTTGTCTTAGTAAAAGAGGATTTAACTAAGAAAGACAGATAAAAGCCAAATGGAGAAAACCATTTTGAATAATCTGATGAAAAAAAAAGCAGAATTTTTCTGTTCTGTTTTCTCTTTTTTCTTTTACAAAAACAAAAATTGAATTTAAAAATCAAACATATTAATTTAAAATGTCCATATCTGATCAACAGACTGTTAGTTCCTGGTAAAGGGACAAGTAATCAAAATGAATGCAGGCCTGTTGGGATTCATTTAAATGAAACTTATATATAAACTAACTGATGATCATTGTTTTTTTCTAAAGTAAAATAGAAATTCCTGATATTCACCGTGTATTTTTTAAATGCAACTTTGTTGATTGTGTCAATTTGCTCCTATTTATATATCAGTGTGATAAAAACATGTTCCCCTGAAACATCTGCTTGCCAGATGACATTTTACACTTTCTGCCTGCACAGAGGAAACTTTTCTGTCAGTCTGCAATAAAAACATTGAACCATGCGAGGCTGAATCTTGTAGTTTCAAACAATTATTAAAATGTTGCTCAAACAGAACAAAACAGATTTCATTCATAGATTTAGAAAAACCTCATCAGCTTGATTAAAACTTGTATCACAATACTTCTGTAAACTACTGTGCAGTCATGTAGCGATTACACCAAACCTCTGGCTCATCAGCTCCCTGATGTCAGCACTTCCTCTCACCTTCAACTAACCAGCAGACCGAGTTGTATGCTTTGGTAACACATCTCTGTTTTGTTTTTTCACAACCAGGTGATTTTCAGAATCTTTGTTGCTTAAGACTTGTTTGACTGTTGAATGATGAAGACTGATATTCACTGTGAGCTCATAAAACATTTTTCACACCATGATACGAGGCATTTCATGTCTACAGAGGCTCGTAAATTCTTCAGCTAACAGTCTTGCTCTGCACATGACCCTGGTTGGTCTGGGTTTTTGAGGTAACTTCCTATGATATGCACAATCACCCAAACACATAAAAATGTGCACCACTCCTGGATCATCAGGGTAAAAACCTTCACACAGTGTCAGAAGACATTGCCTGCACAGTGATACAAGCACATTCACGATCCAGTGATACATGGGACATCATCTGCTGATGCAGCTGTTGAACTAACATAAACCACAGCTAAATGGTTTGAAAGTCCAAGAAAACTAAATAAACATTTTTTTAAATTATATGACTAAGACAACATACACATATTTCCCCCATGTGACAGTGAACAAGGAGGAATGTACATCTGTATTTGTTCTTGTCATGACTAGACTGAAGGCTTGTTTGTGTGTTAGATGCACAGACTGACCCTAATGGGCAGAAACTGTCTGGAAAAGAGCTAACATAACACATGCTCCCTGTTTGCTGCTTCTATGTTCCTAAAGAGAGCTGCATCTGCACAGAAAAACATTTGCTGAAACCAGTCGCATATGGCATTAACCCAACCCAAACTAACACGATCATTCAGAAGATTCTAAAGATGTACAGTTTTAATTGTATTGACTGACCTGAGCAAAAACATCACAATAAAATAGCTTCTACTAACACATTTTTTGTGCATATTAACTCCTGTTCATTGAAAGAGACAAAGAAACAAAGTTATACTCCTCCTTTTGATAATACATTTTATGTGGTGGAATAGGATTTCCTCCCTTTCCACTGTATCTCCAAGGTGTGGCTCATATAGCACTGATTGCTGGAGCACAGTGCCTTCATATCTGGGCAGGTGTTGCCCCTCAGGATGCGTGCTTAGTGGTTAACTGCATGCTTGCAGTTGGTGTGGCTGTTATGGCCAAGCAACTCAGATATTATCCCAATACACAAGCCACTTGGTCCTGATTTCAGACTGTTTTAGCTGGTCATTACTGACAATACACACAGCTTTGTGGAAATAAAACACCACCCTCTTTGAATTTTAGGTTTTTGTTCATGACATAAATATCTAGTATTTACCAGGTTTTAAAATTTCAGTGTACATTACAACAGTATGTGACACATTACACTGTGTAATAATGGATGTAATAATAATTTAAACAAAAGACAGAGGCAGTGTGTGGAAAACTAAATACACGCATACAGCTTTCATAAGATTTAAGAGGCGAAGTAGCAGCTAGCTTCTGCTAATCAGTATACTTCATTGAATGACATCTGCAGGCGTGTGCATCTTTTTTAAAAAGCAGAGGTTTTGGCAGTTTGCTGGTTTGGAGCATTTAGGTGTGTTAACACAGTGCCAAGGAGGAAAGCCATCAGCAATTAACTTAGAGAAGCAATTGTTGCTGCCCATGAATCTGGGAAGGGTTATAAGGTCATTTCCTAACTTTTTGAAGTCCATCATTTTACAGTGAGAAAGATTTTTCACTAGTGGGAAACATACAAGACTGCTGCCAATCTCCTAAGGATTAGAAGATCGGAGCATGTTAAGTGTGGAAGTTTAAAAGAGCACAATTAGAAAAAATCTAATCATGCATGGCTTGTTTAGAAAGGTTGCAGGAGAAAGCTTCCTCTCTCTTAAAAGAACACCGCAACACAGCTTAGATTGCAAAGATGAATTTAAACATTTCACAAGGCTTAAAAAACCACATCCTGTGGATAGATGACACCAGAAGTGAAAATGTTGGGTGTTGTTTTGAGAAAGCTGATCACAGCATTCAGCAGAAACCCTTCCCATTAACTATCTGACACAATAGTAGGGGGGTGATTGAACTTCTTCTGCAGCCACAGTACTTGGACACCTTGCAATCATTGAGTCAATCATGAATTAGAGTCAAGTGTGAGACCATCTGTCTGATTGTTAAAACTTAGCTGAAAGTGATGCAGCTTGACATTGATCCAAACACGGCAGCAAATCTATGACAGAATAAAAAGAACAAAGGTTCTGCAATGTCAAAGTCCAAACGTCACCGTGGTTGACATGCTACAGTCAGACCTATAGAGATATGTTCTTAAACAGAGCAATGTTGTAAACAAATAGGGCCAAAATTCCTCCACAATGTATACGTACTGTACAAAAAACACTTAAAATTCCTGCTGCAAAAAGTTGCCTTTAGTTTTCATTTAAACACTGCTTCTGCGCTTTGACTTAGATTTTGTTAAAGGTAAATATTTTTGTAAAGAAGCAGTGACAACCAAAACAGGCTGAAGAAGAGACTAAAAAAGCTTTTATTGTCTGAACTGTGTATTTGACTGTAAGACACTGCTACAGGCTGTCCACACAAACACATGTTAGAGATAATCCGTAGCTTTAATTTTCTCACCCACTCCATTATTTGTTCTAAATTTTTTGTAGAAGACATTTTTGAAGTGGACAGAAAACTAAAATAGTCTTAGTACATTATATTCATGTGCAGCATGGTAAAATACATTTTTCCCACATTTTTTAGGTACAGACAAGAGAGCCAGCTTTCACCTGGATTTAGTGATCCATCAATCATAATATCATTTCATAGAAAAAGCAGGTGGTTTGTAAACTCGCAGCCTCCTTATCGTCTTCCCTGAATCCTGCTTTGTTCCAGGGCATGTCTAACACTCCCACCTGGTATAATCTCTAGTAACTATCATTAGCATTCCTCCCATATTTCCCATGCTCTGTTAGCTTCTTACAATTAGCATTCTGCTCATGCACGGCTCTGACAGAAGGATTCCCTACAGACAGCTCCTGTATCCACTTGCAGCTGAACAGCTGGCAGCAACAGGAGATGAGCACTGATGAACTTGGTCTTCTTCTCTGATAACACATCACTACTGTCTTAATATCAGCCTCATCTATGGCTGGAAGAAAGCCATCAACTGCTGTCTTCACTTTGGATATAATTTTCTTTTTTTTTTCAAGCCACTCTTTGTGTTGAAAATCTCATTTTCAGATTTCCTGTTTTATCTCTTTTTGTCTAGGCTGTGATGTTTAATCTGACTTTATTTTTCTTTCATACTCTCTCTCAGTATTGCCTGTCAGTATTCTAAATGTTTTCTCTTGTTTTTGTCCTTGCGCCTGTCCATCACAGTGATGCCGAGGTGATGATATACAGGAAAAGGACTGTAGTAAATCAGAGGAGGCTTGGACAGTAGGCTCCTTTATCCCACTGTAATATACAAAGAGAAACCAGAGGGACAGGGGCCCCCTGACCACACTGTGAAGGATATGAGTGCTGAAACTGCTAGCAGAAGGTTAAAGGCCCCTCCATAATACAGCTACTATACACTCTCACATTGATGTACACGTGTTTTCCCTGTGAGGATTTAAAACCTTTCTCTCTGCTCTGTTTTCTTTAACCTTAAACCTAAAATGTAACGTTTTAACAGAGTGACCTTAAACCTAAATCTATTCTTAACCCCAAATATTTAGTCTAATCCTAGACTTGATTAATATGGATCTCTTGAGCTTAATCTTACTTTTCTAGTGTGTGTTATGGATTGGCTCCTCTTCAATCAGTTGTATTGTATTTACTTTCTTGTACACAGCAGAAACTGTAGTAATGCATCAACATGAATGGGATTAGCTTTTTATTTTAGAGAGGGCATGTAAAACTGTTCCAATGGAGAGAAAGGACACAAAACCTGTAAGTACTCTGCCTGCTGCAAGACACTGACTTGTTACAAGCATTGAGGCTTTAATATATGTTTGTACAAAAGAGCTCATCTCAGGAATGCCATCCTAGAGTTTCATTATACTACAATTTTTATCTTTTAGCTTCTAGATTGCTTTTATAATATGATTATAATTGCATCTTCTGTTACATTGAGCCCTTTGCAACATTTGTTCAGAAAAGAACTATATAAATGAAGTTTTATGTAATTTTTTATTAGCTTACTCTTGATTGGAGAACACAAAAGGCAGTTTTCTGAAAGAAAAAGAAATATATTACTGCAGGAGCTATGCTGCCTGGACATTATTAATACACCTGAGGTGATGAGTCTGTCTGACAAGTTGGTGGTCTTTTTTGCTGTCATATTACCTTTTAAGATAAATGAAAAAACACCATGGTCTCCAAGAGGGTACACTGGCTTGTCTATTTTATTATTTTCATAAATCTCTTTTCATACAAATATATATAAAAAAAAAGTGCTTTACATAATAAACATGATTTAGGCAGACTGGCCGGGGTCCACACCACAGCCACTGGACTACAGTGCAGGACTCTCAGCCACCCAGACAAGATTGATCCTCATGTGAACTACCCTGCAGACAGAGCAGGCTTAGCCACCGACATGAAGGATGCCCATGAGGACAACACTGGCGTTAAAGATGTTAAACAATAAGACCAAATAAAAGCAACAGGTTTAAAGTATAAATAAAGGAGTTAATAAAAACAATGTACTTTGGTAAAACATAACTAAATAAATATACCGCCTGTGGAAGAGTCTCCCCTCGTCTCTCTCTCGCTCTCTCCTCCTGCCGCCGGGGGCTGCTTGGGGGGGGCGGTGGGAGCTGGGCCTTGGACCCAGCCGGATGGGGGGCTCTCTGTGGATTGGCGCCCGTGGTGGTGCTGCCTGGGGCCCTTGACTGGGCTGGCCTTTACCCTTCTGCCCTCGGGCGGTCCCGG
>JBAMHW010000003.1:13038010-13051211 GCA_037177495.1 Rhadinocentrus ornatus | reverse complement strand
TTTCGGGAAAAGCTGTCCCACAAGACACCCTTCTTGGGGTGGAAAGGGTTGGAAGGGAAGGGAAAAAAAAAAAAAAAAAAAAAAAAAAAATTAAATAAATATACCGCCTATTTTTTTGGGCGGTATATTTATATAATATATCAAATAATATAGAATAATATAGAGAAGAGAAGCTTATAATTAAATAATAGTTAAAATATAAATCTATAAAATAATGAAAAAATAAAAAAGACATAAAATAGACAAACAAAAAAGATAACAATTTAGTCAAAAGCTATGTTAAAAAGGCAGATTTTGTTCCAATTTTCCAGTATTTTGGATTATGACTATTAACCTGCAAATCTAATAACAATCCCATAATTCTCAGTGGTATATTTAGCAAATGGTAATATACTATAGTCATAAGATAGTGAGCATTTTACCTGCTTTAAATGAGTGTGTTGTATGGATGCTGCATGAGCTGTGGGTCACTTTATACATTGAAAACATTTTAATGTTGACATGTACTGTGGGACCTGCCTGGTTCTTTGGCTGAATGGTAAGATAGATCTGCGATTTTGCCACATGTTTTTTGCATGTTTTCTTGTGCACTAAAAAACACATACTCCCACTTAACCTTTCAAAATGACACCACATAATTAAAGAGAGCAATTGGTCGATGTGTTTTTAACAGCATCTGCAAAGCAGTTACAGTATAACTGCTGTAGTAGACAAACATAACTGTGAAACAAGAAATATTTCAGGCTTTGCGTTCATTTTCACTGAGGTCCATATTTTTGTTTGTATGAAACTGTAATGCCTGCAAGCTTGATATGCTATGACATTAAAATGAGCCGCTAATTGTTGCTGCATTGAGTGTAGCATTGTAGTTAAACCACAGCACACAGTACTCTTTCCAAAAATCAGTTTTGACAAACTTGAAACAACCACTATATTTGAAATAAAAAAGTCCTTTACAAGATATGCTAAATTCATCCAAGACAAGCCAATTTGAATTATAAACACATTAAAAACAGTATGCACTGACCAAAGTGCTGAACAGTCAAAAGATAACAAATGGCCTTTTTTCATCGATGTACCACCTATGGTGCAAAACCCCAAAACATTTATAAGCTTTCAAGGTCCAAGAAAAAGAGGTCCAGTTTCTGGTATTAAAACTCATGAGACAACCATGACCTGGATGACTGAAGAATCAACACTAACACACTGCCGTTCATTGTATTATTTAACTATAAGCAATTATAATCATTGTCTGTTATTTTGTGATGACAGTCTATCCTTCCTCTCTTGAGGTGGATGCAGAGATTTTCACCCTGAAAGCTTTAAAGTTACTGTACTTTTCGTCATGCAACAGAGTGGAGGAGGTTAAGAGTTTGAATGAAGAATGAGGGTGTGTTCCACTAGATGGGAATCTAAGAATGGATTCTTTCATATGGCTTCTCATTCATCAGGATGGAGTTAAAATGTGTCAGCTGTCAGTGTTTTGGGCACGTGAATTTCTCAGTTTGAAGTTTTTCCCACATGATAGAGATTAGGAGTCCAGATACGACCTGATCCTGTTTCTAACCCTCTCCTTCCTCCTTTCTTTCACACATGTTTATCTTTCTAATGATGAGGAAGAGGAGGAAAAAGAACACAGAAGAGACACATGCCTTTCTGTTCCCCTTAGAATATCAACACGTGAGGTATGAGGGAAAGGTAAAGTCCTCCTCTGGCTGCCCGATGCCTGCCTGCTTGTCCAATTATGGACTAATTATAGTACATTAAACAGTACAAAGCTCATTAATAGTCTCAGTATTATTTGTTTAATTTTTTGGAAGGCTGATCTGCAGAGGTGTGCTGCTCCATATTTGATTTTTTTATTTCAGATTTTTCTTTAAAGACTGTAGAAATTAGTCAATTACAATTACTGGGACCAGATTTACAAATGGCTTGCTCCATCACTTAAAGCCCTTTGGTTGCTGTCTTAGAAAGGCACCCTGATAAATTTGCAGTGGGACTAGTAAGGACAGGATCAAACTAAAACACTGAAACAAAGAAAATAATAGAATTCATTACCCCCAACAATGCTTTAGTCAGTCTTGTGAATAAACACGTTCAAATCAACGCGTTTTTGATTATGTTAATTTTTCTGTAAACGCTGAACTGAAGGCAACACATTTGTAAATAAAGAACTTGAACTTGTTTGGATTATGTGGTAACCTATGAGTCACTGCTTATATTTTTACTAGTTACACCAACTTTACACTACGTTACCCACAATGCATTATGCACCCTTGCTGGTGCATTTTCCAAGCTCCTATTCGGAAATGACCCCCTGACTCCCTGCCAACAGCCCCAAACAACCCAGATCACTGCCTGTAGCCTTCAGGGGTATGCCTTCCCAACAGCAGGTTAGTTGGTTAGCTCTAACTTAAAAACTGAAATGCAATTAATTTTAAACTGGTTCATGAGAAACATGAACTTGCACAACACTGACTTTAGTCCAAGTACACACATAAAAATTAAACAAACTGAGTTATCGTGTAACCATTAAATCACAGGTTATCTCATGGAACTCACTGTTAATTAATGGGACTGAGTTGGATTTTACTTGGTCTGCATGGCAGGCTAGTACCAAGAGTTTACAGACACAAATTAGACATGTTCAGAGCTCAGAAAAGTAAGACCTAATCACCAGTTGTCATTAGAAAAAAAAAGACATGGAAACATATTCTAATGTGAAGTACAGCATAAACCGACTCACACAGAGCAAATGTCGACAAATGGATGCACCCAAGACCCTTGATAATGCCAGATTCTACAGTCATTTAGCAGACACTACTCTCCAAAGCGACATACATCTGAAGGTGGTCAGCCAGTAGTGTTAAGGGTCTTTGCCTAAGGACCCAACCGGAAGGTGTTATATTCGTCCCTTGTGAGATTCAAACTCAGGTCTCCCACATGGAAGACAAAAACCCTGGCAGAAAAATAGAAAACAATATCTAGTCTAATTCTTATAAAATCACACTTAAATAAAATGATTTGTTGTCTCAAGATTGTAATTACTCTGGAAACAAGTAAGCTGAATGAGAGGGAAATGTTCCCAGACCAAGTCTGAGCTTCTTAGGAGCGGCCATGTTACAGTAAGAATGAAAGTATGCCGGGGATAAAAAAGGGAAGTTTGGGTCTGTTAAAAAGTAATACAGCTGAGTGGGAGGTCCTGTCATGCTTTTGTGATTTTCTCCTGCTTCACTTGTTTGGAACAAAAGAGCCTTATGGTCACTTTTTTTCTTAACATCCAACTTACTATGAACAACTTCTAAAGAAATTTGTTGCTATTTGATTTCTGCTGCAATCTGCAATATTTTCTGGATTAACGTACTAAGAATGGGAGCTTAAAGGGACAAATGTCTGGGGGGCATGGAAGAACAGGGATCCAAAGGATTTCTTTTATTGCTCTGCTGCCCACATTTTTCTCAAATTACCATAAAAAAAAGGTCACACCCAATTAATACAAAAGAAAATAAAGTTAACTTTCCTTGTAAACCCATTACTACTTTGGGTAATCAAGTGACATATTAAACAAAGAAACCACATCAATCACATAATACTGTGACATTTCTGCCACATTGCAGCAGTTTTGCTTTACACACCATGTCATGCGCTAGCAAACGGTAACAATTTTTCTTTCACAGGGAACTGCCAAGCTTAGTGGTACTGTTCTGCTTAAAATAGTGTATTAGGTGCATTCTCCAACCAACCTCTCGACATGAGGTGGGCTAACTGTCTGGTCCCTCAATTCCTCATGAGGCTGACAGCGTCCTCCAGTGAAAGCAGGTGTTTTGACTTCAGCAAACACTAATTCAGCACCGTCTTTAATGTGTAATGTCTAAAGACGACACAGAACACACTATGGAACTACTGGAACACGTAGCTAACAGTGAAGTTGCAGGAAAAAGATAGAATGCAAACTAAGGTCATCAATCACTCCACCTTCACATACAATTAATACTGACTTTCTACTCAAACAAATAAGCATACTCGTTAAAATGTTGATTCCGTGCCATCTGCTAACATTGGAAATGTGGACACTTAGTTTGTGTTTCCAGGATAAATAAAATAAATAATCAAAACCATGTTGCAATGGTTTGCAACTACAATCATGAGAACAGTTGTTGCAGTTCAAAACACAACAAGCCCAAGCCAATGCTGAGAAATACACCGGAAAAAAAGTACACCTTAGTGAAACCGTTCGTTTGCTTCCTTTGCCGGCGTGTCTGTCCTCGTTGCTTTGCGTGTGACATCACATAACCAAGCTCCAATAAACCCATTGCTTTTGCATTCACATGCGACGGTAAATTTAACACGTATATTTGTCGGACCAGGTGTGGTTCAATCGATGGTTTTCATTGTCAATTTTGTATTTTAGGGTGTAGAAAGACATGATGCTAATGCTACTGTTACAACTTCAAAAAACAACACGTGTTGCATTATGGGTTTAATATTGCTAGATTATCAAGTGTTGTAATAATTTTACTCCATCAACCTAGAAATGCATAAAGGCTTTTGATTTTTATATATAAATATATTTCTTCTGTTAGAACCATAGACTGGACCACATGGAACTTGGTTCTGGGCCGCATTTAGCCCGTTGGCCCCCATTTGAAGAGACCTGACATCAGTTATGATGGATGCAAAATTATCTAAAGGTGCCCAAGATTGAGAATGAAATGAAAAGAAATTATTATGCCACAATAGTTTCACAATCTACTCTCTGATTCTAATATGTGAGATGGAAATTTAACCATAAGCTGCTGTTTCGTGTATGGACGAGTTAATGCGACATGATGGACTCATGGCTCTTAAATAAAATGTTTAAGCCCCAACCTTGAATACTTTTCTAACACCAAGCATTTTGTTGAGTGTGAGCAAATTGTTGTTCTTAATATGTAAAGCACTTTGTGCTGCTTTGGTGTGAAAATAAAGGTTGCTGTATGAATAAAATTTTATTTTATTTGATACATTTTAGACTCTAACCATTGCAATATTTAAGTAGAAAAGTGTAATACGGCATTACCTGGTGACAGAAATTTCTCTTTGACAGGCTTCAGATAAAAACGCGAAAAAAAACCCATCACACACACCCACACAAACCATAATACACTTTCATCAGTCTGGGCTGACTGGAAATTAAGATGCTTTAATGTAAACACAGCTGCCAACAACAGTGCAGTGCTGCTGTCTCATTGAGACTTTATCTGTGATTCTGATGTAAGTCGAGAAAGTTCCAGTGTAGGTGATGAGAAGGTTCTGCTGTTGCAGATCTCTGGAAGCCGATCAGAGGGAAGTGTACTCACAAAGATGGATAAGTGGCAAGAAGAAAATGATGGAAGTATAACTAACTGAGAAGCAGAAGTATAAAATTCTGAAACAGGATGTAAGAGATAGAAATCAAGACCAGACACTAATGAACTGTAGCTTATAAATACTTCAAATCTAGTAGTTTTTTTCTGATATATAAAAGTTTGGTTTGAACTGCAAAATAAGAAATTGAGTTCACTCATCAAACTTCTCATGGTGAACTAAAGCGTAAATACACAAAGATCCCATGAGTATGAACTATGTTTCCTGTTTCTTTGTTAAACCCACATGAATTACAGTTACAGCTGAGTAACAAAGTGCCATTCACACACATATTTTACACACCATGGTGAATCACACTCAAATTACACTCCAGCTTCCATCTATTAAGTTGAAAGCTGCCTCTCAACAGATCAAATAGGGAACAGTGTTTAACTGCAGCTTTCCTTCACTACACGCTGCCCTTAGATTGCGTGTCTATCCTCCAAAAAAACATCCTCTCACACTGCATTCACCCCATGTACCTCTCTATACATGACTGTTTTTCCTTCGAGGCCTGCGCAGTTCATTTTTCTACTCTTTACTGTTTTGTTTCCCTCCCAAATACACAGACTGCATTGTGTGTTTATTCAAGAGAAATATTTTATTTGGTAATAAACCTATTAACGGTGTTCCAAACAAGTTTGGAAACTTATAGAAACCATATAGACTTATTGAATACAACATGATTTTAAATCGTACATGTTCATAGAAAAAGTGTCAGTGTGATTCAGTCTTGACTTTCCATTCCTTATTATTTGGTTAAAGTTAATATTACCATTTTAATGTATAATTTCTACTAATGTTGCCTTGTCAGCTACATTTAACCAAAAAATTATTAATAAAACACCAGGTACACAAGTTGTGTGTTGTATTTATAAGACAGAAAAATATGCATTTGTAAGTCATTTTAAAAATTTTTACTTTTTTAGGCACTCATTTCCTGGTGAAATGTCTAGTTGTTTTTTTAACCCTGAATATTGATATATATTGAAGACATATTGAAATCCTTTAATATTTATTGAGAAAAAATAACTGTTATTTGTTATGTAACTAAATAAAATGTCTGCTTCATGCAGCAGCTAAATCAGTAAAGCTTGGAGGATTTATTTAGCTGTGTATGGCCCCAATTACTATAGTCCAGAATAAATGCCAGCAAAATCTAGTTCCATCAATATGTGTGCACAGAATAGGTACTTTTGTGGTGAGCTTCCCTCACCACAACATTCACCTGAGGTTGGGACAAATAAGTTAACACTGCATGAAGAGGTGAAAATTAGCTCTGGTGAACTCCTGATGTATGGTCTCTAACAGGATGTCCTCTTCATCCGCCTGGCCTTCCTCTACCCCTCCTTCTCTCCTCACGCCTCCTGCTGCTGCTGCTCCTCGGGAAGATGGAGGCAAGTGAAACTCTGGGGTGTAGGTGAAACTGAAGGATGTGCGATAAATGAGGCCATCCAGTCTAATGAGAGACAGAGGAACAGTGACGATGCGTCGCAGACTGCGCCAGCCTTCACTGAAAACGGAAACGTCAGGGACGACACAGAGCAGAGATTTTGGGGACCTGGTGGGAAAAACACGGAGATGTAGGAAAGAAAATGTGATGCTGCTCAGTCGGACTGGAAAACAAACCCTGCAGCTGCAATAACTGAATGTTTGTTCATCAGTTGTTTGCAAATGAGAAGAGGAGAACTCAGTGGCACGTGAACTGTTAGCAAACACCAGACGTTGTAAATGCCACATTCCAACAGACGTCAAACTACAGTTCTGGCTTGAATAGCTGTGGAGTCACACTTCTAAGTGGCTGCTGCTTCACATACAAACAGCACTTTGTGGACAGCAGACAGAGTTATTCAAACAGCTTTTCTCCACTGAGATTCTGGGAGGAATATTTGCAGAAACTCATGGTGATTTGTGCAGAGACTCTGAGTTATGATGCCTCAGCACTTTAGGTGTGGGATCTGAGGTGGGATCTGACGTCAGAGCGTCATTGGTCTTGGAGGGATTCAGTGAAGGGGTGCATAAATGTCCAGATTCTGTAGAGCCTTTCTGTAAATTACAGTCTCAACAGAAGAGTTAGACAGAGGACTGTTCCCTGTAGTAATTTGAGTATTTTTATTGGTTTTTGACTTTATCACAAGATTCTTTATACTGCTCTGGTCCAAGTTTGGTCTTTCAAAACAAATGAGTACAAACAAAAAGGAAAAGTCAATAAATTGCAGCTCATGTTTTAAATTTCCAGAATACAGTTGATGTTTTTGTGAAAGTGTCAATCTTCTCTGTTCTAAATATGTCAGAATTTTGTCCTGAACAAATGAAGAAAG
The DNA here is from genome assembly GCA_037177495.1 of Rhadinocentrus ornatus. Lineage (NCBI taxonomy): Eukaryota > Metazoa > Chordata > Actinopteri > Atheriniformes > Melanotaeniidae > Rhadinocentrus > Rhadinocentrus ornatus. The sequence continues at coordinate 13,043,505 of JBAMHW010000003.1, read as the reverse complement.
AAACCACAGAAGTCTAAAAACGAATAAGGATATAAACAAGGAAAACAAAAAACAAAATCATGCATGTTCTAAATGGGAGAAATGACTCGTGGTCAGAAATGGATAAATTTGGTAAAAGTTTTGATAGAAATCTGACCAACCCAAGACTGCTAGGATCTGATGCAGCTTAGAAACTGAAGTTGCTCTGCATAACCAATAGATGAACATGTTATCTTCTTCGCTGTGTGTCTCATCTTCTACTTCAGTAATTCTTGGTGCAGCGCTGCCTCTGGCAGAGAGTGGAACACGTTTATTAAAAGGTCCAATTCGTGTGAGAAGTGCAGCGTGAATGCAGTCTTGGTTTCGGAAGATTGTTGCACCCACCCAACTGAAACAGGTCCCCTATTGGGGACTTTAAAATTTTAGTTTTGACTTTCCGGGCGTTACACGGTCAGACCCTCACAGTTTATTGTCGACTTGCTGTGTCCCTTCTCCTCATGGCACACCCTTCGGTCTTTAGGCCAGAACCTCCTGAAGGTCCCAAAGACCCATTTAAAAACCACGGGAGACCTGGCTTCTCAGGTTATAGCCTCTAGACTCTGGAGTGACTTGCCCCTGTCCCTCTGTGTGGCTGACACTGTGGACTCTTGTAGCGGATTCACCCGGCACATAAAGATTGAAACTTTTATTTAATCTTCTGAACAAATTAAACATCATGCTGATCTCATGAGAATTATCCATGTTCACCATCGTTTTCTGTTCCCCAAAGTTTCTCTTCAGGTCCCCAGACACCTCCTGATCCAGGTGGCACACACCAGACTGGCGATCCTTCAGGAACCCACATCCAGCAGGTTCTCACTGATAAGGATCTGTCCAAACTGGCTCACCACATAGTAAGGTTTGGACCTACACCTGGAGGCTCACATGACATCCGAGTTTATCTGGATGACATCGATTTTTACCTGCAAAGGTATTTGCATGCTTCTGTTCGTGACTAAATCTACCTGATTAGACTGACAGCAAGCCGTGATGTCATAAAGTTTATTAACAGATGATGTTTAAAATAATTATTCTCTCTTTTGCCAAGCTTTCCTCCTTTGAATCATGTCATGGGTCCCTTGGAATTAAGATTTCACATTATTAGTGTCCTGAGACTGATTGATAACTGATTAATTTGACTAGCTTGAATTAATTAATTTATTAAATTAATGGATTAATACTCTAATTGTGACCACACAGCCATTAGATCAGTATTAAAGTTATCTGTGTGGTGGTGCCGAAGGTATAAGATTATTATTTCATAATTTTATGTAAATATTAAAAATATTTATTTTTATTAAACATTTTAATGTTTTAAATCTAAATAATATATCAATAATCTAAATCACTACACATTTTTTTTTTAAAGCTGCTGGAGGGTTTTTCTTTGTTATTTAGTTCATGAAATTATTTTCTTGTGTCCTGATCTGTGGGTTTTGGTTTAGTAGTTTTGTCATGTTATGTTTTTCTTTGTCTTCGTTAGTAGATGTTTCTGTTTTTGCTTTCTGCTTCCCATCATTCGTGCACCTGGTTTGATTAGGCTCATTCACGTCAGCTGTTTCCATTTAGTTCTACCCCTTGGTTTCAGTCCATTGTTAGTGTTTTTAGTTGTAGTCTTCACGTCATGTCATGTTTTGGTTCAGGTCATGTCACAGTCTTGCTTCCATAGTCTTTTGTTTTTTAAATGTTTTCATAACACTTGGAACTACACTGATCAAATAATTCAGACAAGAAGCAAGTAATCAAAGTCTGTCTAACTTTTTGAGTTATGGTGGTAACAGACAGACAAACCAACGCCATGGTGGAGGCAATAAGATTTTCACCAGTTTTCATTGATACAAACTTTTGCTAAGAACATGAAATATTTACCCACGTTTAATTTGTCCATTTAACCCAATGCACCTCCCCCTCCATCTAATTCTGATTTTTGTTTACTCACTTAAACATGGTCTCAGCTTCACTGTTCCCAAACCAGACTTTGAGGTGTGGACTGAAGTTTTCTCCGTTAATCTCCAACATTGCAACGTGTCCTCCACCGTTCACCTACAATAACAACATAAATCATGCATGACTCTAAATTTCCCCTTAATCACCCCATTAAAGGATTAACAAGAAACAAATTTAAGAACCTGGTGAAAAACTTCACCTCTAACCCAGTGATAACAGGAAAAGGGTTAACTGGTGTCTGAATGCAGGCCAGACCCTGGTTAAAGGTGAACTCCACTGTTTCCACACCAATAATGGTCCAGCAGGATCCATCGTTCAGCACCACTTTGCTGGGGTCCCTGATGCTGGACGGGGCCTAAAGGTAATGAAAGAGTGGAGGAGATAATTGATGAAAAGAACAGAGGAAAGAGAGGGAAAGCAACTGATCAGTGTCAATAGGCAGGAATAGGTGTGGGCGTAAGGAAAGGGAGGAAATGAAACTAAGTAGGAAAAACAAATATGATAGAAGTAGAAAGAGGCTGTCTCACCTGGTGCTGTATGATGGTGTCATTTGATAGGCACAGATAAGTGTTGGGGTTGTCTCTGAACTGAAAGGCGCATTTGTGGAGCTGAGAAACTGGTTCGTCCACGTCTAGGATGGCATGCTGCTTGTTGACTTTCTGAATCACCTGCAGGCATCAAAAATCTCAGGAATGTTTTTAGAACACCAAACATAATTTCCTCTGAAGAATCATCATTTTCTTTTTTGTCATGTCTCTTATTCAATTCAAGTTAAAGGGATGGTTTGTTCCTTCTAGCTCCAGCTAACAACAGGCTGAAAACTCTGGTGTCTAAAATTAAACTTATTAAACTTAACAGCACTGAGAATCAATTTAGCAGCTCTGTGAGGCTGGGTTTTGAGCTAAATGCTAATATCTACATGCAGATTAAGACAATTTTATTATTGATTTATAAACAGCAGAACTGGTTGAGATTTATTTTTTATCAGGTTATGACACTTTCTGGGGATTCGGGGTAAACATACCAATCAAATTTTATGTTGATCGTTTAAGTTAGTCTAAGATATATTTATTTATTTGGAGAGGACTGACTAAAAAAAAAAAAAAAAAAAAAAAAAGAAAAAAAAAAAAAATGACTGAGCTTTTGCTTCATACCTTCCCTCACCTTTTAAACTTAACTGGACAACTGAGATAGAGACAATCATGAAATGCAGGCAAAGAGATTTCCAGTGAAAAACATCCCATTTTTCTGAAACCCACAATTTTTCAGTTATAAAGTGAGTATTTCACAGAGAAAGTGTCTGTTGTCTCCCCCCATCTTGTCAAACAGGCAGTTTATGAGGAACAAGTAGGATTTCCAAAGGTTGCATTTAACTAATAAAGAAAGCAAAAATCAATTTGAATTTGACTCATTCACTTAACTGGACAGATGATGGACAAATATTCAGACAAGATTTGTTGGTACAGTTAACTCTTTTCTTCTTTTTATCAGTGCATCGTTTCATCCTTAACGGTGGGCACATTGTTCTAATAAAATTCACCATTCAGTATACTCCAACAAGAGAGCATTTCACTATTTACCCACATTTCTTACTGTACTCAGGGAAAAGAGCTTGAGAACCTGGCATGGCCTGTGTTGGGGAAAATAAAACAATTTGGTTTCATGTCATGTTAAAAAGTTTGGCTGACTTGTTCACCTGACATTTGAACTGTGGTAGACTAGGGGACATAACACAGCTGGATAAAAACAAGCTTTATCATAACCAGGTGGCCTTTGTTCACATGGAGATACATTAATTAATTACCTCTGGTGTGAGAATTAACACGCTTAATAACACCCCAGAGTCCACAGCACACAGGATATTAAATGTTTGTTTTCATCTTTAAGTCTGCTGAACCAGCTTAACTTTTTGGTCTTTATATCCACTTTCCTCCTCTACAGTCACTGAACACAGAGCACAACAGAAATCAGAGCCAAGCATCTCACCACGTCAATGGCTTAGCGGGTAAAATCTCTCTATCTTAAAACAAACCATGCAGCAATAAGTCTCAACTACAAAAACATATAAAGGCACAGCATGATGTGGGTATAATTATCTTCCAGCCGAGCTGCAGCTGAGGATGTTATGTTAGCAACTTAGGAGGTACAAAGAAGAAGTCTGGTCAGCGAAATGTGAAGGATTCTGCTAAGAGGTTTGTCTAAGTATAACCTAACTGGACGATGAGAGGAACACTATCAACATTTTTGGGATTAGCAGGTAATGCACACATCTGCATGACCTACAGGAACCATGCAGAAATTATAACTTGACTCATATTTATGGTAGAAAAAATCCCTTCTTTTTTAATTTTTACTGGTTCGACTTATGCTTATTAATCTTTCTATAATGTTGAATTTTCAAGAATCTTATCTCAGTGGTAAACTGTTTTAATGTAGCTTTATTTTGTGCATAACAGGAAGATTTAATACACTAGAACACAGGTGAAGCAAATACAATTAGTGACTTCAACATCCGACAAGCTTCCACAAAAGAAAAGACTGGTCTGAGTCTCCATTTAGCTGCTGGTAGGGTCAGAATTTGCCATTCTCCTAAGGGGTCACAAGATAATTTCAGGCGGTCACCAGATCAAAGGTAAAATAAATAAATGCAGCTACATTTATCAAATTATTTTGACATTTATTATCCTCTCCCCTAGCCACGACCTTACCACAGTGGGAGGGGTTTGTGCTTTCCGATGATCCTAGAAGCTATCTTGTTGGGGGCTTTATGCACATGGTAGGGTCACCGATGGCAAATAACTCTCAATGGGAGAGTCCAGAAAACACGTGGCTTAGATGACTCATTAGATGTATAATAACATTTGTTTAAAGTTTCCCTTGCACGAACATGGGTCTCCAGGCCCCCCCTCTCGAGCCAGGTCTGGTGGTGGGGCATAAAGGCAAGCGCCTGGTGGTAGGTTCTTTGCCCATGGGGCACAGTTGGGCTTAGCCAGAAAAAGTGACAAGGGTCCCCCATCTCCTCTGGACTCACCACCTGTGGGACCAGCTGTCGGGGCCAGGTGAAGTGTGAGTTGGGCGATGACTGAGGGCGGGTTCGATTCTTGGCTGTAGAAGCTAGCTCTACGGATGTGGAGTGTCACCTCTCTGGTGGGAAAGGAGCCTGAGCGTGAGGTTGAGCGGTTATGGCTATATATACTTAGACTTGGACTAGATATACCAGTGTCCTCAAGAAGGGTTGGACCCTCTTCCACTCTGAAGTTGCTCATTCATATGAGTGTCTACATGTGCCTTTGGCAAAAGGACGCTCTAGTTTGCAGTTCTAGGACTTGTGGACACATGTCTTGGACACTCATGTGAAGAGAGGGGCGGAGCTGTCATCTGGTGGTGAGTTGGCTCAAATGGGGGAGGATGCCCAAACGGGTTGTGAGGGTCTGCTGGGAATGTCTGGTGACATACAGTTTAGACACCAACATACAAGTAGGACCTCGGGGGGATGGGCACACGGGGCTGGGTGGGCGGACAGGAGCTAC
>JBAMHW010000003.1:13024153-13037712 GCA_037177495.1 Rhadinocentrus ornatus | reverse complement strand
ATGTCTCCCTTGGAAGAGCAAATCTGTCCGGCAAAATATGGCACACAGACCACCATTCTGTATGTTAAGATGCTGGAAAGGACAGGGATAAAAAAAAAAAAAAAAAAAAAAAAAGGAAATGTCTGGTGAGTCCCCTGTCAGAAAGAGCTTCAACTTCAACTTCCAACCACGGAAGAGCTTCAACCATGTCCCGGGTGAGGCGGGGGACATTAAGTCCGAGAGGGGCTGTGTTCCACTCCTCTATTGTTGAGGCAACTAGCTGGAGCTGCGGTCATAAGGTCATCTGTGTCTATCACAGCGGTAATTCCCAAACTCATTGGTGGACGAGTAAAGCACACGTAAAAGAGCCACCACTGTCCAAAGTGCTGTACATAGGTAATATACAATGAATTCACCAAAAAAGAAAAAGAAAAAAAAACTGACTATAAAATACCCAGAATAAAAATACACACTACAAAATTCAAATCAGTTTAGCAATTAAACCTTATAAGACAGTAGCTGCCAAAATTTTGCTCAGCTTGTGCTGAACGCCAGTGCATATATGCTGTCTCAGGGGGGCCTGGGCTCAAAAAGTTTGGTTTTTTGGCTCAAAAAGGTTGAGAATGTCTGAATAGAACATGTTTGGGATGTAGTGGAATGGAAGATTCTCATCATGGATGCGCAGCCAACAAATCTGCAACAAAATTGTGATGCCATCATGTCAATATGGACCAAAATCTCTGAGAAATGTTTCCATCGCCTTGTTAAGTATGCCACCAAGAATTAGGGCAGTTCTGATGACAAAATGGGGCCCAAAACTGGTACTGGGAAGGTGGATCTAATAAGGTGGTAGGTGAATGCATATAGGGTATTTATTGCATATACTGTATATATATATATATATAGTAGATATATAATAACTTTTCTGTTTGTATTTATTGGGAGGCTAAGTTTAATCACACGTCTTAATAAAATCATGAGGGAATGACCAAGAGAATATCTGCATGCAAGGGGACTACAATCACAGTGCTCAGGCACAGTCATAAATATAAATCTCAGTGAATCAGACTATGACACTGTTGCTATGCAGTTCAAACAGGGTTCATATGAAAGGGCAAGACACAGGCAAAAAAAGGTGAAGTTAAAAAAAACAAACTACTAAACAGGAAGCTTGTGTGTGAAATGCACACAAGCCCTTCCTTCTCATCAGGCATACAGTACATGGGTTAGAAGTTACTCATATTTCACACAGACAGACACACCCAGTGCTATGACCACTGCTTGAAACTAAAAAAAACATACTTGAAGTTAAAAGTCAATGCATCTTAATGCAGAGAATGTGTCATTTCTTTTACAGTCAGAACTTAGTGTGTTGGTTAGATGCTAGACTTAGTTACAAGTATTAGTTAGGAAGACAACAAGGGGCATGCAATACAACAAAGGTGAAACAATATGGAGATAGAAAAAACAAATAATGGATGTATATATGGATGTGTGTGTGAGTGTGTGTGTTACCATGGGTGGAAGAGCTACTCCTGACTCAGTACAAACTAATTGGACCACAGAGCCGTAACAGATGAAGGCTTCACTCAGCACAAAACTTCCTTGGTCAGCACGCTGGTCATCTACTACACACACACACACAGAATTAACCACGAATAATAATATTAATAGACATATTTATATTATAACACACATTTTATAATTTAATAGTTTAATGTTTGCACTTTTTTCCGTTTTCTCATTAAATAATCTTTTCCTTACGATGGTTAACTTTTCTCCTGATGGATGAATAAAGACAAACAGATAGTAGGTGTGTGGTGATGGAGAGGATAGAGTGCTGATGGATGAAGCTGAGGTTTTGGTGGTGGGAGGTCCGTGGACTTTGAGGACTGTGCTACATAAATAACCTCACAGAACTTTAGACGGCCCTCCAGATATGTGTGAGGAAAAGGTTGGTGAATAACTGTGCATACAGAGACTGTATTAATGCAGGGTGGCCGGGCAGTGACTGGAAGGTACAAGTTTGATGCCAGCAAAGGCCACAGCCCATCCCTGTTTCAGTGTATTTGATGCAAACTGACCTGATGACGACTTGACCCTCATGACACTTCAGATTATACAGATGTAAAAATTTAATTCTTGACTTCATGCTAAATTACAAAACTGTTAAGTTAACACACTCAATAGAGCAGCGACCATGCTGCTTTCAACTAGAGGCTTTCATAAATGCTTTGTTACATTATGGAAAATACGTAATACACTACCTTGTGATGAATGTTCTTTGAAAAAATGATAAGACATTTGCATTTTTGTATTTAAAGTTCAAATTTAAATCATAGATTGACCATGATATGACCTTTCCAGAGCACAAGACAAACCTGTAAATACAAAGGTTTGAATGTACTCTGCTGTACAGTTAGCCCACAAGCTGTGACACAAACTCACCCAGGGTGATGGTGAAGGCTGTCCACTGTCTGGCGCTGGCTATGAAAGCTTCTCTGTCCATAGAGAGGTAACGAGTGCTGACCGTCTGAGAGCGCAAACGGTTAAACAAAGCCACTCTGGAGCAAGATGAGATACACACTGCAAATACACAAAGACACTATGTAAAGGCCCTCTAGGCATCACAACACTGTATCAGCTTACAGGATGAGATGTATCAGTTAGTAGAGTGTAAATCACATTTGTTTTCTGTTCCATTTCCTTCTCTTTACCCTGATGCCAACTACCACTAGTAAAGGTCAAGTTATGTCTGCTAGAGTTTGGATTATGGGAATTTTGTCAGCTGTTGATGCAGATATAAGATAAGATAAGATAAGCTAAGATAAGATAAGCTAAGCTAAGCTAAGCTAAGCTAAGCTAAGATAAGATAAGATAAGATAAGATAAGATAAGATAAGATAAGATAAGATAAGATAAGATAAGATAAGATAAGATGAGATGTTAATAAAAGTCTTTACATTTCCCACAGAGAAATTCAAATGTCTCAGCTGCTTCCGTAGCAGAATGGTGCATAATAACAGAACAGGAAAGTAGGAAAAAAACATACAGTGCAACTCAGAAGGAAACAAAAATCTCTGAAGGAATTATAAGCTATAAACAGAGATAATATAAATAAAATAATGTGGAATAAAAATAAAATAAGATACGGTAAACAAGTCCATACGCAGTAGCTGTGCAAATGAAAATGAAAATTGTGCTCATTCAAGAGTTTAATTGTGATGGGAATGGAGGACCGGTGGAAGTACTTTTTTTTTACATCTTGGGTGTAGGATGGGAGTCTTACTGAATTGCTTGCTTGTTGCTCCCACATACAAGGGGTGAGAGGTGTTGGTCATGATGAATGTCAGCTCAGCCAACATCCCCCTCTCACACACCACCTCCAGTAAGTCTAGACGGCTGCCCAGGACAGAGTTAGCCTTTCTCACCAGCTTGTCCAGAATCCTCCTGTCCTGCTTAGTGGTCCCACCTCCTGAACAGACCTCTGTGTAGAAGATGGCTGAAGCAACTGTGGTGTCATAGAAAGTCTTCAGGAGTGTCCTCCACACTCCACAGAACCTGAGTCTTCTGAAAAGGTGAAAACAACTCTTGCTCTTCTTATACAGGACATTTGTGACAGGTACCTGCAGTCTTCCACCAATTTGATGTCCAGCACCTGGATGTTCACTGGAACAGAATGGGATCTACTCTTCCTGTAATCAATGGCCATCTCCTTTGTCTTGTTGGTGAAGTTTGTTGGTTCAACACCAGTTGACAAAGCTCTTGATAACTTCTCTGTACTCCAGGCCTTTCCCTTCTCACACAATGACAGTGCCATCTGGAAATGTCTGGAGATGGCAGCTGTTGTTGTGGCTGAAGTCTGATGTGTACGGAGTAAAGAGGAAAGGGGCCAACACTATCCCCTGTGGGACCCCTGTACTGCATCCCACCACATCAGAAGCAGTCCTGGAGCCTGATATATACTATGTCTATCAGTGAGAAGGTCATATACATGTGCATTTTAAAAGTGTAAAATGTGCAGAATGCCAGCATAGGAGCGACCCAACTCTGGGTGCTGGTTCACTGTCCTATAAGTGGAGTTTTCGACTGCCGCCCTTTAGCCCTGCTGACAACAGTTTCCCAGCAGCAACTTTGAGTATATAGCAAAGAATCACCTTTCAAAAGCAAAAAACCAAACAAACTAAGAAACTAAATGAGATAGCTGTAAGTGTGTGTTTGTTGATGTTTTAGATGACTGATTCAAACCTGTGATCTATCAGAACACAGGTCACAGTACTTCGCAGCAAACTGTCAATCAGCAGCCAACATCCAGACTTGACTGTGTGGCTTTAAGGAAATAATATTTCAATAAATTCCTCAAGCTTTTTGCTCTTTACTGGGTTAATTAGATTTTCCTCTTATTTTTTACTTGTGCTCCACTACATTACAAATCTCTGTGGACTCTGCTGTAAAAGACTTTTGCCCATTTAATGGTCATTTAGCTGCGTGGTCTTGCCCTATGGACTCTATCCTTTCCACTAGAATACCAATACCATAAAATAGTTGAAAATTTAAGCTTAAGCATACAGCTTTAAGCATACACTTTTTCATTCACCCTTACTGTTTTCTTAAAATATTAAAACTGTACTTCTTTCAAAGTTTTAAAAACATTTAATGTTATATTGCCTAATTTTTGATCAAATAAAATACAACTAGAAGCACCGGGTGTCATCCAGTGTTCCTTGTCTTAATTTGCCGATCTTTCCCCTGTATATTCTGTTTTACCTCTGGTTCCTGTTATTTAGTACATCTGGTTTGATCTATGTATATGTACCCCTTGGTTTCTTTTGCAGTTTACCAGTTCATGTCTTGTTTTGTCCATGTCATGTATCCGTCGTGTTCCCCATTCCGGGCCGCCAATATTAAAACTTTGTTCCTGCACCTGCCTGCCTCTGGCCTCTCAGTCCTGCATTTGGGTCCTGACCTCCACTGCACCGTAAAACCCAGAGAGCACAGACCTCTGCCGAACCATTGCAATTTTTCACAACTGTGGTCATAAGTTTCAGAGTTAGATACTTTAATAGCAAAATTATCCTTTTCTCACCATGGGCAGGCGAAAACCTGCATGACAACCCAGTGCTTATGTGACCATGAACAGCTTGCCTGTGAAACCAAACCCTGCATCATACCTGCATTGGTGTTGAAGTGAGCAACATGTTCTCATAGTTAGGTTTTTAGTTGTTTAGATAGAAAATTATCCATAATGTCATACAGTTATACTGACACCCTCAGTGTGAAAGCTAGAAAAAGACAGGAAACCAATAGATGTTTGTTATTGTTACTGTAGACACAAGAGAGCAGAGAATGTGTCTAAATGTGAGGGAAAGAGACCAAGCTTGATCTTAGGAGATTTGAACCTGCAACACTAAACTTGAGAAGAGGAGATTTGAAAGGAAGAACAACATTTTTGAGAGCAAGAAGGGACTTTATGAGTGTGAAGGCAGAGTTTTGAGAGAGAGCAATCTGATATTTTAGCGTCAAAACAATAAATTTTGCTCTCAAATTAAACAATAATGCTCTTGATTAAAAATGGGGAAATACCCCCATCCATCCATCCATCCATCAATCCATCCTTCCATTTATCAAATTTGTTCATCAATTAGTTTTTTTTATTTGTATATTCTTATCTATTTTACCAGTCATGCTCTATTTAAGATTGCAATAAATAAATACAGTGCGACTCACAGTCAGCATTTTTCATAGATTGTCTCTTCTGGGAGGGTTTGGAGATGACTTTGATCATTCTGCTCTGGAAGAACCCCACTTCATGTCTGTTACCCAGGAAAAGTCTCAGCAGCAGGCTGAAATGCTTCCTCTTATCCTGATCAGAGATGAAGAGGGACTTTGCACAGGCAAACATCTGCAGCAGAGACACAGAGTCAGTCATTGTGTGAAGGAGTTCAATTTTAATTAAAAGCTGGATTATATTTCTTTGTGTAAATACTGAACTGAATGAAAATTCAGTCCTAAACTTCACTGGTAGCAACAGGAAATGAGCCAAATTAAGAATTTGGTTAAAAATTCATAAAAAAAAGTTGCACCCTGACCATATTTTATTTTTATTTTTTAACAACGATCAACAAGCCTCTAACAAAAGGCTTGAAAAAGAAGAAGCAGGTTGTCTTCAATTCAGGGGAAAAATTATATGTGAAAATTTAATATTTGCATTCCTATATTAGCTGGATACTTTGATAGCTCAGCTGAGACTAATGTCAAGGGCAATTGTTATAATTCATCTTTTGCTGGTACTGTGTCATCTCTGCCGTGGAATGTGTTCTTTAACAAACTATCACTGTCTCTAATTACTAAGAAGATTTACCGTGACCCTATACTGACCTCTCACAACACAGCTTAGAACTGCATATATTGAAGACAGCTTTTTTTCCCAAGAATTTGTTGCAGCACAAAAAGGCAAACCCAGGAACACTCAATAATGCCCAACTCATCATTTTAATGGCTATGCTTAAGAATTCTAGTAAATCAGAACCCTGTGGTTCTTGAAACGATCCTGGCTGTTCACATCAACTTTCTTTCAGCTGCATGTTACAGCTTGGATATTTTTCCAGGCCTCAGAAAAGTGATTATACTTCCCATTAACTTGTACTTATGCACAATTGGAATCAGTAGTTGTTTAGAAATGGCTCCAAGACATTCCTGACTTGAGCAAATCTACAATCATCTTTGTCAGATCTGCATTAAACACCAGATTTTCCTTTATTGCTGTGATTTGTTCCATCCAGTAAATGCATCCAATCCCCTTTTATTTTCTTATCTTTCCATTTCTTTTTTTTTAACTTTGGCAAAGGGAAGCTACAAGCTGGAATCAGTCGTGGTAAAGAACAGGAAGTAAAGAGCATTAATGCTTAATGTTTTGGGACTTTATGTACCCCTTAATTATTTAAAAAATCAAAAACAGATCTTTCCCAGGATAAATAAAAACAGTGAGTGTATGTAAACTTACAACCAAAACATCAGCTTAGATAATGAACTGTACAGTAAGATATTACAACCTTCTTCATGTCTGGTTTTCTGCATTCCTGTTTCCTCTCAGAATATAAATTAGAGGCCAGTAAACTCACAGCTTTTTGCAGGAGCACAGTTTTTCAGACAAGACTGTGGAATGAATAATAATTTGTGAAAAAAGGAAGATAATATATTTTGCTTAGTGCAAGGTCAAAACACTGCTTGCATGATGTTAGTGATGGCTTAGGGTTACAAATTTCACAAATCATAAGATGTCACTGCATGTAAAGGTAGGCTCAGGCTCATCCTCACATGATTTAGCTTTAGATTAAAAACTTCTGCTTTAACTCAGCTCAGATATCTTTTATATGTGTAACACCTTTGATACACAAGTACAGCAAAGAGTAGTTTCTGTAACTGCGATGCTGAACATATCCATGCATTTTTCCCAGTATTTTTCATCAGCAGAAACTAGTTTGAACACGTGGATGAATCTCCTGGATGTGAGGAAAAACTTTGTTTGCTGATGGGTTGAATTACAGGTTAGGATCATTTCAAATGCTGCTACCTTTAAAAATAGTCAAGTCGAGGGAATCTGCACAAATAAAGCCCAGAAGGAGACAGTGTTACTAGGAGACAATGTTACTTCAGGCTTCTTAAAGGATTTTGACACCATAAGTCATTCATTCCCGTGGAGGGCAAATAGCACGTAGTATTGAACTTCTTGCCTTTTGTGAACATTCTTCTCCTGATGGATGACTGACTGAATTTACTATGTACTCAAAACAGGTTTCACCAACCAGATGAGTGTGGGAAAAATTCCACGGGATTCCTTCTTTAGTCACAACAAACCAAGTTTGTTCTTGATGTGATTGTGTTTAATTTATTAGTGATGTATTTACATACTCAACTTTTAAATCATAAAACTTGATTAGCCTACTATATGTATAGATTGATATTTTGTATAAAGAATACAGATAGAGATTTCTGTACTTCAAGTGGCGTCACATCACCACAGACTGAACACCTGCTGCTTGGAGAGGATTTAAAAGGGTAACTTTGCAGAGGAAAAAAGCCAAGTTAAACTTTAGGAAATTGGTGTATATGTGTCTGGAACTCTTTTGCTGACCAAACCCGTCCAGGTAAACAGATCAGAGCATTGCATGAGATCACAGATCTCTCACCCTGGAGTTTGGATGTTCATCGAAGACCAGTTTAAATGTGTCTGCCTGCGACTGACTGGAGCTGTCTAGACACATGTAACCGCATACTCGGTATACTGAGTCTCCATAACCAGCCGCTGGAGAAAGATGACAAGAATGAAAATGAAGAGAAAGGAAAGAAGAAAAGGAAATAAAAAAATGTGGGCAAGGAAGTCAGGAAGAAAATGTCAGAAATGAAGCTGTAACTGATATGATTATGGATTTAATAATCTGAAAGGGAGTATATTTTTGCTACTTCACCTTTTAAGTGGTCCTGCATGACCCTCCACCCATGTCCCCTGATGTAAACACAAGGAGGAGGACAGAAGAACCTGCAGACATTGTGGCGGTTTGCATTTTAACAGCAGAAATAAAAACATTTATAATGAATCAAATTCACATGGTTGGTATTTTTAACCTGAACATTAAAACACAGAACAGCACATTTCTTTTCAAAGCAGGTAGATGGGACATCACATAAAATTACAATTTATTATCGACCTAATCAATACCAAAAAAAATCATGTCAAAGTTAAATAACTAGTTAGTTGTTCATTTAGCTGATTAAGCAGCAATAAATTCGGCATGTAACAAATGAATACAGTTAGGCTGGGCGATAAGGCCTATAAATAGAATTAGATTTCTTCAAACCAAATCTGATTTCCGATTTTAATAGATTTTTTTTTTACTTACTTAAAAACTTAAAGACTTCAAGAAAAATGTGTTTATTTATTTCCACTATGGAAATAATTCCCCTGATGTTGTTTGTCTCTTAATGAGAGTTTATGTGCTGAAGTTTTCTTCTGCATTCCTGACTGTGGTTATATTCACAGCTAAATTCCAGGCAAGAGTGACTGCTGACTTCACTGCATATCTGTTAGTTTTTTCAGACAAACACCGTTCTGGTGCAGACGGAAGGCTGCGTCCACTGCTAACATTGTTAGCCCAAGGAGAACATTTGCAGTGCATATAAAAAAGGAAGAAAAAACAAACAAACTGATTTTCAGACAAATAAATTGTCAGAAATTGATTTGATTTGTTGATTATATCGATAAATCGTCTAGCCGTGATTACAGTATACAAAAATGCTAAATATTAGCATATCAGCTATAAATCTGGTTTTCCATGTCTTATACATTCAACTAAGAATGGGACAAACCAAATCTGCATCAGGAACCTTCTTACTGTAAGGTAACTGGGCTAACCACCAACCCCTTGCAGGTTTTAACCTACTGGAAAGTGTTTATTTAACTCTAAAAAGGAGAAGCACCGTCAGACCTTTTCTCGTTGCCGTAGGACTTCTGAGCGACCTTGGCATGCTGGATGATGACGCTCTGATCTGCATGAGATTCTCTTCCTGCCTGCATTGATGTTCCCAGCAGCTGGCAGCCTTGAAACCCCAGGTCCAGTCTACGGACAGGATTTTTTTTTTTTTAAGTCACAAATATCCAAAGAATTAACCTGGCTCATGGAAACATCATTTTAACATTTTAACATTAACATTAAATTACTGTAGCAGGTTTAAGTCAAATAGTCAAAAAGTTTAAATGATCTTCTTTTACTTAAATACTTCTTCGTCACATGTTGGAAAATGTTATTAAAGTAAAAGTAAGATGGGGTGAGGAATATAAAAAGACTGAGGAGGGCAGCAGCAGCAGCACTATAACCAGACTTGTTGCAGGTGTTGCTGATGTGGGTCTGCTATGGTCAAACTATAACAGCTCCAAAGGACAAATAAAACATCACCTTTGCTTTGTTTTTACCCCATTGTTTCATGCAGAAACTTAGAAAACTCTGTAAAAATATTACTTCAATACTGAGGTTGGAATTTTAAAAAACTAATGAACAAATGTATAAACTGACCAGCCACAAAAGAACATTGTCGTCACATTAATGAAAGGTTACTCACATTCATATCCAATTAATAGGATTGTATGCGACAAGTCTTGTATTGTTAATTGTGCATGTAGATGCTTCATATGCATTTTTTTAACTGCATATCTTATAATGACAAATAAACTGAACAAGATACATCCCATGACTAAAGGAGTGGTAGCTAACCAAAAACATGTACAACAGATGTCTTAAAAAACACACTAACAGCGGCAATCATACTGTACACTAACACAAGTAGAAAGTGGTGACAAAAATGTTTGTTTCCTTTAAGGAATTCTGAATGTCACTTGTGCATACCTGAGTACGACCCTATAATAAAGAAACAAGTCCTTCTGTACTTTAACTTAGTTTTCATCTTGTTGGCAAAAAGTAACTTAGACTAAACACTCAACAAATATCTTGAGAACCTCCATCCACCTTGATAATGGGTATAGCAATAAGGATATATAAATAAAGATTGACTGATTTATGAAAAAAGATTTTTAAATTCAGATTTAGATAGTATATAGAGGGAGGTGCCACCACTGTCTTATGTTAATTAAACTAACCAACTACCAACAAAGCACAGAAAAGAAGGTTGTTTATTGTGTCACATCACCAAGTAAACTATAATAATTTGGGATAAATAAGCCTAGATAGCCTTTCTCAGCTTTTGCATGTTAAACTAGACTTTTTTTCCCCAAAAAAGCAGCTGACTCAACTGACCACAGAACATATGTCCACTGTATTTCTGTCCATCTGAGATGAGTTTGTGCCCAGACAACTTGGCAATGTTTCTGCCCTCAGTTGATATGCGGCTTTCTTCTAGTGTCCTACAGTTTACATTTCTCGATGCATTTGTGAGCTGTGTTAAGTTGGATGGTTGTCTTAAGTCCTACTTGACATAGGTTGTTGGATCGATCACGACGTGTGTCCTGAGAACTTAAGGTACATGTGCATCTGACAGTGTTTTCCAGTCTTAGCCCTTATAAACGATTTACCAAGATTTCCCCCAAACTCGAAATCTTTTCAAAACCAAAGTTCTTTGTAATCTGACAAAAACAAAAATATAGATTTTCTTACCAAGTTTGGCACAAGGTAGTGAGTCATAACCCATACTTGACTGAAAGTGTAAGCTTTTGGTGGAACCTCTTTTTATATCCAATCCTGACACCCTCACCTGTCACCATTTACTTGGTGGACTGTAAAATCTTCTAAAATGCTGCTACATCTATGATCTATAAATTCTTTTGGCTTTCTTTGACTTTCCAAACATATTTAGATTATGTTGTCGGCATAAAATTAAAGAATTGTTAATATTTCCCAAAACAACACAGTTGGCCAGCGAAGACACGAAAGATAATTTTCATTTTCTTTTAGTAACAAGTCAATAAAAGGGGAACCAGTGACAGAATAAGATTAAAGAAATTAGGACAAAATATTTCTGAGTTGCATTTCCAAAGAATAAATATGTAGAATATTTATTCTTTTTTTCCTCCTACTCACAATTACTGACATATTTGAGGTATATTTTGGCAAAATTACTAAGATGATTTAATCAAATAAATAAAAAATGGTAAAGTTACAGGATATAATATTTTCCACTCATGCATGTATCTGCTGATTTGATTTTAGATGCTCTCTTGAACAGCAGGTAAACGACTAAGCGACCATGCTGGGCTGCCCCGTGTAGCGCTGCGAACAAAAGCTGCTGTCACGTTTGCTGTGTTTTTCTCCACTGTAAGGATGTAATGAGGAGCCAGAAGCAGGGTTATATAACCCTGGAGCCTGGAGTCTGGAATGTTTCTCATAATGAAGACTGTCAACACGAAAAGAGGAGAGAAAGAAAGCAAGATAACACAAAGGACTGAAATGACACATCTGAATTACGTAAAACATATTTTAAACATAAATGTGTGGATGTTATTTCTTTCCTTGGGGACAAACATATGTTAGGACAGAATCATAAAAATAAATAAAAATGAAGAAAAAAAAATCTTCCAATCAATCAAATGTTTTTCTATCTCAGAATGTGTAACAGCAAATGTATGCTAGAAAACCTAATGTTTACTTTATCCTCTTTCAAAAATTTGTTTTTGTTGCTTTCAGATGGCCACAAACTGTGACTTAGAATATTAAACATGTCACTCAAGAATTTTAAACACAAAAATGAAACCCTCAAAGAAACAGGACAAGATATGAGTGCATGGCTGCACCAGATACAACAAAAAATATATTTTATTTAAGTGTTAAATATGTTTCTAATATTTTATTTTATGGAAAAATCAGAGCCAGAGAGAAAAGCAGATCTACTCTTTAAGGCAATGAGATGCTGGCTTTCTGGACAGCCTAGCAAGACAGCAGCCACGTTGCCACATGAAGAACATAGCTCTGATCAGATACACTGGCTGGAAGAAAATGCACCAGTTCATGTGCTTTTCTGCTAACAAAATCCTAAAAACTTTATGTATCTGTGTCCCTGTAAGCATACTCCAATTACATCCATCAATTCATTTTCTTTACTGCTTATTCCAATTCAGGGTTACAGGGAAGCTGGAGCCTATCCCAGCAGTTAGCAGGTGAGTGACAGACACATCCAGTCCATCACATATGTACTGTGTGTAAATATACATATATATATAGTATATATAAAACAAAGGACAATCTAAGCAAATAAAAGTATGTGTACACTATTGAATCTTAGGTTGTGGACAAGTTGAGATAAACGGCTAGAGCCACTGACCATTATCAGTATGGATTCAGAAAAAAACTTTTAAACGTATATGACTCTTAATGAACTTACTAATCGAATTTATACAGCCTTAAATAATAATGAATATACAATAGGTGTGTTTATAGATCTGTGAAAAGCTTTTGACACGGTGCATCATGAAATATTGTTGAATAAATTATACAGATATGGTTTTCATGTTAATAAATGGATATATAATTACGTTATCAACAGAAAACACTATGTATTTATGAATGGTTATAAATCTAGAAAAAATGTAATTCAAGATGGTGTCCCTCAAGGATCCATATTAGAATCTTTATTAGTTTTTATATATATATATAAACGATCTTGCTGCAGTTACTTCATCTACTGTTCTGTTCTACTACTGTTATTTACAGATGACACCAACCTTTTAATCTCTCACAGGGATTTGAGTACTCTTATAAAAAAGTTAAATGAGGATCTTTTAAAATATTCCATTTGGTTTAAAACTAATAAGTTTTCATTAAACATAACAAAATGTAATTTTATGATATTTGCAGGAAAAAGGAAATTAAAATCTGAAGAAGTTCAAATTTATTTACAAAAGGAGGAAATAGCAAAAGTTTCATGCATTCGATTTTTTTGGTGTTCAGGTAGATGATAAACTTTCATGGTAACAGGTAAGTTCTGCTTCTCACTCGGCACTACCAAAATACCATCACTCACAGAGGAACTGGTGAAGAGCCTGGGAAAGGTGTTTAACTGCAGCCTGAGAGACGCAGC